>VWZY01003732.1:28449-48042 GCA_013399075.1 Chloroceryle aenea | reverse complement strand
GTGGGGCTCCCCCCCCTGGACGCACTACTCCAGAGATGGGAAGGAGACCCTCCCCTAACTCCCACTCATCTTCATGCCGCCCAGGAGCCCTCTGTCCTCCCAGGCCGCGAGGGTCCGTTGCTGTCCCCAGGGCAGCTTCTGGTGCCCCAGCACTCCCAGATCCTTTCGCTTAGCCCAGAGCAGAGGAGCCACCCCCATAAAAACCACAACTCCCAGAAGCCCTCGCGGCAGCACCGCACGCTACACAGCCGGACCNGAGGGCTGTCCCGCCGTTTTCCTGCCCTGCTTGGCTCGCTTCTTCTTTTTTCTCTCTCTGCTCCATCCTGGGCTCCGAGGAGTAAGCCCTGTAGTTGGCACTAAGTTCATGTTTGGTAGGGAGGGTGAAGGGAGCATCTTGCTGTGGAGCCCGGGGGTGGTTGGTCCCTCTCCACAAACACCCAGCAGCACGGAGTAAAACATGGCTGGTTGGAAAAGTGGTGGAGCTGCAGGAAGTTCTTTGTGCAGGCTCCATCCTGGTTTAGGCTGTGATAGGGGGAGAGGTGCTGCTTCTTCTGCTCCTTTCTGGCAGGGGATGAGAGGAAAGCAGATGTGTCTAGTCCTGTTTAAAAGATTGATTTTTGTTTGTCCTTATTCTCCTTTGCTCGAGGATGGCTTTGTGAGGTGCTTGGAGCCAAGCAAGGGCCTGATCTCACTTCAGTGATTCCCCCTCTGTGCTGCTTTCACCTGCTTGTAAATCTCTGCAGTTAGCTGATGTCCTCCACATGCAGCTCTGAAAGGCTGCCTCAGGGATCCATACACAGACCAGGTGTGGGCAGCAGCTGGTCATACTGGTATGGTACTGGTATGGTACTGCCACTGGTAATGAGCCTTCAAACTTTGGTCTCTACTTCAGTTCCTTTGCCAGAAACTCCCGACATTCTATTTGGAGAAGTTGTTGGAGCAATAGCTCTGTACCTAGGACATGTTCTGGCCTTCAAGTCCTCTGTGAATGATGATTTTTAGGACAAAATTCTGTTCTTTTTCATTACTCTAAAAACTGCTCTTGCAGACCTTGCAGAAGTTGAGGTAGATGGTGGCTCTGAAAAAAATCAGCTGGGTCCCAGAACTTTTTAACCTTTCCAGGGCTGTGACTGTGGTTTCCCAACTGTGAGGTAAGGAGTCAGGAAGAATCACACTGAGCAAGGAAAAGTGATGCTTAATGCAGCCTGTGGCCTCTCTGCTGGTTCCAAGTGTATGTGATTTGGTAGAAAATGTGTTCTAAATCCAGACTTGGTTAGCTTAGAGTTACATGGATGTGCAGATGGAGAGAGGTTTATATTGGTGTGACCTCCTGGAGACAGGAGGTATGGCACTGGCAGTCATGTGCTTAGGTAACTTGTTATTTTCTAAGGGAAAGAGATGGGAAGCTAATACCCAAATACATGACTATCCCAAGGGGTGATATTCCTTCAGAGTTTCTATTCAGGCCTCCCCAGGCTCATAGGTGCAATTATTCATAAGTTCACATGGTTGGTTTGCATAATAAAGGCATGATTAGTTGTGAAAAACCCCATTTTTTGCCATGTTATTGACCTGTTTGCTGGGCACTTAAACCTTTTATTTGGGACAAGGATAAAAAGTGTGCATTTTGAGTGTCTTGTACCTGGTGGGTTTTTATCAGCCTCCAACTTGAGTAAGTTGGAGAGGCAAACATAATAAGTTGTAGCTAGATAACCTTAACTGAGGGAAAATACAGTAATTTGTAGACAGTACTAGAATGAAAAATACACATGCACTGATTGCTGCAGCATTCCCTGTTATAATCATCCTATTTTTTTACTTTCTTAGAATTTTTCCTGGTTTTCTTTCCATGTTTCCTACAATTTCCATGAGTATTTGAAATGCCTTAGTTTGCATCTCTGTTTCTATGAATTTGGGCTTATTTTCTATATAAGATGAGGTCAAGCATCTCACTCTGCTCTCCAAATAACAAAACCTGTCTGTCTAATCATCTTTGGTGCACAGGCACTGTTACATTGGCTAGTTGAGGTCCACTATTAAACCCACCATTGAAGTTCTGGGCTTTATGAAATTAAAGTTATTCACTAGAACAGCCTGATAGCTAAACCTCCAGAATTTAATTAGAAAGAGGTTTGGATGTAGAGGGTTTTTTTGCAGAGCCATGTTGAGCCAGAGCATGAAAACCTGTGAGTAGAACTGATTGCCAAGGGAGGTAAAGGTGTTGTGTTAATAACATTCATGTTTCTTGGTGGTAGCCAAAAGCAAATGGCATGGAAAGAAATGTAAATCACTTTCTTTTGTATATTATTTTTATAGAGTAGCTCAGGTGAGGATAAACTTCCCTAGCAACAGATATTTTTTTGTTGGTTTGCTCATAAATTAGTCACAAACAAATTTAGACCTGGGTGGCTTAAATGTGTCTTTCTACTGACTTTCCTGGGCTTCAGAAAAACAGTCCAGATCCTACCAGTGGGCTGTTGGTTTGAAATGTAGCAGTTTGCTTTTCTTGATAGCTTTATTTCCAGAGCATTTATGGATAGAGTCTTCTGCAGAGCCTTGTGGTTTTACACTTGCATTTAGTTGTTTATTTAGAAGGCTAAATAAACATTTATTTCTCTCTTGCTGCTGTGTGAAAGGCTTATAAAAGAAAATAGTCTATGAAAAGTAGGAAAACTTGGACTGCTTTCTTCTGCTGTAAACAAACCAAACCCGAGGAGCTTCAAGTGTTGTGATATTTTACTTGGTCACAGCAAAGACAGTTATGTCTTTAAAATGAAACATTGTTCAGGTCTGCAGAACCTTTAGTGTGATTCCTTAAAATGCTTTGAAATGTGAAGCTGAAAGGCCTTGTATAAATAGAATTGATTTTATTAATGAAGGGATTTTTTTGAGATAAACTCAAGCTCTGATGCAAGAGACTGAATAATTTCCTTTCCCCTGATACTGGTTGTAGGGATTCTTGTACTTATTTCACTGGGTCTCAATTTCAGGGGGTTATTTGGGGCAAGATCCTTTAGCATGTTACAGCAGCACTGAAATCAAGTAAGAACAGGTATTTTAGGGGAGCTGGGGCTTGGCTCTAAACTGAGGGTGCTGCTGTTTCAGGAAGATTCACTGCAGGACTGTCAGTGTGGGTTCCATCACTGTTGTTCATCACACTCTTGCATAGTTTGGAAACTGGGGGTTGTTTCTATCTCCACAGTCTTGCTGTTCAGCAGCTCTGAATGCAGCAGATGCTGAGGTGAAGGAAGATGCAACAAGGGCTGTCATGCTTTTAATCTCTTCTCTGTCCCCCTGTTTTTCCTGCTGCTTTGGGGAACACGTTTCTGCTTTGGGAATTGTTTCCTGTAGAAGGAACATGTCCAGGTGGGTTTTGAATGACTCCAGAGGAGACAAGGATGGAGGTTGGTCTCTTTTTCCCAGGGAACAAGGGACAGGACAAGAGAAAAGAACCTCAAGTTGCACCAGGGCAAGTTTTAGGTTGAACATGAGGAAAAATTATCTTCCCTAAAAGGGTTGTCCAGACCCAGCCCAGACTACCCAGGGCAGGGGGGGAGTCCCCCTGATCCCTGGAGGGGTTTCCAAGCCCCCCGTGGAGCTGTGGTGCTGAGGGCCAGGGGTCAGTGGTGCCCTGGCACTGCTGGGTTAGTGGTTGGACTCTATGATCTCAAAGGCCTTTTCCAACCTCAATGTTCCTGTATCTCCTTGTTTCCAAAACCTGTTCATACCCGAGCAGCAGTTCAGAGTGTTTACAACCTTGTTGTGTTTCCTGCCCAGTGGTGCAATACTAACAACCTGTATTTGGTGCATTTGGAACCCCGTGCCTTGTCTGGCCTGCCTGTAGTGTCAGGAGGGAAGGATGCTGGGCACTGCCCCAGGACAGGCCTGATCCATTGGGGCTGAGTGAGGAGGGGGTGTAGTCACACCCTGGGCAGTGCTGCTGCTGGCTTACATCAAGTTCTTGGGCACAACTTCCCTCTTGCCACTCCTAGAGGAGAAATAGAGGGTTTATTCATAACACTAAATCTTTTAGAAGTAAAATGTGTTTGGGAAGCTTAATAAATGTTTGCCAAGTCTGCTGTTAAAAATCCCCCCACCTTTTTTGCAGCTCAAGGGAACTTTCCTTCTTGCTGTTCCTTCAGGGCATAGGAAAGTATCTTCCATTTGCCCTTGTCCTCACGTTGCTGAGAAATGACATCATGTGAGTCTCTGAAATGATCTTGTTTGCTACAAGAAGATCCAGCTTCTGTCTCTGACTTCTAGAGCAGCATCTTGGGGCTTTGCAGCTTCTGTCCCCGTGCCTCTCCTGGGTGGTCAAACTGAGAAATCTGGTGCCTCAGCACCCCTGCTTTGCAAACGTGCTAAGGATCCTTCAAATTCCTTAACCAAAAGGTATTTGTGAGGTCACAGTGTTGGTGCTGGAGCTTGTGGAAGTCCTAATGCTGATCGTGTTGGCTTTGGCAATGTCTTTAGAGTTGAAAAAATAACACAAAAAATGGTGAAAATTTTGCCTGTCTGCTGGAGGACAAGGTGGGGAATATTTTTTATCCTGCAGAGGCCAAACACGTGTATGTATATTGATTTTTCCTAACCTTTTGTTTTGTGGGGAGCTGGTTGAAGCAGCTTTTGTACTCTGAAACAAGCAACGTGGCATTTAGCAAATGCTATTATTTTTTTTTGAGAGAGATCTTGTCATATTTTTAATTGGTGAATGTGGCTGCCTTTTATTTATTGCTGGGTGGTTTTCTTTCCAATTAAAGGTTGCTATTTTTTAAAAAAAACCTGGCCTTTAATAGCTGCTTTAATTGGGAGAAAACAAGCTTTGGCATTGACTCCCTAAGACCTCACTGAAATCTTTGAGCTAAGCTTTCACACGGGGAAACACACGACAGGTGTCAAGGAGAACTAAAAGTGAGACAAGAATTACTGCATTTCCTACTTTCATGTCTGCAAAAGTTGAATTTACAGGCAAAAAATCCCGTTGGAATGTAGTTTTCTTTTTTACAAGTGGAATTCTTTCTCTCTGTAATGCTTTTTTGGCCATTATTTTCATTAAGTTTGCAGTGAACTTTCTTAAATGGGTTTTTACTAATGACCTGGCATTTGGTCTTCTCTTGCTGTCTGAAGCAGTAGAAGTGATGCCCTGGTTTATGATGAGGAGTGAGGAAGTTGGATGCACAGCTCCTGCTCGTGTTGTTACATTTGGGAAATAGCTGTTGCAAGAGCTAAAGCAGAGTTACTCTGATCTGTGTGTACTGTAATGGTCTCTTAAAACCACTTTTATTGCTTAATGGTGGTTTCCAGTGTTTAAAGACAGTAGTTCTGCAAGATAAGTAGCTCAGAAATGCATTGAGAAGAAAGAGTTTATGGCTGAGTATGGTTTTAAAGGATAATTTTCCCTAAAATGGTCCTAGAATCAGAGAATGATTTGGGTTGGAAGACACCTTAAAGACCAAGTTCCACTCCCCCCTGCCGTGGGCAGTGGCATCCCCACTAGACCAGGTTGCTCCAAGCCCCTTTTAAACTCATTTTGACCACATGCAGTGATGGAGAGTTACTTTTCAGCTTGGTTTAGCTTCAGAGAATTTACAGTGCAGTGCTGGAATTCAGTCCACCTTGAAAAAACTGGGAAGCAGAAATAGTTGTTGTTAGTAAGTGATTACAAGTCATGCAGCTTCAACTCTTTGAAGATGCTGCCTCCAGCAGCTCCAGGATCCAGTGCAGTATCAGAGCCTATGGGGTGATAATGAAGCTTCCAAAGCCTCTTGCTGATGCCTGCATGGCCACTGCTCCGATGCCGTGTGGTCAGCCATCCTCAACCACTGTGGTCCAGCCTACTTCCAGAAAGCAGCTGATCACTGCCTTGCCTTGCAGTGGTTGTCTTGCTGCTGTGCAGTTTGATTAGGGCTTGGGTAATTTAGCAAAAGAGAGAATGCTGTTTGTTTAGAGGGCTGGAGACACTCAGATGTTTCACTGCAGCTATTGCATGGACATCTGCGAGTCCTCAATGATAAAAAGATCAGCAGCTTCTGTTGAAAGAGCTCTAACTGTGTAAGCAGCATGAAAGATTAATGGGATGTAAGTAGAGGAGGAAAAGGTTTTGGAATCCTCTGTTTACTTTGTATGTTTAACAGCGTTTTGAACGGGCTGGGTTCTGCTGTTTCTGGTAGTGAAGGAGTTGTTCTCTTTGTTTGCACAATGAAGATCTCATCTGGAGAGTGGGTGCCCTGTGTTCATTCCCCTTGATGAGGATGAGCATGCTGGCCCCAGTATTTCACTTCTTTCTTTTCCAAGAGAAAGATCCTTAATTTTATGGTCAGTTTACAGTGATCCCCTTCTCCCCTGCCTGTCGATTTGTACGATGCAAGTTTTGATGACCTCCTTGTCTCCATGAATGTATTTTGATGGAAGTTTTGGTGACCTCCTTGTCTCCATGAACGTATTTTGATGCAAGTTTTGATGACCTCCTTGTCTCCATGAATGTGTTTTGATGCAAGTTTTGATGACCTCCTTGTCTCCATGAACGTATGTTGATGTATGTCCTCAAATCCAGAATTTCATGGAAACAACCAACTCACCTGTGAAATGAATGAGAAAACAACACATTGCTACTGAGTTAAATTATTAAATACCTTTTGGATTTGTATTTTTTCCTTCTGGCTGGTTTTGTTTCACAAGGAACCAACTTTTACAGTGGTTTCAGCCAGACTCTGCAGAGGCTTCAAAGTGTGTCTTATCAGATCTTAGCTTTGAGGTTAAATAGTGCTGGAAGCTGTAGATCACCCCATTTGGGACTTGTCTGGAAGACAACAGTTTTCAATTATAAAATTCAAATAAGTCCACTTAGCTTAATGAACCTCTGGAAATGTGTGGTGTAGACCATGTGCTGAAGTACAGTTGTTCTCCCAGGGGGCTTGGATCAACTTTTCCATTATGCTCTCTTGAAATGTAGCTGCTTGTAAGGTCTCGCAGGGTGGGACAGCACTTGGGAGGAAGAATAATTGTTCAACTGCCTTAGACAGGCTCTTTTCCCATACAGGGTATTTTTACACCTACAAAAATAAAGGGGGAAAAAAATTGAACTAACCAAATCCTCATTTTCAGAAAAAGGATCAGATTTTGTTTCCTCCCTTAGGCATTTTATGCTGATTAACTCAGAGGCTTCAATACCAGTGAAGGGCTTCCAAATAAACAGTTCAAAATGCATGTTTGATCTTTGATGTGAAGCAAAACTTCTCCACTGAAGGGGTTAAACTCCAGAACAGGCTGCCCAGGGAGGTGGTGGAGTCCCCATCCCCTGGTATTTAAAAGCCATTTAGATGTGGTACTGAGGGACAGGGTTTAGTGGTGGGGTTGACAGTGCTGGGTTAATGCCTGGACTAAAAGGTCTCTTCCAACCAAAACCAGTCTGTGATCATAGGTGGTACTTGACATTTTCACTGCAAGGCCCAGTCCTAGAAATTACCAGGATGAGAGCCAGTGTTTAGTGGCCTGTTTCCCTGTACAGCTGTTAGGGGAGGAGAAGGTAGTAACAAACGAGTGCATTTTATGGTAACACTTTGCTGAGCACTTACCTGCACCTTCCCATTCCCTGCTGCTGAGTAACCCTGGCTGCTTCTGCTGGACAGCTGAGACGTGGACAGATGCTCTCTCTCCTCTCAGGTTATTTTGACCTCTTCTCTTTGATTCACCTGGTGTTTCTTGTCTGGGAAGAGCTCCTGGTGCGAGCAGCGAGCGCTGGCTCTCAGCGGGGCTGCTCTGCCTGGCCCTGGGGTGTGAGCGTGCTCTGAGCATCCAGTAATGATCCCAAAGCTCCAAACCCAAACGAGAAAGCAAACACTGTAATTGGTGAGTGGCCACGGTCATCAGCAGGAGGTGCTTTGTGAAAAGTAACTAGATTCTAATGGGTTTCTTTTTACTCTGATTTTTTTTCCCTTTTAATACTGAAGTCTCCTTGGCACTTTGCAGCTGTTCCCTGCAGAGAGGAGACTGGTCTTTCTAGACATCCACAATGCTCTGCTTAAATGATTATTTGTTGCTTCTAGCAACTGCCTTCTTCACTTAACTCCACAAATCCTTTGCTGCTCAAAAATGATCTGTGTTGGCTAAGGCTGTACTTTGATATATTTCTTTTGTACCTTACAGAGGCTTTGTATTCTGCTTTGTGGTTTAGGTCCTTGGGATGGTGTAAAAATGGAGAAGAAATAAAAATCCCTTATCTAATTTTCCTTCCTGAAGAGTGATTTTGATATTTTTAGTGGCTGCACTATTAATTTTATTGTCCAGAGTGATGCAAGTATATCAAATAAGCATTGAAATGTATTCAGGAGAGGATTTCTAACACTGGTACGTAGCACCTACCCAGCACTCATCACCTGCAGCTTTCCCACACAGACATGGAGCTGCTGGACTGAGTTCAGAGAAGGGCAGCCAAGCTGGTGAAGGGTCTGGAGAACAAGTCCTGTGAGGAGAGGCTGAGGGAATTGGGATTGTGTAGTTTGGAGGAGGCTGAGGGGAGACCTGCTTGCTCTCTCCAACTCCCTGAAAGGAGGTTGCAGTGAGGTGGGTGCTGCTGTTTTCACAGGACAAGAGGAGATGGCCTGAAGTTTCACCAGGGGAGGTTTAGATTGGATATTAGCAAGAATTTATTTACTTAGAGTAGTCAGAAGCTGGAACAGGCTGCCCAGGGAGGTGGAGGAGTCACCATCCCTGGAGGGGTTCAAAAATCATGTAGGTGAAGCACTTCAGGACATGCTGATGGGATAGGGAGGTGCTGGCTGTTGGACGTGGTGATCACAGGTATCACAGGGTGTTAGGGGTTGGAAGGGACCTTGGAGATCTTCAAGTCCAACCCCATACCTTAGAGGTCTTTTCCAACCATTCTTTTGAACAGATTTTTTCCTTACTGGAGGAAAAGGTTACAAGATGAGTCCTGTAAGCTGGTCACACTTTGCAGTGTAGCCTTGGCTTTCACCAGGCCAAGCTGTGTTGTGGGCAGCAGATACCCCAAGCTGTCTGCACTGCTGACTCTTCAGTGGTGTTTCCAAGTGAGCAACTGGGAGGCTTAACAAGGCAAATGATCCTTTGCAGAGCCCAGGGTGGCAGCAAGTTTATTGTGGATCCCCCCAGTGATTCAGGATTTTGTTCAATTACACTTCACTGAAAGGTTCATTTTTCTGATCAGATGGGAAATATTTACATTTGATTTGCTTGCCTTTGTTGTGTGTGTTTGTGTTGGTGTTTCTCACTCTTAATGAGTGTTTTCATTTGAGTCAGCGGTGCTGAGAGAAGGCAAGTGAATTACACTTAAAAAACCCCAAACTGATCCAAAAGTGATGGAAGATTCTTCCTGGATTTCCCAGCTGCACCTGTGCATCACCTAATACTCTTTTCCTGCCTTATCCACAAATATTTGCATACATCTGCTCTGACACTTTGGAGCAAGGGAGGAGGAACTCCAGAGGGATATGCCAGTGATGAACAAGAGTCAGAAGCAGAGAGGACTTGAACCTGTGTCTCCTCTTAGCCTCTTGCAGGTGCTAACTTTGCTGTTCAGAACAGGAATGCATTCCTGTTCTGAACAGCAGCTTTGTGTTTTGCATGCAGTGTCTGCTCCTTATTTTTGCTTAAAAAAACAAAACACAGAAGCATAAACCCCACATACTGTTACTACAGTGTTCTCCCTAAATTCTTTAGCCAGGAAATTGATAATTAAGACTCTGTTTACTATCCATAGCTTAGCAATAATCATGCTTACTAGAGCTGCCCTTGGGGCAGGTAAAATAGGCAGGCAGTTATCCACCCAGCCTAGCTGGAGGCATCCAAAAAAAGGCAAATTTGTAGAAATGAAACATTAATTGTTCATTAGGGTGAGCTGTTTTCTCTTAAAATTGACAGTTAATCTAATTTTCTTGGCATTTTATTGGGCAGGTAGGAAGCTAATAGTGGGCTGGCAAAAGAAATTACTCATCTGCCCTGGAAAACAGACTGAAAGTCCTTGGTAATACAGTTTGGGGGGGAAATAGGAGACTTTTTCAGTGTAAACAGAAATTTTTGTTGAGTCTCGAATGTGATTTCTGCTGGAGCTGTAATTTTGAGGTAGGTGCCTGTAAATGGATAGTCTCAAAGGGTTGTTGTTAACTTTCTTTTTGCCACAGTGCAAAATATAGGAGCCAGAGGAACCCCTAGATGTAGAATTTGGTGGGAAAACCACTGCAGGGAAGGAAGTCCAGCCTCAGGCTACTAGGTGAAGCAGGAGTGGTGTGGATTGCAGCCTGGATTGGGGTTCAGGGGACTGTCAGCTTGTGTGGTACAAGCACATCCAGCACATTGCAGAACAAAACGGGGTTGGACTGTGGGCCTTTGATGCCCAGACATTCATGGATTTGCCTCTGATGTATTTTTTGGTTACTGGCTCATGTAGAGTAATAGGGGAAAGTGGAGCTGCTTCTCTTGACACTTAACCTGAGGTACCCCAGCAGGATGGGACATGCTAAACTGAACCTTCCCTGTCAAGCACTGAAAATGCAGATGGAGGAGACTCATTCATTCGTACATCCCTTTGAGAGGAAGAGGAGAGGATTTCTTTAGCAACCCAGACCTGCCCACATCTGCTGTACATGTCTCTGTAAGTGAACAGAATGCTTGGTCCCCGTGAAGTGTTGGGGTTCAGCAGGCTGGGCCCATGGTGCTGTGGCTGCCTGAAGGCCCTGCAGTGNGTGTGGGAGCCTGTGCCAGGCTGCCCAGAGAGGCTGTGGAGTCTCCTGCTCTGGAGAGATTCCCAACCCCCCCTGGACCCTGCGCTGCTGGGCGCCCTGCTCTGGGTGCCCCTGCTGGGTGGAGCAGGGGGGTGGCCCCAGAGCATCCCCAGAGGTCCATCCACCCCCACCCTGCTGGGATTCTGTGATACTGTGATGGGATGCCCCAGTGAAAGCCTTTGTCAGTAACTGCCCCTGTGGCTGTTTTCCGTTGGCACTGAGCTTGTTGCTGCGAGATCCAAGTGAAGAAGTCTGGTGTGCATTGCATTCACATCACAGCTCATTTTCTAATAGTTGGTGTGGGTAAACTGAGCACATTTATGGGAGCCTGGGTGTTGCAGAGAACAGAGGTTAATCCCCATGCCGTGCACTTTCTGTGGTGCTGGCAGCTGGATGTTAAATCCTCTTTTGGGGCTGGGGTGCACTTGAAGCTCAAGAAACAGCGTGTTCTGAAGGGAGGTGAATTGCCCCAGTTCTGCAGCTGATCATCTGTACAGCATTTCTGCACTGCTCTAGCTACCTGTTGTGCCACATGATGTGTAGCACAGTCGTGGGCCTTTTTTTTCCCCCTTCTGCTGCTGAATAGCTCAGTAACTGTCATGTTCTTTCAGAGAGAGATTTCCTTGTGCAGAAATTATGGCTGGGTTCTTTCCTTTTTGCTCATCTGCTTGTTGTTTTCCTTGTGGTGTTTGAATGCTGGTGAGTTTGTCTTTTTTTCTCTTCTTCCCTCTCTCTCCAGATTAATGCATCTGCACCTTAGGAGGAGTTTAGAGGGGATGAGACTGGGTCATGGTTCTGCAGTCTGGGCACCTGCAGATGCTGGATAGGTCTAGAAAAAAACATGGATTTGTCAAAACACAAAGAAATAGCCAACACTGCATCCGTTGGGTGAGAACAACCTGTCTCAGAGCGTGCAGAGTCTGCTGGTGTTACTGCTGGGACCAGATTGCTTCTTGCAGGACAAAGTTTCTTTTCTCCTGACTGTGTTGCATTTTGAAAGCTCTGTGTGGACTGTAATAAATAATAGTGATGGTTTGGAGTGTCTTCTGCACTATAAAAACGAGACATCGCGTGACTTCCTCAAAGCTCCTTTGTGTTTGAATGAGAGAAGCATTTAATTTTGCTGCAGGGAGGAAAATGCTGAGGCTCTGAGGTCTGTGGAGATAAAGTTTTAATGACAAGTGAGTTTTCCATCTGCTTCCAAATACCATGTTGAATGTTTCTAGGTAAGCATTCCTAAGTCAGGAGTCTCGTCTCCCAGTGTTTTGAGTTGCTCTTTAGCTTTTGTTAGGCTCTGTAGAGCAAGAGGTGAGAGTAGGCACAAATGTACTTCAGGGTCCTAATTGTGCTGACATGTCTGAGACCCTTCCTTCCTTCATCTGTGGTGCTGAGGAAGGAGGATTCTTCTGGAGCTGTGGAGTTTGTTCCGTTTGCTGCAGAAGTGGTTGAGCTGGCAATTGTTTCATCAGTGTGAAGACATTTCTTGGGCATTTCCCTTTCGAAATGAGAGTTTCTGGGCTTTGATGTGAAGTGTTGTAGCCAGCAGTTGAAGGCTTTAGGCCTCTTGCAGAATGACTGCTTCAGGACCCCTGTAGAAGTCTCTCCACCTGCTCCCTCTGCTAGTTCCTGGAGAATGCAGTGATGAAAAGTGCTTGTGATCTAGAGATCAAGTTCTACCAAAATGAATAGGTCCAATGGGCTGCTTTTATTAATCTAATTCTGCTGTAAATTCACTGACCTCAGGGGAACTAGCAAGCTTTGTTTCCTTTTTTTCCTCATGTGGAGTCTGCTGTACATCCCAGGATACAAACAGTGCAGGATTGTGTCTAATCATCTTCTCCATCTCGTGACTCCAGTGAATTAAGCGTTTTGCATTCGTGTAATCTGGGCTTTTTAACTCCATAAAATCACAACTCAATGAGATTTGGCTCAATGAATTTCTCTTTTACTGTAGTATAAAAATGCCTCTTAAAAGACTAACATCCAGTTGGAATTACTCTAATCCTATTGAGCTCTTGCTAATGAGAGAGGCATATGCAGCCATCCAGCTGCCAAATACAAATTACAGGTGTCTTCTGGGGGAGGAGGATTCTCATTTAGAAAAATGAAAATGAGAAAACCCCCACAACAACCAAAACACCCACCCCAAAACAAACAAGTGAACAGAGCAGGGAACCCTGCCGGGGGTTCCCCGCTGGGTTCACAACCTGCACGTTCTCTAAATTGATGTTCCTCTGTTTGTCCTGTGGTTTGAATGCTGTTGTTTTTCAGGGAGTTCTAAAAAGCTAATGTATATTTATTGCTCTTTCATAATCTTGTCCTCTTTTATAATTCCCCCCCCTTCAAAGTTCTTTTCTGCAGAGTTCCTTTCCCAAACAAATTTGATCCTTTCTATTTGGCAAGCAGCGTGTTGACTTTTCTTTTTCCTTGCCACACATTTTAATAGAACTGAAACAAGCAAAGATGCCCTTGGCTTACTTTTCTGCAGTGTTAGCAGGAATGTACCTAATCTCAAGAATATTAAGTATTCCTTCCTTTTTTTTTTCCTCTGCAGAGGAAGAAAAAGAAATCTCTTCTGTACCAAGGAGTGTAGGTTGGAAATTCAGGTGTTGAAGGTAATGTTTCAGATTCCAAGTGCCATCCCTCCTTTTTGTAGTTAGAGATGCTGCTGGACTTCAAGGATTTCAGGTTGTGTTTTTGAAGGAGGAAAATAGGTGGTGCTAAATTGAGTAGAGAGGTGTTAATTTTTGTTCAAGCAGGTAAAGTGGGGGTCATCTGATTGATAAGGACATGAGCAGAATGGTCTCACTGGTGGCTGTAAGGACTTGTACTGCTTTGGAATATGCTGCAGTAATTTGTTACAGCACAAAAACATTGACTGGTTTGGCTTGGAGGAGACCTCTAAAGGGCATCTACTCCAGCCTTCCTGCAGGGAGGTCCTCAACTAGAGTAAGGTGCTCAGAGCCCTGGGCAACCTCACTGGGAGTGTTTCCAGGGACGGGGCTTCCACCACCTCCTTGGGCAGCCTGTTCCAGTGTCTGTCACCCTCATAGGGAAGAACTTCTTCCTAATGTCCAGAATGGTGGACAAAAACATAAACTGTTGTCTGGAAAAGTTTTGATGTGGCAGATCCCAAAGAGGTGTTCTCAGTTTTATAGTAAGCTTGTTCCTGATATTTTGTTTTGAAACAGTTTTGCTTCCTTAAATGTATATATCACTCTTTGCATCCTTTGAATAAGGGGTTTCCTTTTCTCTGGGTACTCTTTGGTTCTTCATGCAGAGTGGTAGAGGGGTGATGCAGGCCTGGCCACTTCCCAGTGTCCAGTGCCTCTATTTCCCAGCAGGTAGAGTTAGGGATGCTGGAGGATACAGTTCAGCTAGTATTTTAGTGTTTGACCTGTTGTGTGTGAATACATTGAAATCCTTTTTCTTAACCTGCTGATGGCGAGCCACAAATCCTGCAGCACATTTCAGGAGTTCTCCACCTGAACTGGAAGTGCTTTATCCTTTCTAAACCCATCTCTTGTTAGCTTTGAGAAGTTCTACTTCTAGCAGTGCAGGAGTAGGTGAAACACCATTTTGCATTTACATCAGTCATCTGGGTTCTGTCTTACCCTGACCTCAGTCATATCTCCTTTCAGTCTTTTCCAGACTGAAGAGTCTTGGCCTTAAGGTCTCTGCAGAAGCAGCTGCTTCACCTCCTCTGTTGGTTTAGTTGCCCTTTCAAGGGTAACAGAGGAAAGGAGACCAGAACTGTGCCCATCACTTCAGGATGGGCATAGTAAGGTGTGATACAGCAGCAGAGTGATTCCTCTGTCTTGCTCTCATCTTCACAGAATCACAGCAGGTTCAGGGTTGGAAGGGACCTCTGAAGATCATCGAGTCCAACCCCCCTGCCAGAGCAGGACAGAACTAGAGCAGATCACTCAGAAATGCATCCAGACAGGGCTGGAAAGGCTCCAGAGAAGGAGACTCCACTCTTGTTGGCTTCTTGGCTACTGCTGCTTGTTAATCTTGTTTTTCAGAGAACTGCTAAGTGCAGAAAGAGACTTAATTGGCAACTACACTCCCAGCCTGTGCTGCTGAGGTTCCTCAAGTCATGCTGGATGGACCAGAGCTTTGACTCCTCTGTATTGGTTATCTTTCTTTTTCATGTGGGTTGGCAATATTTTCATGCTACCACTGACTGTGGTGTGGGGCTTAGAAGAGGAGGTCTCTGGAGCTTAGCCTGTGTGAGAAGGGGGGGTGTTCTGAGCTGCGTGGGTTGGTTTTGTCCCCCCCTTGATTCATCTTGACTCTGCTGAAGGTAGCAGCAAGTGTTTGTTATAAGCAGCCCAATAGCAAAATGACAACTACAATTGGTGCTTTTAGTTAGACACTGTCATTGTATCATTTCAATGGGAATAAGCTTGTGGTGTCTCACAAAGCTTCTGATTTCCAGCTCCCTTAGCTCTGTCCTGACATGTTTTGTGGTTTCTAAGATACAGATCCTGTTGTGACCCCTTTCTCAGGCTTCATAAACATCTATGTTTTGGCTGTGCAAATGTCAAGTGTTTTTTAGCTGAAGATGTTTTTCCTATAGAAGGCAAGTTAAACAAAATTGGAAGGACAAAACCAACTGAGCAGCACATTTTGAATCTGCTTTAAAATTACAGATGTGGCTGGAAACTGTTAGGAAGCCAAAGTTGGGTAAGAAGTTGCTGGAGCATCAAAAAAGACTTGTGACATCACTGACATCAGTGATGTTGGTTGAGTTCTCCTGTGATCTGTAATGCAGGTTGGGACAGTTGGTATTTTCATTAACCACTGAGACAAGCAATGCTGTTCAGCTTCAGACTCAAACAGTATGGGCCTTCTTGTCCAGTGTTACTATGCTGAAGAACATTCTTCAACTAAGCAGCTCTCTCCAAAGAAAGCACATTCATCTGTGAGAACTCTTGATGAAGGAAGATTTACTGCCAAGCAGGTTTTTGCATGTGGTACATCAGGAACCCAACTTCCCTGCGTCACAAGCCCTGTATGCTTAAGAGGATTGCACTGTGTGCTTGGCTTTTGAGCCCAGAGAATGGTTTGGGCTGGAAGGGTCCTTAAAGATCATCTGGTTCCAACCCCCTTGCCATGGGCAGGGACATCTCCAGTAGAGCAGGTTATCCAAAGCCCCCTTCCATNTGTAGGCCCCCTTCAGATACTGGAAGGCTGCAGAAAGGTCTCCCTGGAGCCTTCTCCAGGCTGAGCAACTCCAGCTCTCTGATCCTGAATGCCCAGCACAGGACCTCCAGGTCTTGAATCATTTCTGTGGCCTCTTCTGGCCCCACTCCAGCAGGTCCCTGTTCTCCATGTGTTGGAGGCTCCAGACCTGGATTGAGAAGTGTTTATACCATCTCTGCTCCCAGTGTTTCCATACTCCTCAGTACATGGAATCGCACCTCCCTTGTTTGAGGAACCAGTGCTGTGTGTTCCCTAGGTGAGGAGGAGAAGCTGGCTCACAAGGACATGGATTTTGCTTAGTCCACTCCAGGGAAACTCAGACCTTTAGGTAAGGAGTCTGTAGTAGCCAAGAGCTGTGTGTAGCTTATGTTTTGGTGAGAAGATGCAGTCAGCAATGTGTGGTGTGATAACATCACAGAGTGTGGAACATTCCTGTTCCTCCAGCTGCTGTGAAGCACAGAACTTGAAATGCTACCAGTGAACTTTATGGATTGGAATGAGGAGGGGGAGGTTCTCATCTGGATGTGTTCTTCATGCAAGAAGAGGGGTGCACCCACATCCCCAGTCCAGTGTGCAGCTCTTGTCCTTGGGAGTGGGGAGGAGGCCGTTGGGCACCCACACCGATCGTCTGAGGCATAACAAAAGAAAGAGGAGCTGCTCTTCTCATTGCCATGTGGCATCTGTTACCCTTCTGCCACTGCCATCTGAAAGTGAAAAAGGAGTGTGAAAACTGTACAATGAAATACATCACTTGGGTACATTGTCATCTTTTAGGGCTTTGAAGGATGTATTTTGGCTGTAATTCCTCTGTCCTCCTTGGTAGTCGAGTAGGACAAGCACGCTCTCTCCTGTCCTCCTCTCATGCCGTGTTCCATATGGCAGTACAGATTTGCTTGCTCACTTGAGTTGTCTTAGCTGCTCTTTCTGGGATCACGATCCTCTGTGAGATGCCCTTTTTTGTTTGTTTGCTTTCTTTTCAAAGATGGAGTCCTCGAGTAGGTGGTGCAGCCTGTTGTTGTTCTTTGAAGGGAAGAAAGAGCAGTGAACTGGAAAGTTGGGTTATGTCTCTTGACTTTCTGAGGTGGGGGGAGCATTTCTTGTATGCTTAAGTTCTTTGTTTACATGTGTTTGAGAAGAGCTTTTGTGCTGGAGTTCTGGCCATTTTCTAATGGATTTAAAGAATTGGGGAAAAAAAATCGTTTCAAATTTGACCCCTTCTTGTGTCCTGCTTAAAGAAATAAAGATTTCCAAGTGTTCATGTTCCACTGGTTGTAATTTTAAAGGTATCTCACCTTCAGCAAGTAGATGCTTTGGAATTCTTTGAAAAAAGGATCAGGAGGAGCAAGTTCCTTGGGGTGAGGGGGTGGGAGCCTGTGCCAGGCTGCCCAGAGAGGCTGTGGAGTCTCCTGCTCTGGAGAGATTCCCAACCCCCCTGGACCCTGCGCTGCTGGGCCCCCTGCTCTGGGTGCCCCTGCTGGGTGGAGCAGGGGGGTGGCACCAGAGCATCCCCAGAGCTTCTTTCCAACCCCCACCATGCTGGGATCCTGTGCAGTTCTTTGTGTATGGTTGAAAACAGGTTGACTATTAAAAGGTGTTGGTCAACTCCTCAGGGATTTCTCTGTGAACTTGCAATACCCCTGTGTACTCCGGGCTGCGAAGTAGTGGCAACTACAGCACTTCTAAGAGATGGCTGCACTGGTCCCTGAGTCCAAAGCAGAATTTCTTCTTTATGGCTCTTTTTAAGTCATAAATCAGGATGGTTTTCACATGTTTTACTGTGACCACATAAATGACTGTCTGGAAATATGATAACTAACAGATAACTTTCCCTTTTCATAAATCCAGTAGTGTAGTAATAAAGCTTCAAAGCATCTGAAAAATGGGGAGGTTATAAACAGAATATTGTGGGGTTTTTATTTACTTGGAGTACTTTGTTCCCTCCTGAACACCACTCAGACACTTCCAGGATTAAGCTTTGCTCAGTGATGTGCACAGAGCAATACCAGCTACTGATTTGTCGTAGGTGTTGCAATGGGAGGCGAAAACTTCCCAACCTTGTAGATAACTTCAAAACACCCTTATTTTTTTGTCCTCTTTTTTTCTCCTCAGGACTTTATCTACCAGTGATGATGTTGAGGACCGAGAGACTGAGAAAGGCCGTCTGGAAGAAGCTTACGAGAAATGTGACCGGGATCTGGATGAGCTCATTGTCCAGCACTACACCGAGCTCACCACCGCCATCCGCACCTACCAGAGCATCACCGAGCGCATCACCAACTCGCGCAACAAGATCAAGCAGGTCTGGTCTGGCTTTGCACGTGCTCCTGGCTTTGCATCTGCCTGATGGCATCTACTTGGGGTACAAATCTCTGCAACAGTGCTTGGTTTTTTTCTGGGTGTTCTCACTGATTGGTAGTTGTCCTGGTTGGAGCTCGAACGGAGCGAACTCTGGTCAGGGATTTCACTCCAGCTCAGTCTCTTCTGAGTCCCAGCTCATCTCTGCTCCCAGCAGTGACAGTGCTCTGTGTCTGGAGGGACTGCCAGGGACTGATGTGCAGAAAGGCTCTTGCTTCTCTCTCCTTGCTCCTGTGCAGACCAAGATCACTGGGTAATCTTGTGCCCCACGCTGGGGTGCAGTAAGAGGTGGCACCAACTGACCAGTGAGGGGTTCTATCTCATGTATGTCCTATTCAGCATGTAGCTGAGGGACCATGAGGGTCAAGGGTCATCTTCACTGGCTGGCATCTGAGGAGGACTCTGTCTCTTCAGCCTTTGATCCCAATCTGGGATCCAGTTTCTGAATCTCATTCCTGTCTGCTGCTGGTGAGTCCAGTCTGGGACTTGCCCAGTGCCTGCTCCACAGCATCAGTGGTGGTGGTGACCTGATTGCCATCAGGGGGTTGGGTTCCGTGCTGGGTTTGTACATGTTTGTATATATTGCACAGGATTGTTTTTATTTTCATTGAAGAGTTTCAGTGTCTTTTCCAGTCCCTAAGTGTCTCTCCCCTTACTCCTGTCCTCTTTGGGAAGGGAGAGGGGTTAATAGACAGCATCTCCCACTCTTCTAGTGGCCAGCCCAGCCCTAACCCTGGACAGTAGTGTAATGTCCCAAACTCCCATTTTCCAGCTGCCAATCACTCTGAACTGAGCTAACAAATGAATTCCAAAAGCAACTCTTACCCACCAGTTCTGAACCAGGCTTGATTTTCAAGTTGCTCTGTGGCACATCTAGGAGCAGATCCATCCTAATGCAGCAGTCCCAGGCTGTGTTCTNACAGCATCAGTGGTGGTGGTGACCTGATTGCCATCAGGGGGTTGGGTTCCGTGCTGGGTTTGTACATGTTTGTATATATTGCACAGGATTGTTTTTATTTTCATTGAAGAGTTTCAGTGTCTTTTCCAGTCCCTAAGTGTCTCTCCCCTTACTCCTGTCCTCTTTGGGAAGGGAGAGGGGTTAATAGACAGCATCTCCCACTCTTCTAGTGGCCAGCCCAGCCCTAACCCTGGACAGTAGTGTAATGTCCCAAACTCCCATTTTCCAGCTGCCAATCACTCTGAACTGAGCTAACAAATGAATTCCAAAAGCAGCTCTTCACCACTAGTTCTGAACCAGCCTTGCTTTTCACGC
>VWZY01003732.1:5921-23180 GCA_013399075.1 Chloroceryle aenea | reverse complement strand
ACTGGAATGGGCTGCCCAGAGAGGTGGTGGAGGCCCCATCCCTGGAGTCACTCAAGGTCAGGCTTGATGGGGCTCTGAGCAACCTGCCCTAGGTAGAGATGTCCCTGCTTGTGCAGGGAGGTTGGTCCACATGACCTCTAGAGATCCCTTCCATACTAAAAAATTCCATGAAAGTGTAAGAAGAAAAATATCAATACTTAGGATTTTATGTTTAGAAATGGTTTTCCATGTGCATTGTGTTGACAGTTGGACTTGATGATCTTAGAGGTCTTGTCATAGAACCATTAAGGTTGGAAATCTGACATCCTGTTGATCTGCAATACATCCCACACCAGTATGAACCTTACTGGAGTATGGACTCTTCACTACACCCTGCTGGTTCTGGTTGGCTTTTCATTTGTGGTTTGTTTTTATTTTTCTTTCAGAAGAGAAATCAAATTATAACAACCCAAGTCATTAGGCTGTAGGTTTAATAGATCACGGGATGCAGAGAAACCTCAAGTGAAACCAGAACCCAACTGCTTCAGCCTCTCACTGACAGTTGCAGTTCTCATTTGAAGACAAGCGCACCTGTAATAAAGAAACAACAACGTACCTGCATTTGGAGCTGTTCTCAGAGACAGAAATGACTGCAGGCTCCTTGGCTCCTGCCATCGTCCGTTAACACGGCGTCTGCAGGGCTGTGATGTGGTAATCACTCGCTGGCTGCAGGAGAATTCCTTTCTCCTTTGATGGGAAGATGATGTCGAATAATAACTAAACTGTCAGGGACGCCGAGTGCGCGTAGATCTCTCCGTCCTTCCGTTCCATTCCTCAAGGTAAACAGCTGCTCATTGCTTGGAAAAAGCCCCGAGTGATCTGACAAGGAGCTCGTATCCCTCACGTGGAAATTGGAGCACTGATTAATGTTGTTGCCTGTGGCCTTGTGATACGTACGGTGGAAATGAGACCTTTGCAGCCGGCGCGTGAGCTCGATGCAAGTGCTCTAATGGCATCATTTCTGCTTGCTGCATCCCATTTCTGCAGTCTCTTCTTTGTATTCTGCTCACATTAATTGAAGTAATTTTACCACTGAAGCGTGTTTCAAACCTCTGCATTTAAATTGAAATTTTAATTCCCTTATTGTTTGGAAAAGACGGCTGAAGATGGCTTGTTACAGGTTTCATTATCACTCAAAACTCTCCAGCTGCTGGTTCTAATGTGCAGTGACTGAGTAATGCTGGGAAGAATTGTTAATAAAAGATTGGCAGCTTTTCCCAGTAGCAGGAACACAATACAGAGGTATTTTGTGACAGCTTACATTTGTTAAAGTTAAAAATTGTAAGTGGCAGCTTTTTTGTTTCTCCTTTTGTAGCCAGCTAGAGCAGCACGGGTGAGCTGCAAGCAGCACGTGGTCACGTCCTGTGTATACACACGTAGATGTGTGTGTATTTTCTGCTCAACTGTCCTGGTTTGAGAAAGAGCAGAACTGATTCTGGGCAGTGATTTTACTTCCCAGCTCCATTCTTCCACATCCCTGCCCTGGCAGCAGCTGTTGGCACAGGCAGGGGCGGCTCCCAGCAGTGGGAACACCCCATGGGCAGAGTCAGGCCCGAGGGTTGGGGTGCAGAGCGAGGCCACTACTGGGGCTTGGGCACCACGCTGGGGGAGGAGAGGTTTAGGTTGGGTTGTCCCAGGGGAGGTTTAGGTTGGGTATTGGGAATTTTCCTGTCTTACCCCCCAGGGTTGTGCCTGGCCCAGGCTGCCCAGGGTAGTGGTGGAGTCCCCATCCCTGGAGGGGTTTGAGATGTGTAGAGGTGGTGCTTAGCAGTGGACTTGACAGTGTTAGGTTTGTGGTTGGACTCAGTGGTCTTAAAGGTCTTTTCCAACCTAAATGAATCTCTGATCAAGTGCTGAGAGGGGAATTCTCATGGCAGAGGACTTCCCAAGAGGCAGCAGGTGGTCTCCAAAAGGTCCAGCAGCACAGCTGGTGGCAGAGGCAGGTCAGGGTTGGGGCTGCAAGTTGCACATGCCCTGGAAGCACTGTCATGGTTGCTGAAAGGCAGGAATCCAGATCCTTCTGGAAGAGATGTTTTAGATGTTCCACACAACACTATAGCCAAGCCAGAACCTGAGGCAGAGGGCACCCAGCAGGAGGGGCCAAGGACAGGAGGATCCTCACTTGGAGGAAGCAGTTCCATGTCTTGTCTCCCCTGGCACTGGGCTGGACCTTGAAGGGCAGTACTCTCTGCCTGGCAGTTACTTAATTAACTGAAGTATTGTAGAGGTCTCGTGGTGTTGATCTAATTCTTCTGGCTCTACTGGTTGACCCGTGAGGGACCTAGAGGGAGAAATGAGCATTTTCCATTTGTTTAAATAATCTGAGATGAAATGCTGAAAACAGTTGAGGGAAGGAATGTTGTTGAATCAAGTAATTAAAGGTCATATCGTCTCACAATTAAATGAAAATTGCTTAGGCTACTTTCTTTGCATTTCCAGGCTTTTATGTATCTAGCTTTGCAATTTTAATGAACTAATATCACTTCGTTAAAAGTATATAGAGTTTAAAAAGATCTTTTCATTCCAGTAGACTGTGAAGCTTTGTGTTTTAAGACCTGGCAGCAGCTAAGCACCAAGTAACTGCTCACTTACCCCCACCCCCCTGGTGGGATGGAGGGGGAGAATCAGGAGAGTAAAAGTGAGGAGAGCTGTGGGCTGGGATAAAGACACTTTACTAAGTAAAGCAAACCCAGGAATTCATTCATCATGTCCCATCAGCAACAACTAAAAGATCCCTGTGTTCTCAGCGCCGTTGAAATTGCCTTTGTTAGGAGGATGAGAAGAGAGTGTGAAGGTGGAAAGAAAGAACTGCTGAGCATTTTTGTCCCAAGAAATAGGAAGCTGAAGTGACAGTAATTTGTTTCTCAAGTAGGCCAGGGAATGCTTCAACACCTACTTTTTGTTTTTTTTCTTCATGCTAAGGATTTCTATTTCAGTTTCCTTGTCAGGGAAAGAATAATCTGTCTCCTGCTCTGCTTTCTGAAGTGAAGAATAACATCAGGCTTTTCTCCCAGCTGACCGCTTTCTTCCTGCACGTTTGATTGTTGCCAGTTTGGTTTCTGGAATCGAGCTGGTGGCTGTAAGTGCTGTATTTAATTCCATGTGCTTGGCACAGCATCCAGCTGCATGGCACAGGAGGTTGGTTTGCAGGTAAATTAGGTCATTTGCAGTTGTGCTGATGCAGCAGAGTTTGAGCAGCCTGAGCTCACCACCAGCATCCGTGTGATGCGTTAAATGTAATTTTGCTGAGGTAAAGTCAGGCTCTAAGTCCTGTGAGGAGTGGCTGAGGGCCCTGGGCTTGTGGAGCCTGGAGAGCAGGAGGCTCAGGGGAGCCCTTCTGGCTCTGCCAGCTCCTGACAGGAGGCTGGAGCCAGGGGGATCGGGCTCTGCTCCCAAGGGACACAAGAGGAACTGGCCTCCAGCTGCTCCAGGGCCGGTCACTTCAGGACATGCTTTGGTAGTCCTGATAATGTTGGGTAGATGGTTGGACTTGATGATCTTGGAGATCTTTTCCAACCTTAATGATGCTATGAGGAGAGTCTCCAAATTACAAGGAGCGAGCAGACTCCTTAGCCTCTCAAGTGCTGTGCAGTAATGAAATGAAGGAATGAACTGGCCAGGCAGCTCTCGGGATGTGTTCTTTGCTCTCTGCCTTTCTGCTGGAACTGTGGCACTCAATGAAACCAGGCTTCATTTGCTCTCTGCTTTTTCTATTGCAGAGCTGGGGTTCAGGTACTGCTGTGGTAACAGGTTGATGGTTTGGAATTGATGCCAGAGAGTAGAAATTAGAGATTTGTTGGTTTGGGATTCTCTAGAAATGCTTTTCTTACAAAACCCTCAATTTTAGCCCTGCTTGAAATTTTCTTTCTTTGTATTTCAAAAGCCAGTAATAATACTACTCCTGAAGTCTTTCCCCAGCTACCACTGCCTCTTATCCTTGTTGACCATACTGAGTACAAAAGCACCCTTTTAGAAAGCACAGTGGAGGAGCTGACACCTCCAGGGTGGGATCTCACTTCAGGTTACCCAGCGAGGTGCATCAGTTTGTGCTTAAAGGAGCTGTTCTGGGATAGCTCAAAGGGGTTGGTAACCCTCAGGACTTCTGCTCTCTATGGTCAAGGTCTGGTTGAGAAAGACAGCAGCTTTGTTTTTCTTAGCTTGATGTATGCACAGTGTTGCAGTGATCCCCACATCAGTGTGGCAATCAGGAGGAATCAGGCATTGTAAATACTGAACCTTTACTCAGGCGCTGGGATATATTAGTCTTGTTTATCTGCCTTCCAGGAGCGTTGTAAAGCTTAAGGAATTAAGTTTGGTAGAATACTTCTGAGTTCTTTCTATGCAAAGCATTAACACTACGTATTGTTAGAGCATTTTCCACCTCTTTTCTGTCTATTTGATTCTTTTTTCCTCTTTAAACTCTCTTCTGATTTATTTTCTTAAACTTGCTAGGTTAGGTTTAAAGACAGAAGGTGGAGAATTTCTTTCTTTGAAACAGCTTCTCATTTTTTCCTACTGGACTTATCAATAACTTGATCTCCTTCCTTTTTATCCCCTAATTTCCATTATCTGAGGCATCCTGTTGTGTGCCAAGGGTAGTTCCTGATACTGCTTCATTTGCATCGACACCTGCTTGACCTCTGCTCCTTTGCTCTCAGTTAATGCACCAACAAGCATTGATATCTCTCCAGAGCCATACCACGTGCCTCTTAGCTCTGCTAAGAACACCCATTCATTAAGCTGATGAGAGTTTATTAAATAAGAAAACATGCTCTAATGAAGGTGGGAGTAGAGGTGCCCGGTGTCTTTCTATGGTGAAAGGAAGATGCAGCTACACAAGACTAATGAAGTTCAAGGAGGATTAAGTGTAGAGTCCTGCATGTGGGGAGGAACACCACCATGCACCAGGAGAGGTCAGGGGTAGACACTCTGGAAAGCAGCCCTATGGAGAGGGATCTTGGTGTCCTGGTGGATACAAGTTGTCCATGGGACAGCAATGGGCCCTTGTGGCCAGGAAGCCAATGGGCTCCTGGGGGCATAAAGAAGAGTGTGGGCAGCAGGGTGAGGGAGGATCTGCTGCTCCTTTCCTCTGCACTGGTGAGACCACAGCTGGAGTGTTGTCCAGTGCTGGGCTCCCCAGTTCAAGAGGGACAGGGAAATACTGGAGAGAGTCCAGGGGAGGCTACAGAGATGCTGAAGGGGCTGGAGCATCTNCAGTGACAGAGCCTGTGCCAGGCTGCCCAGAGAGGCTGTGGAGTCTCCTGCTCTGGAGACTTTCCAGCCCCCCTGGCTCTGTTCCTGTGTGGGCTGCCCTGGGTGACCCTGCTCTGGCAGGGGGGTTGGACTCGATGTCCAGAGGTCCCTTCCAACCCCTGCCATTCTATGAATATGCCACTGTCCTTTGTATACACCTGGGACATGGGTAGAGTGACCATGGCTGTGTAATGAAGAACTGAACTCTTGGAAAGGACATTGTCTGACCTTTGCAGAGCTTACCTGTTCCTGGAATTAATGTCCTTATCTGCATGGAACAGGCCTGTCCTTGGGCCATGGGCAAGCAAGGTCCTTGCTGCATTTCCCACCTTCCCCCTCCAGGCCTTTCTCATTCCCTCCAGGTCACAGTGTTTGAGAGATTAGTCCTTTAAGGAGCAGTCTCCTGCAAGAAGGTCTTAAGGCAATTGCTCCTGCCCTTTAAAGATGATCCTTTCTCAGGAGTGCTCTCCAAACAGCTGGAGAGTTTGGTGGCTTAGTGTACATTGCTTCTTGTGTAACTCGTGAACCTGGTTCTATCACAGATCTTCAGGTTAATATTTCTTTTGCTACATTTCCAGTTGGTAGTTTTTGTTATGAAGATGTGCTATGGACTGTGTCCTGAGATGCTTTTGGTTTTATTGGTTAGTTTTTGAATATGAGGTGTTTTTCCAGCTATCACTGCTCTTTCCATGATTTTTTTTTAAATTCTGGATTCATAGAATTGTTTTGGTTGGAAGAGACCTTTAAGACCATCANCCTTCTCTGGCCACGCTCCAGCCCCTCACTGTCCTCCTTGTACAGATGTATTCCTGTCCCTAGTACAAGCTGTTGAAGATGGACTGAGTTGTGGGGCCATATGAAATCATCTGGGTGTATCTGGTGGCTGTTTGAGAAAGGCAATGTTAAAGCAAAGGTGTAATCAACTCTTTCAGTAAAGCATCCAGATCATTTTGGGGTGAGTTTAACACAGTAGTTTTCCACTGAAGGGAACTGGTTGATGTCAGCTCAAGTTGGCTTAATGCTGCCAAGTAACTTTAAAAATGGTTTTGTGTAAGAAACATTTCCATGGAGACCTAGAGGACAACTTGGGCTGACCAGCTCATGAGTGAGGAGGTGCCTGATGGAGGAGGTGATGTTGGTTGTCTTACACTACAGCATAACCCCCTCTCCTTTTATGAATAAAAATAAGTACATTAATAGGTGATGAGCTAATTGAAAGGAGTTAAAAATCTTCTTTACAAAGAGACCACAGGGAGTGTGAAAGTTTTGAAAGGACATCTTGAAGACAACAAGAAAATCGACTTGGGAAACTGCAGGTTTGCATCTAAAAGAAAAATACTGATGTTTTATTTTAATGTCTTAAGACCCTGTTGTTCTTGACACCATTTAGAGAGAGGAGACTTTGGGACAGAGATGGTCTTGAAGAAACACCTAATGGCAATTAACACTAAATGAGCATGCACTAAATCAGGGGACAAAGGAAGCAGGGAAAAGCAAAAGGAAAAAAGCCTTTGAAATGATTTTTGCTGCCTTCACAATACCTTCATCTCTTGTTAGTCCTGCAGTGAGATTTAATAGAGATGGCCGTGCAAGGGCAGCCCAAAGGTTGGTTCTAGGCCAATACCATGTCTGATGCAGGGGATGCTTTGAGGACAGATCAGGTGATAGGAATCCTTTCCCAGACTGCTCCTTGAGCTTCCAGCCCTTGGCAGTGAGCTGCTTCGGACAGCAAAGCTGCCGTCTGCTGGCTTGAGGAGCATGCAGTAGATGTTCCCTCCTTGAATTTGTCCCTGTCACTGGTTTTGGACCAGTTTAAACTTCTGGTTTCCCTGCTGTCCTCTGGCCAGGGGATACCCTGACTCATTTGACCCAGCCTGTGTGGAAATTGCTCTTGTTTTGTGTCCAAGTCCAAGCGAGCAGTCGGCGAATCCTTTTCCATGGATTTTAGTGGCTGCATTGCTCCAGCACTGCTTGTGGTTTCAGCACTTGATTGCTGGAAAGACATTGATGAATTACAGGGAGTGGAGGAGGAAGTGGGATGATTGATGGGTGACAGGGCTCAGGCAAATTCCAACGAATTAAATGGCTGTAGCCAGAGCAAAGCACAGCCAGTAAGCACTGTAATTTTTTAAATACTGTAAAGTTTGTAGAGGAAAACAGTAAGTTAGGTTGGGGCACTGCCATTGAAACACTTAAGGTAAATAAAGGATGTTTGTGCTTTGTGTTAATGTGTTTAGAACAGGTTTGCTTTGATGTTTTCATAAAATTACAGCAGTAGTTTTATCAGTGAGAGATATAAAAGCAGCTTTTGGAGAGCATAATTAAAGTGGTAGGGAAATGGCTGCATCATCTAATCACAGACCTCCTCACTTGATAACATGAAATTCCTTTTTATTTTTTGGGGGAGAGGTGAAATAAAAGGTAAGACTGGATGGGATAATTGGTTTAGACAGCAAACTTGTGGAGTTTGGCTTGCTGCAGTTTGTTTGCTCAGGAAATTACTCTGTTAAGGGATTAAAGAATTGTGTTAGGACTTTGTGACTGCTGGGCACTCTGCCATATGCCAGTGGCCTGAGCCTCCTTTTGGAGGAGTGGCTGCTTTTCTGTACTGGTGGGAATCTTAAGGGAAGGTGGGAGCTTTAAGAGAAAACAGACCCTATGGACCAAGTAACCCTGTTACCCTGTTCTGTATCACAGTGTTCAGGGTTGGATGGGACATGGATGCACAGAAATGTCTGGGTTGGAAGGGACCTCATCTGGTCCAACCCCCCTGCTGAGAGCAGGGACAGCCTCAACTAGAGCAGGGTGCTCAGANTGTTTTCATAAAATTACAGCAGTAGTTTTATCAGTGAGAGATATAAAAGCAGCTTTTGGAGAGCATAATTAAAGTGGTAGGGAAATGGCTGCATCATCTAATCACAGACCTCCTCACTTGATAACATGAAATTCCTTTTTATTTTTTGGGGGAGAGGTGAAATAAAAGGTAAGACTGGATGGGATAATTGGTTTAGACAGCAAACTTGTGGAGTTTGGCTTGCTGCAGTTTGTTTGCTCAGGAAATTACTCTGTTAAGGGATTAAAGAATTGTGTTAGGACTTTGTGACTGCTGGGCACTCTGCCATATGCCAGTGGCCTGAGCCTCCTTTTGGAGGAGTGGCTGCTTTTCTGTACTGGTGGGAATCTTAAGGGAAGGTGGGAGCTTTAAGAGAAAACAGACCCTATGGACCAAGTAACCCTGTTACCCTGTTCTGTATCACAGTGTTCAGGGTTGGATGGGACATGGATGCACAGAAATGTCTGGGTGGANTGCTTCCATGGAACCTCCTGTGTCCCAACTTGCACCCTCTGTCCTTTTGTCCAATTTCCATGTCCTTCCCTCATGAACCAAACTTACACTGACTGCTTATCTCAGGATGAGCTGTTTTCTTGCAACCTGAGCAGTTTTTTCTGTGTGTAGCTCAGAATCTTTCAGACTAATCTTTCAAACTTCTCTCCCTTTCTGCTTGGGTCATCTGTATCAATCTCCCCTTCCTCCATCATTTGGGCAGCAAATCCTTTTATCTGGAGAAGGGGAGTGACCTCAGCTATTTCCAAAATACTGCCGAGGAATCATCTTTAGCCCTCAGTCTCCTATAGCTCTCCGTTTGCTTTTAGCTTGTTAATCCTTACAGGACTCTTTAAAGGTGAAGAGAATTGGTGGGAATTGTTTTCCAGTCTTATTATCTGGTACCTTAACACCCGATACTGTTCCTCCTCAGTGTTTTACAGCTACTCATTAACCCTCACATCCTCTGCCATCTCTCCTTTTCCTGTTTTCAAGGGGGAGGAGGCAGTGAGACCAGAAGTAACTCTTTATTCTGTGTGTTTCTCAGAGTTTCCATGGTGTTTTTTGAGCTCAAGGCTCCCTGCTTAGGACCATCTGGTGGTTCTTTAAGTTCAGGGTCATCTCACCTAGCTCATGTTCTCTGGTTTGTCTTAATACCAGTTACTTTGGTAGCAGCCAATTCCCAATCTTGGGATTTCTTAAGTGCAGCTTGGGTGCAGGTTTTCCATGTGTCCCCTTATTTGGATGTCTCACCCTCAAAAGCAGTTACTTTTCAACTTCATCTTGATTCACCTTGGAACCAAACTGTTGGTCAAATTCACAGATCTTTCTTGAGAAGACTGGCACTGGCTGCCCAGTGAGGTTGTGGAGTCTCCATCTTTGGAGATACCTGGAAACCATCTGGACATGCTCCTGGGCAGCTGGCTCTGGGTGGCCCTGTTTGAGCAGTGAGGTTGGACCTGATGATCTCCAGAGGTCCCTTCCAACCTTGTCCTGTGATACTGTGATTCTCTCCATCATCTGTGGAAAACATGGGAGTTTTGCAGGCAAAACAGCTTCAGATCTAGAAACTTTTGCTTAATTTATGGCTACCTACTTATTTTTTCCATGGCTCCTGCTCAGTCTCAGTTCACCTGAGACAATGGCTGGCACAGAAAGTTGGTGTCATCTCTATGGGTCTCTTTCTGCTACTCTGTTCCTTGCTGGTTTCCTCTGCAGCAGGTTGGTTCTTAAGGTTTTCCTCTGCTACACTTTTCCTTAGGGTGTCTGTCTCAATGGGGGTCACTCAAAATCTACACTTGCTTTGAGGGTGTCCCTGCTGCAACATGGATCACCCAAATCCCCTGGTCTCCCTCCAAGAGTGTGTGTCCAAGTGCTTGCAGTTGCTTGTTTCTTTACATATGTTGGATCAGGAGTGGCATGTGCCACCTCAACCCAAACTTAGGCATCCTTAGGAGTCCCAACTTCCACCTGGGATGGTGGGAGGTGTCCCTGTCCATGATGAGGTGGTTGGAGCTTGATGATCTTTTCAAGGTCCTTTCCAACCCAAACCATCCTAAGATTCTTTGAGAGATTCTATGATTCTGTAACCTCCTGGAAGGAAGATTCCTTGTCATGATTCTCAGGTGAATTTGCAGCATCAGGAGGTTGGAGGAACAGTTCTTCAATGCATCACCTGGTTCAAATCATTTGAGACCATGGTTTGCAGGTATTCTGCCTTTCTGCCTCCCCTGAAGTCCCAGCAGCTGGACTGTGAGTACCTTCCTGTTTCTTAAGCAAACTTCTCAGGTTAGATCCTTACCTCAGGCAAGTCAGGCACACCCTGAATCCAGGCACTGCCTGTTCAGCTCTGCCTACACGTATTGAAGCCATTTTTTCAGTCATTTTCCTTTCCCCTGCTTTCTGAAAGCAAGGTCCTTATAAAAGCAGTAGATCAATTCTCTTCCTTTTAAATGTCAGCGTTGTCTTTATTCATCCAGCAAGGCAGCTGAAACCTTCTAGGTTGCTGCTGTTTATTTGCTGATTTCTTCAGAGGCTTCAGCAGTTTCTCCTTTTGTCAGACTGTGTTTGTATCTCATTCGAGGTTGGGTGGTTTTTTTTCCTCCCCTTCAAATTGTGACCTACCACGTTGGTTTCTTTTAACCTTTTTCTGTTGTTTGTTGGGGTTTTCATCTCTCTTGTTGTCTGAACTCAGAATAGGTTGCTATCCCAGCTGGAAAGCATTGGGGTTTCTAGCTTGAACAGCTATTATTCTGTATTTTTACCCCAAACTAGTAACTAGTTGAGGGCTTTCATAGACTTCCAGGATTGTGGAAGGAATAATAAATTACAAATCCTCTTTTTCCTTTTCACATCCATTTACAATACTAAAATACTGTTCAGAACCCCCCTCTGAAGGGAATCTGTAGGTTTAACTGCAAGCAGATTAGAAAACTTTGGGCCAAGTGAAGAAAGAAGAACTTTAACAAATAGCTGGCTAGCATTTTGGTTTGAGTTTGTTGCAGAATGCTAAATGAAAACCTGAATTGGATCTTCCAAATGTTTAGCTGCATTTTTAAGGCAATTAAGCCCTGATACAAACTGCCTGGGACCTTTAAACAAGCTTCATAATGGTTCTGGTGCCACTTGCAATTTTTTAGCTCCTACAAAACAAGGCTCTTTTTTTTTTTAAGCTTATTTCATCAATCCTGATCTTCTAAAGGGTCACCACTTATTCTTGTAGGTAAGAAGTAGGTTTTAACATCAGATTGTCTCAAATTCTGTTGTAATCCAGGCCAATATTTTGTCATTTGACTAAATTGAGTTATTTCCTATTTCTTTAAGCTTGGCTTTCAGTGAGAGACAGACTTGTTTCAGAATGGGATTGCAGTCCATAGCTTTTCTGAGTGGGAAGAGGAACATATGGTAGTGAGTCCAGTGGGGACCCTGGGGGTGTGAGAAGGTGTTGCAGTAACTGGGTTTGTTCAGCCTGAGGAAGGGATTGGGTTTTTGTTTATTTGGTTGGTTTTTATCCTGTCTGTTACTGTCTAAAAGAGTTAGAGGAAAAATGGAGCTGGACTCCCCTCAGAAGTGCACAAACAAGAGGCAACTCTCAACAGATTCTGTGGGAGAAACCAGACTCAAGAGGTGAGGCACCTGGAATGGGTTTTCTTTTCCAGAGAAGCTGGGGATGCCCCACCCCTGGAAGTGTTCAAGGCCAGGTTGGATGGGGCTTTGAGCAACCTGCTCTAGCAGAAGACATCCCTGCCTGTGACAGGGGGTTGGAACTAGCTGATCTTTAAGGTGCTTCAATCCAAACTGTTTTATCTAGGATGAGAAAAGTCTTCCAAAAGTCTTCCCTGTGTGAGGCATTAAACATCAGGAGCAAGAGCCCAGAGAGACTGTGAATCTCCTGCTTCCACTTTCACCCCTTGACTGGAGGCTCTGAGCAGCTTTGACCTAACATTGAAGTTAGCCCAGCTTGGAGCAGAGGGTTGCACTGAACACCTTCAGAGATCCCTTCCAGGCAGGATGAGGAGATGCTCGGCATTCATAAACCAATGCTAATTCCTGATTTCCACAACTGACTTGTTCTGGTGGAAAACATTGAAGTCTGTGCTCACTGCAGTTACCTGTTGGGGTTTACTCAACCACAGCATGCTTCTGAGCTACTACATTCCTTCTCATCCTTCTGAGATCCCCCTTTGGTAGGCTGTGACCCACCCACTGTCCTTACCAGCAGGTGCCACATAAGATACCTTTTAATTTTGATGTCAAATGAGCTCTAAGGCAGAGAGATGAACATGGGAGAGGACAGGAACTGGAGAAGCTGGATCAATCTACCAATAGACAACAGGATGGTGTAGCCCACATCTCAAAACGTAGAGTTGTTTGAAGTGAGTGTTCAAAACATGGCTGGGGAACCAAAAAAAAGGCAAAACTTTCTATAACTTACTGAAAACACTAAATCTGAGGTGGAAATGTTGTAGCTTGGAAGGTTCTTCTCTTCTTAATTCAAAGTAATACAATTAAAATCCTTAGAAGTGATACAAGTAATTAGAAGTGAAGGGCTTCTGAGGACTCCAGATAACTTTGTAATAAATGAATGGAAAAAAATAATAGATCCAATTTAAATATAAAATCACTATTTTTTCAAGTTTAGTGCTCAAGAGAGAGGGAGACAATTACCTTTTAATATCTAAAAATCTTTTTATGTTTAGAGTGTAGGTGCCAGGAGTATAAATACATTCTTCTTTGTCCTCCTCCTAGAATGCTCCTTTTCCTCTATTTGGTCACTGTACTGGGAGCAGGAGAGCAGCAGCCACAAGGAAAAAAAATAGAAATCTAAAAATGAGGAGATTTTGCCTCAGTTAAGGTTCTCTGACTGGAGGAATTACTATGGATGAGAGGAAGAGTAATTGTTTTTTCTTTGCAGAGCAGTATTTGTGGTGGAATCTCACCTGTCACTGCTTTGTCTCCTGCTCATCTGCCTTGTTTTGTGTGTCAGGGCTTGAGATGAGCAAAGTTGAAGGACAGTGAGCAGAAGGCATGTGCCCAAGTGGAGTGGATTGATGATACAACAGTAAAGAACCCTTTATATAGGGTAGATGTAGGTTGGAAAGGGGGAAATTGTTCACTCTGAGGGTGGGGAGCCCCTGGCACAGGTTGTCCAGAGAAGCTGTGGTTGCTCCCTCCCTAGATGTCTTCAGATCCAGGTTGAATGGGGCTCTGAGCCCCCTGCTCTGGCTGCAGATGGCCCTGCTCCCTGCACGGGTTGGACTGGATGACCTAGGAAGTTCCCTTCCCACCCAAACCAGTCTGGGGTGCTGCTTTACAGCTTGCTGGCTGGCAGGATGTAAATCCTCTTTCTGGAAGAGAAACTCCTGAAGGGTAAAACCTTTGTGGGTTTTTTTAACATTACATTTCTACTTATTGCCACCTGAACCCCTTGGAACCTTACCTTGGCTTCCATCAACTTGGATTGAGCGTGTCTCACTGCTTTCCAGACCCAAAGTGCTCTGAGCATTAAAGCTTTTCTCTTAAGCTCTGTCTTGATAATTGGGGGTGATGGGAAATGAAGTATCAAAGAACACAATGGTTAAATGAGGCTTTTGCTGGAGTTTCAAGGCTGAAACTTGGTGGTGTTATTTACCTGGAGAGTTCAATCACTGGGAAAGTGGCACTTCCCAAGGCCATCCAGCCTGTCTGACTGCAAATACAAGGTGCCAGAAAGGCCATTAGAAAACCAACCCCCTCAACAAACACCAACCCCCCCTAAAAAACCCCAGCCAAACCACCAGAAGAAAGTTGAGTAACAGTGAGGGTTTGGGGTTGTTTTGTTTGTGGGGTTTGGGATTTGTTTCTTTGTTTTCTTTAAGGGCAATAAATGGTTGAGTGTTCCCTTTGTTTCCCAGATGTGGTTGAGAGATGGATGTTGGTCTTAATAATTACTTTTCAGAATATCTAACTCTTTAGGAAGTGGGAAGATGAAAACAGAACTGAATGATCTGACTTGGAAAGCTCTCCATTTCTTGTTGCATGTGATTTAGATAATCCTTTTTCCTGTGTGTCTTGGAACCATTTTAATGTCATTTTCCTGCTTGCTTTCAGCCCTTCCCTGGTTGCATTTTCATCTCTCAGCTTCTCAGTTTGACAAATGTTGTTCCTGATCTTGCTTTTGCTTTGGTGAAATTGCTGACAGCTTTCAGGGCAGTGATGAATGTCTGCAGCTCCCCTCAAGTGACTGGGGGGGTTAAAGTGCCTTCAGAATTGGTAAATTTGGGGTACCTCCCTACCTGCCAAAGGAAGAAGATAAAATAGCACTTAGAGTTCTGCCAAAGGTTCCCAAGATGTGTCTGTGCCTGCTGAGCCCTCTATTGCTGTGCACTCTGAGATGCCAGATCTTGAGGAGAAGCAAATCTTGTCTTTTCATAGAATCACAGNTTCATCCACCAGCACCCCTAATTCTTTCTCCACGGGGCTGCTCTTAATTTTCCTTCATAGTTGTGTAATTTTGTGATGTGTTTGGGCCAAACTCCCAGGCCTGTTCAGAGACAGGTAGTGTGAAGAAGGATGGATCATGCTTTGGATGATGGGATAGGGCAGGGTCAGACCTGTCTTGGAGGCCAGCAAAGGAATGTATTGTTGAGAGGTGTTCTTTCAGTATAGTGAATATTTACAGGTATTAAAGGACCAGACTTTAATCTTGACTGCTTCCTACACCTCTTGGCTTTTCATTTTTGATGTTTAGGTGGCAACTTTTGTTAAACTTAAATCCTGCAGTGCAAGCAAATGTTTCATTTCACCAATAGCATTTTTATTGATTAGGGAATTGATTTTTTTCCTGTTCAGTCTCAGTCTGCACAACATGCTACTTCTGCTTTCTTACAATATCATGAAATTTGGGATACTTCAGGGGGATTCCATTTGTTTTTCTTCTAGTGACCATGGCAGTGCTTTGTTAAATAGGAAAAACCTAAGTAAAATGGGATACAAATTGATGGTGCTACTTTTCTTCACTAATTTGTCTTTCCCAGTGGCTTTTGTCCAGGTTTGTTTTTAAGATATAAATGGAAACGAGGTTCCTCAGTCTGGAGCCTGCTGGATGTCAGCTGGTCACTGTTTCCTTTACATCACTGCTTCTCTAGTTCCTACTAGACTACTTGCCTCTTACTCTGCTGCTTATTATCCAGGTTTTGACCCTTAATAATGGAGCATTAAAAGATAAACTGCTCTGGGTTTTATTTAACACCCACTCTGATGTTCTTCCAGGTGTCAGCAGTGGATTCCTTGGAGGGTCCTCTTCTGCAGGTGGAGGGACTGAGCGACCTGAGGCTGGAGCTGCACAGTAAGAAGATGAACATGCACTCGGTGCTGATCGATGAACTGCACCGACACCTCTACATCAGATCGACCAGCCGCCTAGGGCAGCGCAGCAAGGAGAAGGGCAGGATGAGGTGGGTTTGCTGCCAGGCTAACTGGAGCTCACAGCTCTGAGGGAAGAGGATGGTATTCTCCCTTTCAGAAGCAGAAACTTATTTGGGAGAGTGCCATCGATTTCCACCTCAACCTCTCATCTTTGGCAAGCACATTTCTCACGCTTGTGGCTGCGGAGAGCAGCAGAGCTCTGCATGTGTCAAGGCACCTTTGAGCCTGGGAACACTCTGCTCTGCTTCCACTTCTGCTTGGGGATTCTCCTGGGGTTTTGCCACTTCCCACAGAACTGTGATGGGGTCAGTCCCTTTTGGCATTCTTTCCTCTTCTGTTCCACAGAACTTCCCTACACGTGTCACAATTGTGAAGCTCAGATCAGGCAAAGTGAAGAACGTGGGGAAAAAATGCTCATCTTCCCTAGTGAATGTCCAAGGCTGACAAGACTGCAGCTGCCTTGAAGGTTACCAGCTGGAGGCAGCAATAGTCAACTGCCTGAGCAATGTCTTGGCTGTGTTGTGTTTGAGGTGTTTTCAGAAGGTTGAAACCTCTTCCTGGGTTGGTGCCTCTGATCAGTGGAAATCCAGCTTAATTATGGGTGTCTGGTTTGGTGTTTTTTCCCCTCATTTGCTAATTCCAAGTTTGAGGGCAATAGAGTTGTAGTGAGGGAAGGAAGGAAGTGGCCAGAAAAGAGACAGACAGCGTTGGAAGGGAACTTGTGTAGAGTAGGAGAGCTGATAAACAGGGGCAAGGAGGGCAAAGGGAGCTGGTGTATGATAAAGTGGCTACAATAAAGATGCAGAGAGAAGTTCAAGTGCCATTTTATGAGAAGGAATAAAAAATGCTTCCCAAAAATTAAGAGGCAAAGATAGGAAGTTGCATTAAATGAATTTATGAAATAAAGAATTGCTTGAAGTTAAGATTTCTAGGAAGGAGGGTGGCCAGTGAGTCTGCAGTCTCTTCCCTACTCTTGTTAATTAAAAACAGACACAAAGCTTTGGTGTGCCCAGACTAGGCAACTGCTAATTAACTGTGGCTTTCTGCAACTGCTGCAGGGACCCTTATCTTAGTTTCTTGGTTTGTCTTTTTTTTTCCCCCATTATTGATATTTGATAATACAATGTTTTTATTCTTTATTGACTTTCCTAATGTCTGGTTGATTTTGGTTTTATGTGTTTTTGACAGTTGGGGTCAATGATCTTAAAGGTCTTTTCCATCCTAAGTTATTCTCTAAACTCTTCCATCAAAGATCTGATTGCTTTCTTTTTCTGTGCTGGCCTAGACTGGCCCTGGCCACGGTGCAATAATGTTTGTACTCATTTGTTGTATTGGTTTTAAGGGTGTCACTGGGAAGCTGGAATTCTTTTGGGAATGAGAAAAGCTTGGAGGATTAAACAGTTGACAGAAGCTGTGGAAATAGGATCATCTCTTCTCCTCAGTATGTGGCTTTCCAGAAAGATCTCACCAATTCCCTGGGCAGTTACTGTTGTGCTAGCAGTAGGTGATTGTGCTGGAGGTGAATGGGTCTGTGGGGAAACAGTCATCTGCTATGGCAAGCTCCAGTGTGCTCCTGATCGTGGTGCTGTCACCTGTCACAGAATTGGAGAAGGGCTTGAGCTGGAAGGGACCTGAAAGATCATCTCCTTCCAACCCCCTGCCATGGCCAGGGACACCTCCCACTAGAGCAGGGTGCTCAGCGCCCCGTCCAACCTGGGCTTGAACACTTCCAAGGA
>VWZY01003730.1:65993-79963 GCA_013399075.1 Chloroceryle aenea | reverse complement strand
AGAGAGGTTGCCTGTAAAGACTGAGGAAAATAAAGTCATTGAGAACCTCAGCCTTCTCTTCATCCATTCTAGCACCCTGTTCTTGTTCTTCAGGAGGCATGCTTTCATTCACTTTACTTTTTTTGTTGATGTACCTGTAGAAGCCCTTCCTGTATTATATACTGAATAGCTGGAAGATTGCTTGAAAAAACATGTACCATTTCTTAGTGTGATTATTAATATTTTTAAGTTACCAGGGCACTGAGCTGCTTGAATATAGAGTAGCACGTGGATTCATCACAAGCGTATCTTCAGCTCTGCTGGTGTCTGGTGTGTCACTCAGAATGGGTGCTGTTGTAGTTGTGTGAGAAAGGGGGTGATGGGGGAAAATTACCAACACGACTAAGTGGAAGATGTGAGTCAAGATCTTATCATATGCCACTCCAACATTCTTCTTGGTTATGTCTCATCTAGATCATTGTTGCCAATGCTGTCAATGTTGGTAGGTAATGCCATATAATTAATGTCCCTCAACACTATTCCAGTAAGTACTCCATGAAACTAAAGCTGTATTTTGGCCTATTGTCCTTCCTCACTCTTCCCTTCCTGTTCCTCCCTTCTTCCTGAGTGTTCACATCCTGTGTCCTTTTTACATCCATCAATAAAATGAATTGAGGTAAACAAACCAGAATTATTACTTTGTCAGAGTGAGTACTGTTCTAGTGGTGTTGTAAAACTGTGGATGTCGTAGCGAATGCTAAACTAACACCTAGTGAAAGGCATATCCTTTCAAACTCCAAAAACATTTTAAGCTCCAGGAAACATTTTAAAATCACCATCTCCAGTAACAGTACTGAAAATCCAGAGAAAAACACCTTAAGTATTCTAAAGTCTCATTACATGGTGCAGTATCTATATACCTCAGCCTTCTTGAAGGGTGGAGAGGGGAGATCCAGCCATAAAATGTATGGCAAATCTTGCCAGTATTGCATCCAAACTAGTGTAAAATTCTGCTGCGTTGCTAAGACTGTTACATGGGCTTAAAGATGGGGAGGTGTGCTGATTTCACCTGTGGGTATCCCAGAGATGCAGGATGCTTACACCTGTGTAAGCAGAAGCAGAGCTGAATTACTAGTTTACTCAAATTTTACTAACGTTTTCTTGGAGCAGAGAGTTGTCAGCCGGATGTGGTCATCAGATGCTAGTTGGGATCCAAGCCAAAAGGAAAACTAGCTGCAAGATGACCTGCTCACAATAAGTAGAATAAAGAGCACTTGATCCTTGTGTGGACAGCTTAATCTATTTTATAGTGCAGTTTCCCCGTCAGTAAAATGGGGATAATTGCATTCTACTGCCCTCAGGGGTGCTGTGAAGGTAAATACATTACAGGTTACAGAGTGTTCAGATGCATTGGCCAGGAGAGCTGTAAAAACACCAGGAAAGAGAATGATTTTCACAGCAAATAGGCAGGTCTGAAGCAGAGACAGGAAAGTGCTTGTCAAAGGCTTTCAAATTCAAATTTCAAATTCTCCCTACACTCAGATTGAGTGTACAATTAACACTAAGATAAACACAGCACAAAAATCAGGGCTTGCTAGTTTTGTACTGGGTTTGTGCTGGCTGCTAGAGATGATACTTACACTTTCCTGCCATCAAAAGCATTACAGTTCTGCAGCAGCAGAGAACGTGTCCACAGATAAGCTCCCTTGGACTGTGCTACACACAGGATGATTACCTTGAAGCCTTGTGCCTTGAAGCTGCAGTACAGGTCTTTGGTGTAAATGAATCTTACATTTTGTGGGATTAGGGCACATCCTTGGCTGTGTTGGCCTGCCTGTGGGACATGCTACGGGTTACTTCAAGTTTTTATTTCCGGCAGAAAATGTGAGAAGAAGATGACAAGATGTTGAGACACTTTAATGATTCAGAAACAATTACGCTTTGGGTTTTCTTGTTACGCAGTGGACAGTTGTAAAAGTCTGTATTGCAAAGAGTTTCCCACAGTTGTAGTGAAAACGTGCAAATAACGTGCAAATAATAAACTGTCTTCTGTCTATTTCAAGTGAAATGGAAGAATAGATTTCAGGACACAGGAAAAAGCCTTTCCATTGATTTCAGGGAATATTATTGCAGGATGCAAGTGAAAGAAGAATGTGGCCAGCTTTGCACAGAAAGTGCTAAGTGCCTTTCTGACAGAACTTGAAACAGCTAGTGTTCTCTCACTTTTAAACCTTGGCTGTATTGTCAGTCTTGCTGGGGAGTATTTCTCACACTGGGTCAAGGTGAAATCAAAATAAGAAATCTTTTCTGTCCCTACTGTGAGAAGTTCAGCTTGCTCTTATTTTTCCTTTTGGCAGAAGCTTGGAACCCATTGTATCCAACAATGCAAATGATGTTGCTAATTTAATTAAACAAGCCACATGAAATCAGGAAAATTACAGTTCATGGTCAAGAGCAGGCTTTTATTTATTGGAATTACAACAATAGCTAATTGAAAAAGATTACATAATTGCTTTTGGTCGTTGTTTAACCACAGTAGGCAGATTAGCCCCACACAACTGCTTGCTCACTCTCCTCCTGACCTCCTGTGGGATGGGGGAGAGAATTGGAAGGGTAAAAGTGTGAAAACTCCTGGGTTGAAATAAAGATAGTTTAACAGGGAAAGCAAAAGCTGCCTGCTCCAGCAAAGCAAAACAAGGAACCCATTCACCACTTAGTGTCAGCAGGCGGGTGGTCAGCAGGAAAGCAGGGCTCTTTCACATGGGATGGTTACCTCGGAAGACAGCCACTGTAGCTTTGAATTTCCCTCCTTCCTGCCCTGGTCATTTGGGGCCAGCTGTCTCAGCTGTGTCCCCTCTTAACTGAGCACCCTCAGCCTACTCCCTGGTGGGGCAGCATGAGAAGCAGAAAAGGCCTTGCTGCTGTGTAGGCACTGCTCAGCAATCTCTAAAACATCCCACTGTTACCAGCACTGTTTTCATCACAAATCCAAAACAAAACCCCATGCAGGCTAGTATGAAGAAAAATAACTATCCCAGCCAAACCCAGTACAACAGCAGAACAAAGACGATGTCTGCATATCTATTTACATGATATTTATTATGTTAGAATCGGAGTATTTAATGAACTTTCTTATGCTTATCCTCAGAGCATGCCAGTGGCAGAGGACGTACTCCATTTGGCCATCGTAAATCTGAACGATGAGGACAAGAGACAGGACTTTTCCAGTGCAGTCACAGGGAAACATGTTGCCAGTAGCTGACTGCAGTTCAAATAACCCGAAGACTTTTGGACTGCTGTCACTCACAGTTATCATGCAAGTCGATGTAAGGGTTAGTGAAAAAAAAAAGTCAATTTACAAAATCTTGTGACAGAGTGGAAAGTGTGCTTGACTCCAAACTGGAGATACTGGGATTGAGGTTTGTGATTTCTGCAGTTGTGGCTCTTCTCTTGTCATTTCCTGGCTTCTAACAGCCTGTTGGGTGCTTCCCTTCTTCTTTTCTTGCCCAACAGTAAAACATGTGAAAGGTGAGAAAAGGTTCAGAAAACCAGAGATGCCTTTTCTCTCTCTTCAGGACTAATGTTCTCCAGTTTCTGCTACATTTGTGTCAATTGTCAATACTGGATTTTACCTTTCACTCCTCTATCTCTAATGTAACAGTCATGCTGCACATAAACCTGTTAAGTATCGTAGGCCAGATTTTAATGTGTATTTACTTGGGAAATGGGGTTTGAGGATGGGGTTGGGAGGGGAGAGGTATCACTGAGCAAGCTCTGGCTTGATTTATCAACTGAGTATCTCAGGACTTTAGAGAGCTGCTCCTTCCATATTAGAAAATAAGTTGTGACACACTGTAAACTGCTGCTTTCTGGCTGTTCTGCTGCCTCGGTTAAATACAAATGCTCACTCTCAATGACTGGAGTTGTCATCAGGATTTGCCTAGGCAGCTGTAGAACCTAGACTAGCATTGTTAGGCCATTGTTTCCCCTCACATGTTGATCTGCTATCATGAACAACTGGTTTCCTATCTCCTCTGCTGATGTACAGCAAAAAAAAATCTAAAATGTTCCAAACCACAAAACCACTAATAGGAATGTACAGCTGTATTACTGACAAGGAAGTCCAGTTGCTTTCAGAGCACTGGTGATCAAGTTGAATTCTGAATCTACACAAATAAACATTGATGTTCAGTGGGAAAAATGAGAAAGTAGGTTTCCAGAGTTCAGGTCTTGCATCACATTAACCTGGGGCACAAATAGCAGCTGACAAGTACTGTGTGTAAACCCTGTCAGCCCCTGTGCAGTTGTAACTTTGCCTCTTTGGTTGGTAGTCTCAAGGAGTAGGCCTGTTTCCTATTTTTATATGATTTGGGGCTATTTGAGCAGCACAAGGCTTTCCATTTCAATTCCCATCTCCTTGTTCTAAGGCAAAACCATAATAGAGCACAGAATCATGGAATGATTGAAGATGGAAGGGACTTCTAGAAGTCTTCTGGCCAAATGGGTCACGTAGAGCTGGTTGCCCGGGACCCTGTCCAGAAAAGTTTTAAGTATCTCCAAGGAGTCTCCACAACTCTGGACAACCTATGCCAGTTCTTGGTCACCCCCACAGTGAAAATGTGTTCCCTGATGTTCACCAGGATCCTCCTGTGTTTCAGTTTGTATCCATTTCTCCTGATCCTGTCATTGAGCACCACTGCTAAATGCCTGGCTCTGTCATCTATACGCACTGCCTTCAGTTATGTATATAAAATTAATATGAACCCCCCAGTATGTTCCCTTCTCCATGCTGAACCCTCCAGGTTCTCTCAGCCTTTTGTCATAGGAGAGATTCTCCAGTCCCTTATTTTTTGTAGACTCTCCAGCATGTCCATGTCTCTTGGAGTTGTTCCTGTCCTAATGCTCCATACCACAACCCATGGCATCTCCTCTGCTTGTCCTTTCACGTATGGGCAAACTCATGCCTATTGCCCTTTACCTGTGGAATTAACACTGCGACTCTTGATGAGGTTTCTAGGTGTTGATAGACTTGGATGCAGATCCAACTTAAACTTCTTGTGTTTTTGGGTGCACATGATGAGCTTCATCACAGCGGAACCATCCAGCCACATAGGTGGTAACTTCTGGTATCAAACCCAGGAAGTGTCAGTTCTTGCTCTGAAATCAAGATACTCCAGTTTGGTGTTGATAGGCATGTCCTCATCAGTGAGCCATAGGTTGAGACATATAAAACATGCTTAGGTTTCTTTTCACTAGTGGATAGATCTAGCCCTTAAAGCTCGATTTCCTTGTAGCTGATCAAAGAGGATATTTAGGCATATTTGTTGACTACAAATGAACAGGAAGATGGAAACATTTAGTGCCATACTTGGCAGTTTGTGCCAGTAATTGCCTGTTCCTACAGAATTCTCTGGATTTCCCTCAATAGACAAAAGATCAAACATGCAAAATAAACAGTCAGGTGAACACTATATGGCGAGTTAAGTGAGGCTAGATGCCAGACATCCTCGAAGCTCATCCCTCACTGCCCCTTATAAACAGGACAGGGGGTGAAAATAAAATGAAAAAGCTCCTGGGTTGAGTTAAGGACAAGAGCACGTAGCAGTTACCATCATGGGCAAAATACAACTGACTTGTGGAAAACTTAATTTTTTGTTGGTGAATTACAGAGGAGAATAGTGAGAAACAAAGACAAAACTAAGAACACCTTCCTTCTGCCCCTACCTTCTCAAGAGGCTCAACTTCCCAGTTTTTGTACCACCTCCCTCCGGATGACACAAGTTGGTGGGGAATGGGAGCTGTGGTCAGCTCCTAACACCATCTCTGCTGCTGCTTCTTCCTCACACTCTTCCCCTGGTATCATGTGAGGCTTTCCCATGGGCTGCAGCTCTTCAAGAACAGCTACAGCATGGGTCTTTTCCACGGGGTGCTGTCCATCTGGATCAAACTGCTCCAGCACAGGTCTCCATGGGCCAGAAGTCCTGCCAGAAAACTTGCTGTGGACCAGGCTCTACCCCATGTGCTTCAGCTCCTTACAGGAGCCAGCTCCAGTGTGGGCTCTCCACAAGCTGCAGCTTCTTTCAGGGCACATCCACCTGCTCCAATGTGGGGTCCTTCCTGGGGTGCAGGTGGGTGCCTGCTCCACTGTGGACCTCCATGGGATGCAGTGGCACAGTCTGCTTACCCATGGTCTTCATAGGCTGCAGGGGAATGTCTCTAGCATCTGGAGCATCTCCTCTCCTCCCTTCTTCAATGACCTTCTTGTCTGGAGGGCTTTTACTCTGACATTTTATCACTCCTCTCTTCCACCTGCCATTTCACAGCATTTTTTATCGTTTCTTAAGTGTGTTATCACAGAGGCACTAACAACACTGTTGGTTGGCTCAGCCTTGGCCAGTGGTGGGGCCATTTTGGAGTCATCTGGAATTGCCTCTGTCTAATAGGGGGAGGTTTCTGATGTCTTCTTAATGAAGCCACTGCTGCAGCCCCCTCCTGGTACCAAAATCTTGCTGCATGAACACAATAAAGACTTACATTTTAGGCAGTGATACTGGCTTTTACAGGTTCTTGCAATTTTCTTGTCAGTCCTCTAACTTTTGTGCAGCTAAGGGTTCATAGTTTTGAGCTGAACCTACACATATTTGCAGGACTTAAGGAGCTGGAGATTTGAGAAAGAATAACACTAATGACCAAATTGCTGCCAGTTGTCATGTTGTAAGACATCAGAGTTGGCACTGTAATACTGTGTGGTGGAACAGATCACAGTGCTACTTTTTCAGCAGGATTGGAAAAAGTAGAGTGCGAATAGAAGATCTAGCTGTTCCCTGGCAGAGACACTGTCCTTTTCTGTCTGGGCTGACTTCAGTGGCAAAGGCAGGTGTGAGTCAGTCTGGAAAAACGCATGAGACGAACGAAGGAATGTGCTGAAATTACATTTTAAGTTAAACAGCTGCTTTAAATGTCACTCTCCCTCTATCCATGAAAGTGTGAGCTGACTCAGGACCTGGACAGCTTACATTTAGAGTGGGATTTTTGGTTGGTTGGTGATTTTTGTTTACTTTCTTTGATTTCTGAGGACTGTGATCATGAAGCCTGTATGCAGTCTGAGCAGCACCTCCCATGATTGGTGTCTGCATAGAAATCAGGTGAGTCCACCGAGGGAAGCAGTGCCTCACCAAGGTGGAAGAAATCCTTACTGGTGTGTGTCTGGAAGCCCGTGCTGGTGATGTGGTAAATGAGCTTCCTTTGCTGTTGTCCACTGGAAACAGATGAGTTTCCAAGCACAGTGCTTCCAACTGAAAAATCAACAAGCATATTTTTAAATGTTATTTAAAAACCCACGGTGAAAGATGAGAAACTGTCAACAGTACTGCAGCTTGATGGCAGTTATTCTGATGCTTTGTATTCTTAGAACCTATTGCAGGTGAATTCCTGAAGATGCATCTGTGATGACATCATAGATGATAGGAAATATATTCATGGTGACTGCAGTGAGTGGTACAGTGATACTCAGTTTTTGTGGATCTGTGATAAGCATGTTTGTGGCTCAGAGACCATAAAAACAACAACTGGAAGCTCTTCAAAGAGTGCTGGAAACAAAGAAGCCATTTTGTCTATAAAGTGACTTCAGAATGAACTCTGGGGGAGTTTGTGGTAAAGGACAAATTTGCCTAACTGTGTTTGAAAATGTATTGTTAGCAACAAGCAAAAGGTTGTCAAGTATAGCCCACGAACCTTTTGTCGTTTAAACTTCAGTTAGCTGCTAATACCAAATAAGAAATGACTGTTATAAAGATTCAAATTCCAAAAGTGAAGGCTGTAATTGGTATGCAATACTATTTTTATGGGTTTGGGATGAAAATTCTGAGTTGTTTTCACAGTGCTGCTTTTTGCATGTGTTTGCTAGCAAAGGTGATGTTCATACAGCAGAACATTTTACTGCGTGGTAGAAATCCACACACAAATAGTCAATAGACCAAGATTTTACCGTGGTGTATTCTGCTTTACTTGTAATGCCTTTAAATATTCAAATACTTTAAGCAGATGTCACATACACAGAAAACATTAAGCTCCCTGAGATACAAAAAAAATAAATATAGAGAATTCTCTGGAATGCTGGAGGTGAGATTTAATTATATGCTTAAAATGAAATACATTAACAGTACACCTGATTCAGAATTTTCAGCTGTGCTTTCAAACCTGCCTGAGAGAAATGAGTGGTTAAAAGTTATTAATTGAATGGGAATTCGGTGCCCATATATCTAAGCAAGTTTTGAAATCCGAGTCTTTAGGCAAATTAGATGGGTTGTTCTGTTTGTGCTGGACGAAAATACTCTGCTCCTTGATTAAGTGGAAAGTATTTGAGGGGATGCCAGGAAGGGGGATATCTTTCTTTTGCCAACTCTGAATCCTGTTCTGTTATGGGAGGGTTGGAGCTGGATAAAGACAGGATTTTTTTTATTTCAATGGGAATTTTCCATTTACTATTTTCCTTCATAAAATGGAATTACAGTGGAAAATGTCACTTTATACTGAGTTGGTACATCAAAGGAGTAGTTTTTCTGTTGTGGTTATATCTCTTTTTTTTCTTTATCTGTCTCTTCTTCCATACCCTATGTAGAAAGGGGGCCCATAGTAGCTAATGTTTAGAAAGAAATTAGGAGCATTGTATTTGATTCCATCTGACATGAATGGAGGGCTTTTAATGTTTAAAAAAAAATAAAAAGAGACAATTTAATATTATTGTGAAAATATTACTGTATTTTGAAAACCTGCTTCTTAGGTGCCTTAAATAAAAGACGTTTATAACCATGCACTCAGAACTTTTGGAAGAGAATAAAGATTTGCACTGTTTATAGTTTACAGTGCCATTTTATGTGTACACAATTCAGTCATGTCCATCTGTTAGTGTACCGCATGACAGTATTCCAGACGTGCAGTTCTGTGACGTGTGGAAGTGCTCATCTGGAAGGTTAAAAATAGGCATTTAAGGCTTTTTAATGTTCAAAATGTTAACTTTGGTTTTGCATCAGTCCTGCTTTTCACTGAATCACTGCATTATGTTTTTCATGGCAGCATTCTGACCTTCTCAGGAGTCACGTTGTCTGCTGTTGAGGCTACTCTAACAATGCAGAGGGCTGATGCTTCTGTGTGAGCTTTGAGCCCTAGCCTGCTCTCTTCTTCCATGGGCTTCTTCCTGCTGTTCAGCCTTTCTGTCCTGGTTTTGCATGGTTTCTTGCAAAGCCCTGAGGCATACTTTCAGAGAAGACCTGTTGAAGTAATCTCTTCAATCTTATGAAGAGTTCTTCCAAGTAAGAAAAGTGTGTCCTTCTATAAATGAACCAGTGTTGTCCTTTCAGTGTTTTATTTACTTATATCACTTCTTCCTCATTTTTCATATCTTCATCAATACTTTTTCTATTCCTTGACAATGCAGCATCCCCATGACCTTGTTTTATCTACATTTGTCTGTTGTCTTCTCCTTGTGTGGATTTGCAGTCTTTCCTTCCCCCGTCTGCATGTGCTTTCTCTCCTGATTCCAAAACCATGCTTTATTACCTGCATACCTGCCCTACACAGGTGCTTTTGCTACCAAGGATGCCACATATTATAATTTCTTTCTTCCTCCTCTAAGGATTAATATAGGGTTAAAGTGAGAACAAGCATCCCCAGGTACTCAAAGACCTTTTCTCTCTATTATTTATGGATGGATATAAATAATATTAGTTATGCTGATGATTCTGTGAAAAAGATATTCTCCCTCCTTTGAATTAATTAGCTAATGCAGAGCTGAAGGTTGTCCAGCAGACACACATAAAGATGCACCATCCTTCTTGAAATTAAAGAGCTGTGGGGATAGGCAAACTGAAATCTGTTTACAATAAGTAATCACTCTTATTTTAATACATCAATGTGAAGCTGTCAGTTTCTCTGGAAAAGAGCTGAGGTCATTTCAAAGTTAGCAATTAATTTATTTCTTATTAATTGATGAATTGGTGCCTATGGATTTTTAACCAATTAGCATTTTCATTATTTCTTTTCAATCTTGCTAATTTATTTAAATTCCTTTTTGCAAGCTATGGAGCACCTGTGCTATCTGTTTGCATGTTTACCTCAAAAAAAGAAGCCAACTGTTGCCTGGTTATACAGAAACACTTGATAAGTGAAAAAGTTGCATATACATTCACACTGGATATTGCTGCTAACCCGAGGCACTTGTCACCCGTTTGATGAATCATATAGCTGAATTGCTCACACAGGTCATAGCAGAAGTCTTAGAGGATACAGCCTTGAGTCCCAGTGTCCAAGATTACTCTCATAAGGATGGTATGGGGGAGCTTACGTTAACTGCTTTGAGATTAATTTTCAGCCAGCCTATGGTTGTTGGTTCTGTTGTGGCCTGTTGTCATCATCAGAAGCTTTCCCATTCATGTTTAGCATGATAAATATCTAAATTCAAAGGAAGTAAAAAGACTCCCTGCAATACTTGTAAACTTTGGATCAAGGCCTGAGAATCTCCAGAACAGAGCCGTGTCTTTGGCCTTTCTCGACAGAGTTCTTGCTAGTCCCTGCCTGGAGCACAGCGACAATTTGAAGTCCTGTGAAGCCGCAGGATGCTTCCAGTTTCCCGAAGGAGGCAAAGCAGTAAGGAAGCGAGGAACTTGAGAAGGTTTGTTGGCATCCCTTGGAAACGGTGAATGAAAAGGCCAGAGTAATTTAGTAATTATCAATAGCTACTTGGATGGTGAATATGCCTTAGGCTTTTATTTCAAATACCTCATAAGCCAAGACAAAAAATCAATAACACATAAAAAATTGTCAATATAAAATATTTAAATAAAACACCTGTCACCAAAGACAAATGTTAACCGATAGTTAATGCAATAAAGGTAAAACTGTTACTGTTTTAATAGTATTTTCCAAATCAGTTTCTGTCATGTATTCCTGTTGATCAAACTCTGGCTTTACCACTGCGTTGCTGTGAGTTCAAAAATAGCATGAAAATGTAATTTTTCTTGACATCTCTTGTGTATTTGAGTAATTGACAGAATTTTCATTTTCCCATGCACTGTAATCTCCAAAGAACAGTGGATTTAAGTATATAGTGAGAATAATCAAATTAATGAGAGCATTATATTGCTGCTGACGTGGCATCCAGATGGAAAGCATTTTGCCACTGTGAGAATTCATGCACTTTCCTTAGGAGTCTTCAGACTGGATAGCAAAACAAACAATACAAGCCTAACATCCATTTAGAAATTTAAAGCAGCAGATACTTTTTTAAAAATGCTGAGTACTTCCTGGTGGAATTCATCCATGTGCTTCAGTGAGCAGATGGGTTTTTAGGAGTCCAATGCATGCAACCCTGTAGACAGTGGAAGCGACCACTTATTTCAGCTGGACATTTTGACAACCTGCCACCTTCATTCTGTTGGTGAAGTAAGAGTTCAGCTCCTTTGTTGTGTGCACCAGATGATATGTACAACAAATTGAACACTTAAGAAAATTTGTCTCTGTGAAAAGCTCTGTTGAGTTTGTGGGAAAGTGGCCCGGTTTTCCTTTGTTTTGTTTGTCAAACTGAAGAAATAATTATCAAACATAGGTGGATGTTTATTGTGGTGTTATTTAATGAGTGAGTAGGAGTAGAAAGGATTGGGGGGCCTTGCTATACACATTAGTTTATAAACTATTGCCAGAAAAGCGACACTACTTCTCACATTTGCATGTAAATCCATCTTATCAATCAGCACGGAGTTTGAGTGAAGTAGTGAGCAGCTGCATTTCCAGATGAAATAAGTAGGCTGCAGACGTGCTGAATGTTTTGTGCTGACAGTGAGATATAAAAGTCTGGTGGTGGTGATTGTCATCTCAGGAAAAAAACCACACAGCCCTCAGGAAGATTTGAGGTTTCATTTCAAGAGTAAATATTCCTCTCTGCAGAAATAACATTCTGCCATGGCAAAGCATCTACACGTTCCAGCGAGCAGATTTTCCAAATGATGTCTTTACTACACGCCAATCCCATTAGCATCGTCACCTTGTCATTCACATCCCTGTAATGATCGCTTCTGAAACATTTACACCCTGCATTTGGCTGGCTGGCTGCTGCTTACTCAGTGGCAAGATTATTGATTGCAAGTGCTTATTAAGAAAGTATGAAGCAATAAACTGTGAGAGCTGTTGATAATTCAAAAGGTGAAGCTGGCAATTATATAGAGATCGGGGAATTATTATATACAGGGCCTGGGTATATGTGGCTGATTTCTGTGGCACTACTGTGATGACTGTTTGAATTAAAATGGATCATTATTGATTTTTTTTTTTTTGAATTGCATTTTAAATCTACATCTTCTTAATGCAAACAGCCTATTAGTACTAGAATATGCTGCTGTAAATAACTGACTTATGAAAATATCCCGTTAGACTATTTCCACCTCATGATACAGACTTCTGTCTTGTTTCTCGCTCTGCTGCCATTATTTGAATGAGACACAAATTGTGTACCTGATTTTGAGCTCTGCCTCTTCCTCTGTTGCCACTGTTACATTACCTTTAAGGAGTTTCTTCTAATTATGAAAAGACAATGGAAGAGTGTTTGAAGGAATAAATACAATTTTTTAAAACAGACAAATTTTGATCCCTTTCATGTTTGACTTCTAGATCTCCCATGAACTGAGCCTCATTTGAAATTAAACAATCAAAACAAACATGCAAACAAAAGAATTTCCTCAAAGCAGGTTAACATTGAACACATTTTTTAAAAGCTTCTTTCTGTAAGGTGTTTGAGCTTTCATCAGAGCTTATGTGCAAATATTAAATGTATGTCCTTATTTTACATCCTTTTTTCTGCTATGAATAGTGTTGCTCTGTGATCTCAAGACGCGATCTAAAGAAGAGAACAGAAAAATGTTGTAGTTAATAAAAAGGTCTCAAATGCAGCAACTGTTTGTGCTGAATTTAGGGAGGTCTATGAAGTCTACGATTCAGGTTTAAAACATTATTTTCATGAATGTGGTCCTTTCAGATCAGCTGCTTAGCAAGGGCAGCAGAAAGCAAGCATCTAATGTAGAGGTAACTCTGTGTTTGATGGTTGTGATGCATGGATCCCTAAGACTTTAAGTGTACGTACATACAAGTGCATGGAAATTGGTAGAGGTATGCTAGTTTAACATGAGTGGAGAATTAGCACTTTCTAAACTGGAATCGGTATAAAGGATGAGAGCCTTATGAAGGAGCTGAAATGCACCTGTGGAATATCTTTATATTTGTGATTAAATTGTCACTTCCTAGAGCATTCCTCTTCTGTAGGATTTGTGGAGGGCTTGGGTAAAAGCTGTTGCTGGAGCACACAGTTAATCCTTCTATCCAGTGCCTCCTGTTATTATGTGAGAGGCAAGGTTAAGTTCCAATTTTGCATGGATTAGTTAATGGAGGGGAAGCTCATGCTTCCACTTGTGCATGCAGAAGTATAATTTAATTTTGTGCATACAGCATCTCAAGGTAAAATCATGGTTGTATTGCTCACATCCTGGTATGGCTACAGTGGTCCTTACAGTTGATCTCTGCCTGTCAGAAGACCTCTGCTGGGCTGATAGGTCAATTGCCTAAGATCAAGAAATTCTAAAAGCACTAAGTGCTTTTTGGAATCTTCTATTTAAAGAAGAAATCACCCTGTCCATTAAATATTTCTTTCTTTTGATATAATTCATCTGTTTCCCCAAATACTGAGCTCTTAGAGGTGCAACATAGGCAGTACTTGGTCTTGTCCCTTAAAGTATCATGAGGGTGTAATTTAGTACTCCTGATGTTTGGAAAAAGCCACTTTTTGTGTCTTGTTACTTTGAGAAGCAGACAGTGCATTATAACCTCTGTTGGACTCTAGTACTGTGGCATAGAAAGAATACTATGAGTCAGAAGGAACCTCTGGAGATCACTGTGTCCAACCCCCCTGCCAGAGCAGGGTCACCCAGGGCAGTCCACACAGGAACAGA
>VWZY01003730.1:53684-65912 GCA_013399075.1 Chloroceryle aenea | reverse complement strand
TGCTGTCCCATGGAGAACATTGTCCACCAGACTTCCAGCAGGTCTACCCATACCCCTAACCCTGGAAGCTCTGCCACAGAAAATAGTTCAGTATTTGGTGAAATATTATTTCTTTTAGTAGTGTAGATTTTATTCTATTTGTTAGTTATGCAAATGGACTCAAGGTTCTCAGAAGTCTTCTTCATAAAGAAGGGAGAGATAACAAAGACAGTTTTGATCACGCTTCACCTGCTTCTATTGGATCTTTCTGAGATGTGATTTTTTGTGTAGGGGAAAGCGCACGTTCTCGTGTCACTCTCTTGGCTTACTACAGGTCAGTAGTGGAAGGTTTCCCACCCATACAAGGTGCTTATCCAAAACCCTACAAGATGAATTCTGTTCACCTCACCATGAGGTACTGTGGGCCGGTCACCAGTGGTGCTCCCCAGGGCTCAGTATTGGGACTACTTCTGTTTAATATCTTTATCAATGAACTGGATGAGGAAATAGAATGCACCCTGAGTTTGAAGATGACACCAAGTTGGATGGGAGAGTTGATCTACTTGAGGGTGGAGAGGCTCTGCAGAGGGACTTGGACAGGTTGGATCAATGGGCTAGGGTTGATTGTAAGAGCTTCCACAAGGCCACATGCTGGGTCCTGCATTTGGGTCACAACAAGGGGCAGCACCCAAGGCTTGGGGAGCAGTGGAAAGCTGCTGGGCAGAAAAGTCCCTAGGTGTCCTGATTGACGCAGCTGAATATGAGCCAGAAGTGTGCCCAGGTGGCCAAGAAGGCCACTGGCATTCTGGATCAGAAAGTGTGGCCAGCAGAAGCAGGGAGGTGATTGTCCCNGGCTGACCGGTCTATAGTTACCCGGGTCCTCCTTCTTGCCCTTCTTGTAGACTGGAGTGACATTTGCTATCCTCCAGTCCTCAGGCACCTCTCCTGTTACCCAGGACTTACTGAAGATGATGGAGAGTGGCCTAGCAATGACCTCCGCCAGCTCCCTCAACACCCTTGGATGCATTCCTTCTGGACCCATCGACTTATGGATGTCCAGATTACTCAGCTGATCCCTAACCCAATCCTCATCTACTATGTCAAACTCCTCATCTATCTCGACTACTTCTGGGGCTAAATGAATCTGGGGCTCATGCGGAAACCCTGCAGGAGTAAAGACAGAGGCAAAGAAGGCGTTCAGCACCTCTGCCTTCTTTATATCCTCTGTCACCAGGGCTCCCAGCTCATTCCTTAGTGGGCCAATGTTGCCTCTAGTCTGGACTCGATGCTCTTAAAGGTCTTTTCCAACATAAATGCTTCTATGCTTCTGTGATTCTTCTAATTACTTCACGTAACTACAAAGCAGCTCTCTGAAGCTTTATTATACCCTGCTTAAACATGGGAATTCCCTGCAATAAGTTTTGGGAATCAAAACCATTTTATTTCCTGCTTGCAAGTTGTCTGCTTATGCCAGATTCTAGCCATCATCTGTGAGATTCCTTCATCTCATGCTGTTACCTGCCCAGACATTGCTTACAAATTCAGTTAGGCCTTTTGAAAACTATTACTGTGTATAACAAGGAAACTATCCTTGAAGTTGTTGACAGAGTTAGACTAGGAACTTCNGTACTCAGCATTGGTGAGGCCCCAACTTGAGCACTGTGTTCAGTTGTGGGCAGCTCAATACAAGACAGACACCAAGGTACCGGAACAAGTCCAGAGAAGGGCAGCTAAGCTTNCAAGAATTGGCTGCCCTTGAAGAAAGAGTCACCCTGGAAAACATAAACCAAATGGAATTATATATTAGATTGGTTTTATGTCATTTACTGTCAGTTAAACAATAATTATTGCTCTCCTTAAGTGAACTTGCTTCTTTATAATACTGAAAATCACACCCATAGGTCAAAAAGACCCTTGCCCAGGTGAAGACCCTTCCCCTGAGCATGCCCTGTAGTGGAAGTGTGGAGTCAGCAGTATTATAATTTTATGTAAATTACTAACTGATCAATGTAAAGAGGGTGGGCTTGTAAGTTACTAACTTTGCAATAAATACATCACAGAGAGTTTTGTTTGGGGTGCTTGATTTGTTGGAAAGCACCAAGCACCCCGCCCTGCGCACCCCTGAAAGGAAAAAGCACCGTGTCTCCTGAGAGTGTGAGAATTGGGCTTGCTGCACACCAGCAACGAATCCGCTTTTTGGGACAACAGTGCCTTGTAGCACTGGGCTCAGAACACTCCTTAAAGCTTCATACTTCTGTAAACCATTTTGAGACAGCAGCTGGTGGGACTAGAGCTGGTGTGCCTGGGCACTGGAACATGGGGTAAGCCAGTTGGCTTTATGAATTTGCAGCTCCACGGTGAATTGAAAGCTGCAGTACAAGGCAGAATTCTGTGTAGGAATAAGATGAGCTGTGGTTGTATCAGAAAAAAATTGGCTTTTCCACTCTTCTTGAAAAAAAAGAAATCACTGGGCTATTTTTTTAGAATATAAGCTGGACTGATGGATTTTTTTAATTGTTTTATGCTTTAGTATAAGATCAAGTGGGCCAATACAACAATGTGTTAGTCAGACTATTGCAGAAAACAGAGGCTTAGTATTAAAATTGTAGGAGCTGCTTTTTCATATACTGTTGAGAAATTGTCTTTCTGTCAAGGTGATTATCCCAGTGACTACGTCTTTTACACCCAGGCACACATAGGATTCTTTTCCACAGGTATTTTGAGTGTGAATCTAGAAGTGGTGTAACCTACTTTCAGAAAAGTTATTCAGCCAGTTTAAGTGGAAAATGGTGCTTGCACCAGATGCCTGCACGGCTTCTGACTGGAATGACTGTGCCTGTTGTTCAGCTCGACGTTCAGTAAGAACCTGCACTCGTTTGGCTGCACGGTGCTGTGTGTACACATTGTCAAAATCTTACACTGAAAATCTGGCTGGTATTTTCTCAAAAAAAAATCCCCAGGAAATAAAGTATTTAGGCAAAAGTATAACTGTGATAAATATGCCAATAGTGATAATGTTCTCCTTGATTCTAAACTCCAGAGGAGGATTTCTGGTTGGTGGTGGTGGGGAAACAGGGGTTTGGTAGTTTAATCATTTCCTGGATTTTGAGAAGCTGCTGCTTACATCGTTGGGTTCTTTCTCTCTCTGCTCTAGATTACAGGCTCAGATTTCAGGGGATGGCCTTATTTCTGTTGTCACCACACTCACAGGAAGCCTGTCATTAGGGATAAACTGATTTTCATTCGTTGTGAGACAATGATGTGTCTGGAAGTAGCTACCGAGCATAGCTAGTATATGAAGTAGAGACTTCGATTAATTGGTTTTAACCTGTTTAGGTGCTGGCATTGCCAGTGTCCCACCTCCCAGTAGCTGTTCTGTGTCTTTCTGTTGTGGTGATGAGGGAAATGTGTATTGAATTTGACAACTTCAGAACAAGAACGTTTAGAAACCTTGAAAGTTTTAAGATGGGAAAGAGTTACTGCACAGAAGAAGAGAAAGATGGGTTTGATCTGCTTCAGTAGAGCATGACAGGTGTGGAAAATCTTATGAAGGCAGGAGCTTTTTTCAAGAAAACTGTTAGGAAGAGTAACTATGACCATGTTGCCATTGTCTCCCCTTGTCCCCCAACCCTAATGTGGGCAGCAAGAGGGATGTCACATCAGAAAACAAGGCAAACTGGCTTACTGCTTTTTAGCCAATGTTTTCAGAGAATGTCACAAAGGCAGACAAAATATTTGTATTCTTGACTCCCGGCGTTTAACTGAATTCCTTGGCTTGCAATGGGAATAAGGAGTTGTAAATGATGAGTTTAAGACCCGAAACTGTAAACAAATCTTGTATTTCCTTTGACATGTTTGGATGGGGATTGGGACAGCCAGCCCAGGACATACTAGTGTAATTAAGAAAGCATCTTCTTAATAACTCCACTCTCCTACCACTTTGAAATTGCAGCTAGGAGAAACAAAACCTCTGGTTAGATGCCCAACACAGTTAGTTTTCTTTATAACCATTCTTCTGTGTTCTTCTGAGGCTTCAGCAAACTGCTTAAATGTTGTTCATTGGTGATTCTCAGCATTTTTAAGGCATTAAGGAAGTTCAACTGTGTTGTATCTTGAGTCAGCTGCTAGGGATTTAGATCTGTCAGAAGCTGAAACACATATGTCTCATGAGATAGAAGGCTGAATCTGAGATGAGGTGGAGGTCTCTTTTTGATGCTCATCCTAGTTTGTGAAGGATGAACTCCTGAGGGTCTGGTTGCTCCGTTCTGTTGTCCTTCACTTCAGCTACATCGTCTCCTCCCAACCCTTTCTGTTTACAGGCTGTTAGGGGCAGTGAGGGGACTGCAGTCTGTCTGTGCCAGAGCCCTGGGTGGGTTGCTGTGGAGAGAGATCAGTGTAATGTGGTGCTATGTACAGGATCTGTACCACAACTGCTTCTTTAGTAAGCAGCAGTTATTTCTCCTGTTGCCTGTTTCTAAGAGGAACACACCTGGCCCCCCAGATTAGGCCTGGGAAAATTTAATTCTGTCTGCATTGCAGAGAAATAAAATTCCTTCCATACAATGGAAACTTCCCCTGGCAATTCCAGAGACTTTCAAAATCCTCTTTGCTTCATTTAACCAGTGCTTGCTTATATCCAGCTCCACCTCTTTGCATTTCTTCTGTAGGAGGAAAATTGATGGGAATGTTTGGAACAAAGTGTCCTTCTCACCTCCTGCTTCACACCCCTGTGACTGTCAGCAGCGTGTCCTTGGCTCTGTGGTATGTCTTACCAGGACTCTGGGCATTTGAATGTTTAAAATAAATGCTGTGATAGTATTTGGGCCTCTCACTGAGTAGATAGGATATGAATTCCACAGCAGTATTATGCAGAAAGATTTACTGAGGCCAAACCCTTTTCAGATCCACATCCACATTTTCCCTCCCAGGAACAGTTGGTCTGTATGGTGAAAGCAGGAAATAAATATACAAGGTGTGTTCTGGAAAACCTGAAAGGCCTATGAATCAGTGAACACCTTCCTTTGCTCAGCCCTGCGGGAACAGATGGACTGGAGGATACAAGGCATCAGTAATTTATGAATGGCTGGGACAGCACTTCACTTAAATAAAACAACACACAGCATGAAAGACGTGGTTTGATCCTTGTTCCCAGGCCTCCACTACTGAATTTTTCCACGGAGTGTATAAAGGAGACACTTTTTGAGTCTCTTCTTCTAGAATCTGATGAATAATATATTTAGATGCTTTAAGTGTCGTTGCTACAAATAGACACTGGATAGATCTAAAGAAATGAGTCTTTCACATGTAATCTCCAAACTAATTTCAGTATGTTGGGAGAGGGTAGCATCTAGTACTGTTTTGAATGCTATAGCTTGGCAATTTCAGGGAATTCTTTGGATCTTTACTATTAAATTTGATCGAAGTTCTTTCTGACTGTTTTCCGCTGGATACAGCAAAATACACACTCATGCTTTATTCAGACATGCCAGTATCTAATTTCTTGCAATATATCCATCTATATGCTACAGTTGAATACATGTCTACTTAGTTTCCTGACCTGAAGTTTTCAGCACTTTTGTTACTTTGTTTCTTATTCTTATTCTGCTTATTTTTTCTAAATTATGATCAGGTTGTGTAGACATGAAATTGAGGCTAAGAAATAATTTTGTGGTTTGTGGGATTTTAATTAATTAAGTACTTTTAGTAAGGTTGTATTCTGAATTTCCAGGGGTGTTTTTCTGAATTACTTTCTCCCATATGCAGGCTGCTCAACAGATATTGAGAGATAATTGTTGAAATTTTGTTGATAGAGTGATGGAACAAAGCAAAGCAGACTCAGTAAACCTAATGACTGTCAAAAACTCCACTGCATCTTTGAGAAGGTGACTTAAGTAATATTGTCTCACTGGTGGCCAGTGCTCTAAAGATAACTCCTGTCTCTCTTGTGTGTTACCATTTTCTGGGAACAGCTCTTCCAAAAACGGTACAGAAGTGTTAAACATCACTGAGACTGCAGTGGACTGAGAGTCTGAGACCTCGATGAGAAAGTGTCTGGCTCTTGCAAGGCTGTTTGCAAGGCTTTGCTGTTCTTTGCTGTGTGTACAGGATGAGGTGTATATCCTTCTGCAGTGGCTTTTGGAGTAACTGCTGCATTTCAGCTGGAACTTTAGCTTTTCAGATGCAGGTCAGTTGCTGCTGCTTTGAAACTTTTTTTTGTGGGCTTACTGGTGGACAACAGGCCATGGCAATCAACTTGTGCCACGGGAGGTGTAGGTTGGATATGAGCAAAAACTTCTCTACTAAAAGGGTTATCAAAGGCTGGAACAGGCTGCCCAGGGAGGTGGTTGAGTCACCATCCCTGGATGTATTTAAAAGCCATCTGGAGATGGTGCTTAAGGATATGGTGTAGCAGTGGCCCTGGTGAAGTTAAATAGTTAGACCTGATGATCTTAAAGGTCTTTTCCAGCCATAATGATTCTGTGGTTATACTGCTTGGTCACATACACACTGGTACTACTTGCTTGCTCTTATTTTGTGTACTAGCAAGTGGAAGAATTTAACAAATATTGAGTCCTCATTTCCTTAGATCTGTGTGAAATTAAATGATAACCACCCATTGTTCTCATTTCTATTAGTAGCATTTCCATTACCCAGTTGGTTATTATGTTCTAATAAACAACATAAGATCACTTAATTATTTACAGTTGCTGAAGAGGCAATGATTATTGTTGTGCAATGCTTAAAGAAATGAGCAACATTTTACTAAGACTTCTTATCTCTATTGTGCTGTTACTGCACGGAGCCAGTCACATTCTGGATCAATTCTGTGAAAAATGCATCTTTGAGATACAGAGAATGAAGCACTCTCATACATTATTTACCTGTCTATGTTTAAAAAAACAAACCAAAACAAAACCAACAATCCAAAGCTCAGTGATATAAAAAGCAGGTTATAGAAAAAGCTGAGGCTGCAGTTCCATGTTCACCTTAACCTGCAGAAGTGCAGGCTTTTACAGAACAAGGTGGTCTCTCACTGACTGGCCTCTTGTTTTCTCTCTTATCTTCCTTATCAGGTTTGTCCATCTCTGTAGTGTCCTCAAAGACAGGTGTGGTTGCAGACTCAGTTGTCATGAGTTGGACAAATGAATGCGAATATGAGTGAGGTCAGAAGGGAGATCTGGGCAGTCCTTTCTCATAGCAGCCTGCTTGTTACTCAGTGGCTGTAGGACTGTCTCTTCAGTCACTGACACCAGTATTATATTTGAAAAAGTAAGTTATTTTTGAATGACTGTTGTTTTTACGAGCTTCTGGTTTTAGCTACTCAGTTGCAAAATATATAAAAAATTACATGTAACATTAATTTTACTAATTTGGAGAGTAGTTCTTTCACCTAGTCTCCTCCTGTTGAAGTTTCCTTCGACAATGCATGCTTTCAAAAATTATAATCTCTAGAGGATGTAACCTTGAATTTAGAGATAAATATAATAAAGAAAGTGACAGATAGGTGATATTCAGATGGGGTTGGGGCTGGGGGTGATAGAGAAGCAAAAAAATACATTAGGGGAAAATGTTTTCTTTTTTCTTTTCCACAACTGAGAAGTTTCTACAAGCTGTTCTTTTTGACAAGAAGCAGTCTTAAAGGATCATGATCTTCAGTAATTTCCATCTAAGCACATTCCTTGAGCCATTACAATAGACGTGCAGGCACGTAAATCGTGCACCTCACGTCCTTTTCCCTCAAATGTCTGGTTTCTGGAGGTGTGTGGGTGCAGTGTTCTGGGCAGGTGGGGGCTGTATACTCTGTATACTCTTCTGCACTGTACCAGTCAACAGTGAGATGTTTGCTTACGTGTATATTGGTAGTCAGAGTAGAACAAATCTGCTTGTGTAAGAACTAAAACAGGGAGGAATTTGGCTGCTGTCAAATGAATACTTGGAACCTGTGAATTTCAGTTCCCTTAGGTGCATCAAAGATAAATAATAATTCTTTTTTAACTAACTCCTACTTGTCATCAGTAGGACATACTCAGCCCTTTGATGTTCTTCCTTATTTTAACTACTTTTAACTAACTCCCTTAGCTTTTTGTTACCTTGATGTTCCTCCAGCTCACTGCTGATGCCATTTCCAGGTCTTAAATGACTTCTGTTAAATAATATCAGACCTAGTGCAAAACACAGAAAGGCCTTCATCTTTCTCAAACAGAGAGGAAAATTCCAGTGCCACATCTCGCTTTTGTCATTGCACAACTATCCATCCACTCTGTTGGAAAGCATGAAATCATCTTGATTTCCAGGGTTTGTGAATGAATGAAGAAGCCAGTGGTAGAGTGTGGATTTCCTTTGTATTCTGCAAAAGCAAAAATAACCTGAAGCTTTCTCTGAAAGCAGAATATTGGATATTCAAGTGTTCCCTCTGTCTGGGGAAATGTTGTCATAAACCATTTATTCAGAATTATTGTTCTGGTATTTTCTGCTCTTAACATTTCCCTAATGAGCAAGGTGTTCAGCTCCAATGTGGTTCATGTTAATGGTGGAAAGAGGAAAGGATAGTGGCATGAAAATTTTATGTAGTTGCATGACTTATTCTGCATAAAACTAATTTTCTGGGAGACTGTGAGCATTACACACACCCCCGCCCCCCCCATGTATTTTTTTGCATGCAGGGTGTGTTTCTCTTATAAGCAAAAGAAAAATGTCTTTAGTTGTAGCTTGGGTAGGATTGACTTGTAGTGGGTTTTTTTAGCCAAATCTAGCCTGAGCCCCACAAGCCAGAGGCCTAATCAATACCACACTAACTGATCCATGAATCCTCTTTTGTGCCTATTTATCTCTCAGCTCTCCCGGAGACTGTTGTTACCTCAGTGCAGATAATTGATTTTTCTAGGTAATAGATGCAGCAACTTATAAAAGATATTTCCCACATACCCCTGTACTGCAGGTTCCTATCAGGGACTAACTGATCAGAGCTGCTTTCTGATTACTCCAATGCAGTGACTTTATGCTCAGCCTAATGCAAAAAGCCACAGCTGATTTAACTGTGAAATGAACCTGACTTAGGCCTTTTCACCTCCGATGCTGCAGTAAAACAAGCAAATTTGTGAGTTCCCGTATGGCAAGGAAGTATGCAGAAGCCATCTCATGCATAAAGGACCTAATGGAAAAAAAAAAAAGCAACCAACAAACAAACAAACCATAAAGAAATTTGAAACTGGAAAATTTCTTGGACTACAGGTTTTTCTTCAAGATCTCATTATATTCGCTCTGATTTGTAAACTTAGCTATATGATCAGAGCAAAGCTTCACCAGCTTCACCAACCTTCCTTTCACTGTGCTTGGCTCTGATGGCGAGTGCAGAAATGTGTAAAATGCTGTTCCACCACAGGAAACAAAGCCACCTGCACATTAGAAATGCTGATGACATTCAAGAATCATCATGCTTCCTTTCATCTACCGCTTTGGAAACCCATAACATTTTGTCCTTAAACCAGTGCCCGCCCCAGAAGTTTCCCAAGGGCTGTGATGGAGTTTAGACAGGGTTCAGCATTGTAGCAAGAATCTGGGGTGGGTAAGGAGATAAGGTAAAGTAAAAGTTGTGTGCTGTGTCTCATGCAGGCAGTGAAATCCATGGAATTTCTTCATCAGTGTATTCTGTTTGTCCTCCTTGTGCCTGTTGCCCTAGGGATGTGACAGCTATTACACTGATGGGCTGGCTTTTTAGTTGTGGGTTTGTTGGCTTGGAGATCTCTGTTTGCCCAGCTAGGGTTTATCAGGATGGTAGATAGTCCGTAAGAATCATAGCTGTTGAGTCCTGAACAGTTTGCTGTGTATTGAGCATGGATTTCCATGTGAAATGAAGGTGCTTTGCTTTGCATCTTTCAGAAGTGCCTGTGATAAGGGAAGAAGCCCACTGTGTCCAGGAATGCTGCAGTCACACAGAAAATGAAACCCAGCATGGTCAACATCGAGTAAAATGACAGTTAACCTTTGAAATTGGCAAGTCAGATCCTGCATATGAGGATAAACTACATCTGCAGAAGAGCACTTTTTGGGCAGAGTATTTGTCATGGACTTCTACATGAGATCTTAATATGGCACTGTATTTATTACTGGGGGTATTTTGCTGCCTTGTAAGAGTCCGAAACACCCAACAAAGAAGATTGCTAGGTAAGCTTTCATGTGGTGTCATGTTCCTTGAATAGTTCTGTTTAATTTCATTTCTCCAATAAGTCCAGATACCAGATTCAGCTTCTGTGTACAAGTTCTTATGAATTATGTTCTCGTCACTGAGCCTCGTTGAACTCAATAGATTTATTTTACATCTGTACTGATGTATATGGGAGAGAAAAAACACATGCACTTCTAACAGTGACACTATGCACCAGAAAAGAAACAAAGGCAGCAAGGCAACGGGCAGGGGCAACTTATACTAGACCAAGTTGTCCAAAGTTCCATCCAGTCTGGCTTTGAACATTCCAGCAAGGGGGCATCCACTTCCTCCTTACATCTAATCCAGATCTAGCCTCTTTCAGTTCAAAGCCTCATCCTACACTTCCTGATAAAGAGTTCCTACCCATCTTTCCTGTAGGCCCACTTTAATTACTGGAGGGACACTGTAAGGTCTCCTCAGAGCCTTCTCTTCTCCAGGCTGAACAAGCCCAGCTCTCTCAGCCTGGCCTCACAGGAGAGGCACTCCAGGCCCTTAACAATTTTTGTGGCCTTCCAGACTTGCTCCATCATGTTCATATCCTTATGTTGCGGGCCCCAGAGCTGAATACAGTACTCCAGGTGGGGGCTCACCAGAGCAGAGTAGAGGGGCAGAATCCCCTCTCTCAACCTGCTAGCCACAATTCTTTTGCTGCAGCCCAGGATGAGATTGCCTTTCTGGGCTGCAAATGCACAGTGCTGGGTCCTGTTGAGTTGCTTGTCAACCAACACCCCCAAGTCTTTCTCAGGGCTGCTCTTAGTTGAGTCTCCACCCAGCCTGTATTTGTGCTTGGTATTGCCCTGACCCACATTCAGGAACTGACTTACATGTGCCCTTGGTGAGGTTTACACAGGCCCACTTCTCAAACCTGCCAAAGCCCCTCTGGATGGCATCTCTTCCCTCCAGCAATCTGACTGCACTGTACAGCTTGGTATTGTCAGAAAACTTTCTGGGGGTGCACTCAATCCTACCATCTGTGTTGTCAACAAAGATGTTAAGCAGCACTGGTCTCAATATTGACCTCTGAGGAATCATGGAATGACAGAATCATTAAGGTTGGAAAAGACCTCCAAGATCATCAAATCTACCCAACATTATCATAACCACTCAACCATGTCCTGAAGTTCCACATCTGGATGTTGTTTGAACCCCTCCAGGGATGGTGACTCCACCCCCTCTCTGGGCAGCCTGGTCCAAGGCCTCACCACTCTCAGTATGGAAGCTTTTCCTAATATACAACCTAACCCAACCATGGACCAACTTAAGCAAATTTCCTCTCATCCTATTGCTAGTTACCTTGGAGAAGAGACCAATCTCACTACAACCTCATATGAAGTAGTTGTAGAGAGCAATAAGATCTCCCCTCAGCTTTCTCTTCTCCTTCTTCTTCCCTCCCCAGCTCCGTTGCCCTTCTCTGCACTCGCTCCAGCCCCTCCATGTCTTTCTTACCCTGCGGTGCCCAGAACTGACCCCAGGGCTCCAGCTGCAGCCTCCCCAGTGCCCAGGGCAGGGGCACCATCCCTGCCCTGCTCCTGCTGCCCACACTGCTTCTGATCCAGGCCAGGGGGCCCTTGGCCTTCTTGGCCAGCTGGGCACCCTGCTGGCTCCTGCTCAGCCGGGTGTCCCCCAGCACCCCCAGGGCCTTTTCTGCCAGGCACTTTCCAGCCACTGCTCCCCCAGCCTGGAGCTCTGCCTGGGGCTGGTGTGACCCAAGGGCAGGGCCTGGCACTTGGCCTTGTTGGACCTCATCCCATTGATAGCAGATCATTGATCCAACCTGTCCAGATCTCTCCTACCCTCAAGCAGATCAACACCCCTGCTCCATTTGGTGTCATCTGCAAACTCACTGGGGGTGCCCTTGATCCCCTTGTCCCCATCATCAGTAAAGATATTGAACAAGACTGGCCCCAAAACTGAGCCCTGGTGAACACCACTTGTGACCAGTCACCAATAGGATTTGGCTACAACTCTTTGGGCTCGGCCACCCAGACTGTTTTAAGAGTACAGTAAAGAGTACACTTGCCTAAACCATGAGCCACCAGCTT
>VWZY01003730.1:32060-51381 GCA_013399075.1 Chloroceryle aenea | reverse complement strand
AACAAGACTGGCCCCAAAACTGAGCCCTGGTGAACACCACTTGTGACCAGTCACCAATAGGATTTGGCTACAACTCTTTGGGCTCGGCCACCCAGACTGTTTTAAGAGTACAGTAAAGAGTACACTTGCCTAAACCATGAGCCACCAGCTTCTCCAGCAGAATGCTGTGGGAGATGGTGTCAAAAGCCTTACTGGAGTCAGGGTAGATGTCCACAGCCCGTCCCTCATCTACTGGGAGGGTCACCTAGTCATAGAGGGAGATCAGGTTGGTCAAGCAGGACCTGCCCTTCATGAACTCATGTTGGCTGGACAGAGGTCCCGGGTTGTCTTCTGTGTGCCATTCTGTGTGCCATATGAGTGTCCTCAAGATGAACTGCTCCATAATCTTCCCTGGCACTGACAGGCCTGTAGGTCCCGGGATCCTCCTTCTGGCCCTTCTTGTAATGGGTGTCGCAGTGTCAAGCCTCCAGTCATCTTGGGCCTCCCCTGTTAACCAGGGCTGTTGATAAATGATGGGGAGAGGCTTGGCGAGCTCCTTCATCAGCTCCCTCAGCACTCTCGGGTGGATCTCGTCCGGCCCCATAGACTTGGGAGTGTCCAGTTGGTGCAGCAGGTAGCTAACTGCTTCCTCCTGGATTGTGGGGGATTCTTCTGCTCTCCATCCCTGTCTTCCAGCTCAGGGGGCTGAATACGCTGAGGACATCTGGCTGACTGATAAAGACTGAGGCAAAGAAGGCATTCAGTACCTCAGCCCTTTCCTCATCCTTGCTGGCCGTGTTGCCCCCCACATCCAGTAATGGGTGGAGATTCTCCTTGGCTCTCTTTTTGTCATCACTGTATTGGTGAAAACCTTTTTTATTATGCCTTACAGCAGTGGCTGCATTGAGTTCTAGCTGGACATTTTTGCCTTTCTGATTTTCTCTCTGCATGACCTAACTAGATCCCTGTACTCTTCTTGAGTTTCCTGCCCTTCGTCCAAAGATGATTTTTAACCCAAAGCCCAGCAAAAGCTCCCTGTTCAGCCAGGCCAGGCTCTTCCCCACCCGTTCATCTTATAGTGCACAGGTCCTGTGCCTCTGAGGCTGCCTTCTTGAATGTCCAGCCTTCCTGCATCCCTTTTCCCTTGAGGACCTTCTCCTAGGGGACTTTTGCAACCAGAGTTCTGAACAGGACAGAGGCAGCCCTCCATCCCGGGTCCATGTAGTGTTTCTACTGAGCCTTTTTCTTACTTCATCAACAATCGAGAAGTCAATCATTTCATGGTCCCCAAGCCCAAGATGGCCTCCGATCACTCACCAGTCCTTCTCTGTTTGTAAAGAGCAGGTCTAGCGAGGCACCTCCCCTGGTAGGTTCACTCACCATCTGTGTCAGGAAGTTCTCTGCCACGCACTCCAGGAACCTGGACTGTTTCCTCTCTGCTGTGTTGTATTTCCAGCAGACATCGGATAAGTTGAAGTCCCCCATGAGAACAAGGGCTGATGCTTTTGATACCTCTGCCAGCTGCTCGTAGAATGCTTCATCTGCCCCTTCATCCTGGTTGGGTGGTCTATCAGAGACTCCCAACAGAACATCTGCCTCACTGGCCTTCCCCTCATCCTTACTCATAAGCACTCCACCTCACCATCACAGTCTTCGGTTTGTCAAAATAATCTCTAAAAGAAGAAAGTGAAGATGTTTTTAGCAAGAGATGATAAGTGTGTTGCATGCTGGGGCCTGAACTGTTCGACCTGAAAGGAGAAGAATGTGTTTGGAAAGCTACAAAGGCAGTGCAGAAAAATTCAAAGCCTAAAAGATGTGCTTTCTTTTCACAGAAAGGAGTCTAAACCAGTAACACTACACCGAGCACTCTCTCTGCTATGGAAGTCATTAACAATTAATGCTGATTACTGGCAGTAGCAGTGCTGGTTTCCTTCGGTACTGGACCACATTCAAACCTTTTCTACACTTTTACTGCTTGGGCCTAAAAAGTTGCTGTTTGATTAAAACAATCTGTTTCTCTCCCTTTCCTGTAATTCCTAGGTGTTTTCACAGTGGTTGTCAACACCAGCAGAATTAACAGGGCTTTCCTCTTGTTGATGTTCTACACTCACATAAACTGGGGAATAATTTCATTTATATTTATTTATATGTTTAGTAGTTTTCTTCCAAAGACTTGTGGGTGTTGCTAGCCTTTAGTGTTATGACCAGAAAGCATTTTCTAGGGCCGTGCTTAAGTGTGAGCAATTACTGTGTAAAACTGGCAGAGACTGAATTTGCCGGGTCAGATCGGATCCAACACCCATCTTTTTCACTCTCCTCTGCCTGTCAGGGGCCTGCTCCAGGTGCCTCAGGGAATGGTAAAGCCCCAGAGGTAGGGCTACCCTGGAGATCCATTCTACAGTCTTCCCACAGCAGGTCTCTCCTGTCTCTAATACATCTAGAGATGTAACCCTCAAATTGCTGAGGTGCTGTACGCTTCCTAAAGGGTGTATCTGTAATAGTAAGTCTGGATGTATTTGCTCTCCATAGCAACATTCTCCTCTGTTAAGTTTCATAGATAAAGCTTCAAAATATCTTAGAGCAAAATTTCATCTTCTACTGACATGTTGTGAGAGAAAAAAAAGTAAGTTCTCCTTTGTGGTCTGCGTTTGTCAGACTTGGCTGTCATTGCAAGTTCTCAGCTTCATTGCAAGCACTTCTGCTCCTTTTTGAGATGTCCAGATGTGTTGTCTTTGAATATTTGTATTTTCATTTATATTGATGACATTCTTATTCATCCCCAGTTTCAAGGCAAAACATCCTGGGTTTATCTACCTGTCTCTTCCACCCTACTTTGGGCAATTTTCTGTCATGTATTGACACCGTGCGGACAGTCTTCAGGTGTATTTACACTAGAACAATAATTCTCTCATCACCACAGAATGATCTTTGTTAGGCATTGGCTCCAAGGTAAGCTAAGCTTAGGATGCTGTTCCTGTACAAGTGCCCGAAATGACAGCATTTGGTGGTGACAACTCACAGCTCTCACCTCTAAGGCAGTAATTCCAATTTTGGCAACCATCTGATAATGTTGTGGATTGTAACCCTCGCTGGGTAATGGGAAGAGCATTTAAGTGCTTTTTAAATGACATCCGTTTTTACTGTTGGATTGAATAAGATGTGAGGTCAAAGAGCAAAGGATTCATTCTGCAGCCTGAAACATCTTCTCTCTCCTAAGCTGGGCAGTGTGTGGCTTACATGACTTGGGCTGCCTTTTGCTTGTAGTAACAAGGACAATGTAGCTGTGCCAAGGACAACCCAAAGCACAAATAATGATGCTGCAATTCATCTTAAGGACTCCTAGAGAACCACAAGCAGGGGTCCTTGATGGGAAGTATAAAATTCTGACCTGGTATAACTGAAAAAATCAAAGGCACCAGAAAACAACAAAGATGTTTAAGTTTATTGAAAATATTCCCACACTGCCCCTTGGAGAACATGTGGAGTAATGCAGTCTTGGAGAACATGGCCATTTAAAATTCAAAATAATCTCTTAAAAATAATAATACTTGCTTTAGCATCCTGCTTGCATTAAAAAATAAAATAACAAAATTAAGTAAATGAATTCATGAAATAAAGCACTGGGCATAGGATCAGAAGACAGTTATGCCAATATTTATGCTTTGGGACAGTACTGCTAAGCCACAGTTCTGTGCAACAGCCAAAATAAATAAATACATAAATAAATGAGACTTAACTTATGGTCCAGCGTTAATCTGATATCAGTGATACGGACCCAGCGGAGGAGTTTGGCTCAAGATCTGAATTGGTTACATTTCTCTTTTCAAATACACAGCGTTCACACTGTTTTTTAGATTTTCAAATGCATATCCCAGGGTTGTATGATAAACCTTTTTTAAGAAATAAAAAATACAATGACTAGGATGCAATGAGTCAGAACAGCTTCAGTCAGACTATTCTGAATGAAAATGATGGAAAAAAGTGGAATGAAAAGACAGCTCCTAGCTTTGATCAGTGCCTTTCAACAAAGGGAGAGGACCAAACATTTCACCAACCTGTGCTCAGGATTCATTGGGAAAAAAAGAAAAAAAAAAGCCAAAACCCAAACAAAAAAATACAGAAAAAATACAGAACAGTCAACCTCACCTTCACCCCTGGAAAGATGATGGAGCAGCTCATTCTGGAGGTCATCTCTAGGCACATGGAGGAAAAGAGTAATCAGCATGGATTCACCAAGGGGAAATACTGCGTAACCATCTGATAGCCTTCTGTGATGGTGTGGCTAGCTGGGTAGATGAGGGGGGAATGGGAAGTGTTGTCTGCCTCGGCTTCAGCCAGACTTTTAACACTGTCTCCCATTAGAGAGGTGAGCTCAGACAGTAGGGATGAGATGAGACCATGAGATTAATTAAGAACTGTCTGAGCAACAGAGCTCAGAGGGTTGTGATCAGTGGTGCAGAGTCCAGCTGGTGACGTGCCAGTAGTGGTGTTCTCCAGGGGTCAGTACTGGGTCCAGTCTTGTTCAACATCTTCATCAGTGACCTGGATGAAGGCACAGAGCGTGCCCTCAGCAAGTTTGCTGATGATAGGAAACTGGGAGGAGTGGCCAATACACACATTGACATCCAGTGAGGTCTGGACAGATTGGGGAGCTGGGCAAAGGGGAACCTAATGAAGGTCAACAAGGGTAAGTGTCCTACACAAATGATAAGAGTCCTACACATGGGTAGGAGCAACTCCATGTACTGGTACAGATTAGGGGTAGACCCGCTGGAGAGCAGCTCCACAGAGACCTCAGAGTCCTGGTGGAAAATATAATTTAACTATGAGGCAGCAGAGTGCTCTTGTGGCTAAGAAGGCAAATGACATCCTAGGTATCTTTAAGAAGAGTGTGACCTGCAGATTAAGGGAAGTTCTCCCCCTCTACTCTGCACTAGTGAGGCCACATCTGGAGTATTATGTCCAGTTCTGGTCTCCCCTGTTCAAGAGGGACAGGGAAATACTGGAGAGAGTCCAAGGAAGAGGTACAAAGATGAGTAGGGACCCAAGGCATCTCTTACAAGGAGAGGCTGAGAGAGCTGGATCTGTTTATCCTGGAGAAGACTGAGAGTGGATCTGATTAATGTTTCCAATCTCTGCAGGGTGAGGGTCATGTGGAAGGGGCCAGGTTCTTGTCAGTGGTGCCCTGGGATAGGACGAGGGGCAATGGGCACAAACTGGAACACGGAAATTTCTACATAATATAAGAACGAGCTTCTTTGGGGTGAGGGTGACAGAGCCTAGAAGAGGCTGCCCAGGGAGGTTGTGGAGTCTCCCTCTCTAGAGAGTTTAAAGACCTGCCTGGATACATTGCTCTGCAATCTGCCCTAGGTGAACCTGCTCTGGCAGGGAGGTTGGTCTAGGTGATCTCCAGAGATCCCTTCTAACACCTACCATTGTGTGATCCTGTGAACTCTAGCCATCTGCACCCTCCGCCTAAACAAACAAACAATCTTTTATGGTGGTTTAAATTTTACACATGCAAGTTCATGTGAACGATAGGGACTAGAAGGAGTTTAAATTGCCCATTTCACTTTTGGGACGTCAAGCTAGTCCTTTTTTAATAGTGGCAAATGTCTTTACAGTCACATAAGAACACCCCTGGAGAAGACCCTGAAAATATCTCAGAGACTGATCAGGATTGCTTTCATCAGGAAGGTGCAGCATGATATTGAGGTCTTGTCCTGAAAACCTAATGCTAAGTGTCTCCCAAAGCACATAACAGGTCACCTTGGAATTGTCACCTTCTGTGCATCTAAACAAACCCATTTCTGTGAAAATCCTCATCTGTCTATTGCCCTTGTTTTTCCTTCCAGACAGAAAAAGTCTTCTAGCTTTGTAGCTGCTATTCTGGCTTGCGGGCAGCCTAGGTCCTCTGTGTGTATAAAAGGCATGTTTCTGTCTCAGAAGTAATCATAAGGATTTATATTGGACTCAAAGTCAGCTGGTAAACTACAGCTAAAATGTTTTTTTTCTGTCCCTTTTTGTCAATTGAGGTTACCTAGCTGTTCTTAATTCTGGCATTTCCTAAGGCTGTCATTTTAGAATTTGTTGTCAATTTGTCAGTTTAGATTTGATTGGTCTTCTAATGGGCATCATGACTCAACAGTTCAAAACTGCGCCTGTGTCTGCACAAGGGTGGCTTAGCCTGCCCTTGTGGATGACTTTCACTACATTGCTCTGTATCTCTGCACCCTGTATTTAAAATGAAGCCGATTACATCACACCATTTTTTAAAAAGGTTAATAAAGAGAGACCTGGGAACTACTGACGGGTCAGCCTCACCTCTGAGCGCAGTACAGATCCTCCAGGAAGTTATGCTGAAGCATATGGAACTCAGAGAGGAGATTAAAGACAGCCAGCATGGTCTCACCGGAGGCAAATCTTGCCTGAGTAACCTGGTGGCCTTTTATGATGGAGTGGCTGCATCAGTCGACAAGGGAAAACCTATTGATGTCATTTACCTGGACTTCTCTAAAGTCTTTGATATGCCCCCCCCCAGCATTCTTACCTCTAAATTGGCGATACATGGATTTGATGGATGGACTATTTGTGGGTTAAGGAATTGTCTGCATAGCTGCATCCAAAGAGTCAATGTCTCAATGTCCTTTACAAGTGATGTCCCTCAAGGTTCCGCACTGGGATGGGTGCTGTTGAATATCTTCATTACTGGCAGATTGATTGCGCCCTCAGCAAGTTTGTGAAAGACAGGCAGAGTCGCACAGTTGATACGCTTGCAGGAAGGGATGAATTTCCTTTCAAGCACAACTCGTGTCCAGTTTTTCATCCACCAGTAATGATAAGCTAAAGTTAAGTAATAATACTGAAAACTGCTGCGTAAGTCCAGCATTATTCCATGTTAACAGGACACTCCTGAATGCCCTTGTGTGCTATTGATTTTTGAAAACTTAACTACATGATTACCTGATTTAATACACTGTCTAAATTAATGAGTAAAGACTTGAAAAATTTCTCTGGTATGGGTTATTTGTCCAAAGGCTGTGACACCTTCCACTTGCCTGCAACAAAGAAAACCTCAGGGCTTTTGAGGAAAGACCTTTTTGTGTACTTTTTACTGAGAGGACAAAATAATGGATACCACAGCAGAACTGAGAGGCAATGGGGGGAAAAAAAAAAGTATAGATCATTTACAGTAACGAGAGAGAGAGAGAAATATTAGATGTTTAAAAAAGCACCCAACTGAATAAGAGCAGGAAGAAGCATAAAAGGAAAGATAAGCAAGAGATAAAAGATAAAAACAGAGTGTGGGGAAAAAGATAGGAAAAGGAGAGAGAATCAATCTCAAAATGTTTTAGTCAATTAGACATAAAGTGATGCAGGAAAAAAAAATGATAGGGTGCATAAATACACCTTTTTATATCTCCAAATGCATTCATAAGTCAAACCTTTATATATAAACCTTTTATAATCTGATCCAAATTCCCCAGTCACAGGAACCATGCGTGTAAAGCACATAGTCATGCTAGTCTGTCACAATCTGATTTAAGAACTGCAGTTTTGCAGTATAAACAGATTGCTCAGATTAAGAAACAAGTCTGTTACTCTCGGAAAAGCGTGCTTTGGGATGCTTTGACTAAGCATGCAGTCCAGTAGTGTACTATCTTTGTTAGTAAGAAATAGTTTTTAGGGTGTTAACAGAGTACAGACAGTTCTTGTCTCAAAGATATACTGTTGTCTTGGTGTGTGTGATCTTCCACTCAAACACATCTACAGCCCCTTCGTCTACAGATATATTTTTGTGTTTATTGTATGTGAAATTTATCTACAATGGGAGAAGAATACACGTGAGGAAAAGCAAATTTTTTATTTCCCCTGAGTCCAAAGAGAGCTTAACTCATTAGCACAAGTGTCAGGGTCTACAAGATGCATGAATGTAGGTAGGCAAGGTGAATTCAATCCTTTGTCACACTGTCTTCTAGTGTACTGTTAATGTCTTATTAAATATGTACTCTGGTGGCATAAACCACTGCAAAAACAATAGGACAAAAATGTGGTAGCACCTTAGTCCATTGTATTTGGCCATTGTAAACATCAGATAATTCTTTCTGAAATGGTTTCCCCTTAAATCTCTTTAAGAACCATGTGAAAAGTCATTGGAAAATGTTTCTATTTTTCAGTAAATATTTGTGAGGAAAAGAAAAGGTGAGAAAACTACAATAAGCATTTGCAATATGACTTCAAGTTCTTAAAGCGTACTTTTGTTGGGGACAGAAACGAGTTTCTTTAGTGGGTTGTCACTGTAATCAATTACCATGAGGAAATGAAGCTTAAAGTAAAATACAAATATCATGACATTCATGGTAAGAAGTGTAAGAACTGACCGCAGTGCATTCTTGGGGGTACTGTCTGCTGCCAAAACGACCGGAACCAGCTCTGGCTGCCTTTCCAGAGAAATCTGATATACCAAGCTCAGGAGATGGAAGAAGGAGGGAAACGTGCACTATAATTAATAACAAACCTTTGATGTGTGCTGTTTCTGTGCAGTTATTGCTTATGTTGTGCATTTCTCCCCAGCAAATAAAAGTAGATAAAATAATACAACACAAAAATAATAAAATTAGATAAAATAAAAAGAAATACTAAAAATAAGTCAATAAAATAAAAATCGTCTGTGACTATTTTTTCTCAAAATAGAAGAGAAGACAAACAGTGCCCTTTTGCTTGGAAAGGTGATCATGACAGAACAGGTTCTTGCTATAATGACTCACCAAAGGCAGAACATCATGCAGACAACTTCATGCTTCTCTCCAGGGTTTGGCAGCCTTTCTGTGTTTCTAGAGGGGTTCTGGGAGTTCTGCAGGCGTACGTGGTGCGGTTCTCTGAATACTGCAACACAGATGTTACTTGTCTCCATTTCCTTTGTGATGTGTGGGGACTATCACTGGAATACCAAAGTTGTTTTAGTGCCTTAAAACCAAAAAAAAAGAGCTGATTTGACTTTCATTTGATATTTATGATATTGCCAGAGTATTCAGTGTGGTGTAGGTACTTTTCTTCATGTAGAATGACTCATGGTACTTGCTACAAACACTGCTTAGTCTGAAGCAGTGCTTTCAAAATTGCTCTTGTGTAGAGGTAGCAACGGGTTTTGATCCTGTTCAGAATTCAATATCCTGAAAAGACTCACGGCGCCACAGGAAAAAGAAAGAAACCTAGAATAATTTGTGTAGGCAAGGATTTTCTTCTGAAGTGTTATACACTCTTATTAACTATTAAAATCAGGGGTTTTGACCAACTCTGCAAACATCTACATAGCCATCAGCTAGTGGTGTGTGGAGCAGAGTTTAGAAGACCTCTATGTCAACATACTGTTGACTTGTTGACTTTCTGTAGGAGTGTAACTTTGGCAAAAGGAGTTAGATATCAAATACTCAGCCAAACAAAAAATATGTATCATGTTCTTAGTGTCAGTTTTAGCATTTATCCTGCTGGGTTTTCCTCAGTAGTGGAGCATCTTCCATGGTATAAGGAATGGCAATAATAAGGTTTGCTTAGAGCCAACAGCTCTTGTCAGGTTGTCCTCAGACTCATAATTGCCATCACCATAAACCTCTCCAAGTATATCAGGCATTTTGACCATAGGTCCTGCTCAGGTGTCTTGTGCCTTTAGAAATTATCCTCCAGAAAAGCAGATTAAAAAGTTTACATTTTTCCTTCTGTCACTTTTTGTACTTAGTGGAGTAGGTTCAATTAAGTATATATGGTACAAGGAAAGGTTAAATTCACAACACTTTGTCTTTAACTGAAAAGAAAATATTGAAGGTAAGAAAAATGTAAAGATTGTAGATTAATTAACTCTAAAACACAAGCACAGCAAATTGTCTGATAGGAATTCTTAATGCTTTGGATTAGTCTGGATGATGTAATGTGGCAGCAATCACAACACTGCAAAACTGTAAATGAAAGCAAAAAAACCCCAACAATCAAAAAAACAACATATAAACCGGTTTTACTCCTTATCTCACACAACTGCAGTGCAGTCAGCGACACATTCTTAAGTCAATGTGTTGGTAATTCATTGCCTGATGAGGAGGAGCACACGAGGAGCATTGATTCTTATATCTAAGATATTTCTAACAAGAGGGGTTGCTATCAGAAAAGGAAAATTGAACCAGTGAATAATAGTCATTATATCCACAGTGGTGGATCAGAAATGCCCTCACACCTGCTCTCCTCTTAAGGTGAAGAGCTGGTTTGTGTTCTACTGAGATAATGCTTTGAAAATACATGGTTATTCTTCACAGTGTGCACAGCTACCCCAGCCCCAAGAACACACTGCTCTTCAGAGGCCTTCCAGTGGCAGAGTGAATGGAAACCACTCAGTAGGGTGGACATGGCTTTCTAAAACCATCTGTCTGCTTGACAGCAGCACGGCTGAGTCATGCCTTTGTCCTCCTCTTTGTGAATGGTGATGGTGTTGCTGTTTATGATATGAATGAGAGGCAGCCCTAAGGTCCATTTCATTGCAGCTTGCATTGTAAATAATTTAAACTTCCCTATTAATCTCTGTAACAGAGTATATGTAGTGTTTCTGCAGTAAACATGTTGGTCAGCAAATTTTTCATTCAGCTGTCAAATTATTCAATGGATTTTTGGTGTATACTCAGCCAGCTTTAAAGATAATTAAACCACTAAAACTATTAATTTAAAAGAAACTGTATGTGGAGATCTGTTGGTGCGTTAGTAAAAGAAGTAATCAATATAAGGAGATGGAAATATGATTTTAAAAATATTATTTAAAAAAAAATATTATTTCTTTTTAGTTCTTTGGAAAATAAAACTGCCTTTGGTGGAAAAATTGAAAAAACTGCCCCAGTCCCAAACTGAAACATAGAACAATCTAGATAGAGTGAAACATTTCTAAATTGGAAATGGGAGAATTCTGTAATTCATCAACACCCAAGAATGATGGATTTTAAAGTATGGATTTTAAAGTACCTTATTTTGAACTTTCATTTCATAACAACTGTTTCCATTTAGGACTGACATTTAGCATTACCATTAAAACCAAAAAAAGCTTCACTCTAAAATTTTGGTTCTCCCTGAGCTTTTTCTCTTAGCTCTCTCAGAAACTGTTGATTCCAAATGCAGAGGAGAGTGAGGACAAACCTCATTTTTCAGCATTTTTAGAAAGTTTGAAGTGATTATGACCTTTCTTTCAAATACACAGCCTAAAATATTCTACCTCAAGATAACTTGCTTTAAAAATTCTTACCCACTCATTTTTAAAGAGTGCTTTGGAGAAATATATAATGCTTTTCCCATGCATTTAATTTAGAACAACTGCAGTAACTCAGTAACAGCTAGTTTAATAAAACATGACTCATTTTGTGGAACATGATGAGGATTCTAGACTACATGTGAGGTCAATAATTATTCTGTCTCATGCTGCCCTGGGTTCAGCTAGGATAGGGTTAGTTTTCACCATAGGGGTGGGGAACATCAAGGTGGAAGGCTGCTGTGTGGAGTCCCACATGATGAAGTTTGAAGAGGTAAAAGCCATCCAGCTGTCTTCACACATTGCTAAGCGAGGAAAGCAGCCAGTGCTCTGTCTCTACACTGACTCATGGATGGCAGCAAATGCCCTGTGGGGGTGGCTGCAGAAATGGAAAGAGAATAACTGACAGCGCAGAGTTAAATCCATCTGGGCTGCTGGATTACAGCAAGATATTGCCGCTCTGGTAAGGAACCTGGTTGTGAAGGTACACCATGTGATGCTCAGGTACCTGAGCTGGGCCACTGAAGAACATCAAAACACCCAGTGGGTGGCTCAGGCTGTTAAGAAAGAGATGTAACATGTCCAGATGGACTCAAGATTGTGGAGTAGACTTGATCATGGACACTACTGCAGAGGTCATCCATGAATGAGAAACATGCTACAATCAAACAAGACAAGTGTTTGAAGCCCCAGTAGTATGGCAGGTGATGGCTGAAATATAAATATGGAGAGGTTGGGCAGATTGACTCCCACCTTCCCACAAACCCACCTGGGCAAGCACCATGTACTTACAATGGTGGAATCAACCACTGGATGGCTGGAAAGATCCAGTGCCCCATGCCACTGCCCAGAACACCATCCTGGGCTTTGAAAAGCAAGTCTTATGGTGACCCAGCACTTCAGAAAGAATCAAGTCAGACAAAGGAACTCATTTTGAAAACCTCATAGACACCTGAGCTGAAGAGCACGTCATCAAATGGGTCTATCTCACCCTCTGTCACACACCAGCCTCTGGGAAAAACAATCAGTACAATGGACTATCAAAAACTACACTGAAACCAATGTGGGGTGGGACCTTCGAACACTGGGAACCGTGTTTAGCAAAGGCCACATGGTTAGTCGACACCAGGGGATCCACCAGTTGACCTGGCCCTGCCCAGTCAAAACTCCCATGTACTGTAGAAGGAGGTAAAGTGCCTGTAGTGCACATTAAGAATGTTAGGGAAGATGGTCTGTGTGAGTCCTGCTTCAGGCCAAAGCAAACCCATCCACAGGATTGTTTTTGCTCAAAGGCCTGGGTGCACCTGGTGGGTGATGCAGGAGGGTGGAGGATTCTGATATGTAACTCAAGGAGACTTTATTTTGTGTGAGAACAGCCAATGAATTAAATTGTGTGATGTTAATTGATAACTCTGCTGGGCAAGATGTAGATAGTATAGAATAAGGGGGAGAGAATGTCCTGTGTTCAGCAGACAGGGTTGATTTTCACCAGGAGCTGGGAGGGGGCCACAGCCAGGGTAGACGACAGAACCAGTCAGGGGTTTACTCAGCACCATACTGTCATCATGCCCACTGTCCCAGGGTGGGGAGGGGGCCGGGCAAAGCACAGGCTGTGGCCGGCAGAGCGGCTCAGGGACAGCGCCGCTTGCAGGGTTTCTCTGTGTCACTCCTTTTGTGTACTGTTTTATTGCTTTTGCTGTTGTTGTTGTCACTTCTCCTTTTGCATCGTATTAAATTGTCCTTATCTCAACCCATGGGGTTTTATATTTTCTCCCTCTTCTGCTTCCCGTTCAGGGGTGGGGAGGCAGTGAGTGAGCAACCACATGGTGCTCAGCTCCCGGGTGGGTCTAAACCACAACACAACTGTTAATGTTTTGGAGCAACAGCAGATCACCGCCAGATACTTCCCTGAGAATTTTAGGGTATGATTTTCAACCTGCCATGGGCTACATCTACCTCTCTTCTGAGTGGAAGGTAAAATCCCAGAGCTGCCAGCTGCAAGCCGAATGAGGCCAGCACTGTGACATTCTGAGCAGCTGATCCTCTCTCTCATAACACGCACGCAGCAGGTACGGGATGAGTGTCTGCCATTTCTCACCTTCCTTTCATCTTCCTGATAGTTCTTTCAGTCTAAATACATCTGCATGCACCAGTGCTGGGAACATGCACTTTTACAGCGTTACAAGATATAACTTGATCATAATAGCATTTATTACCACAAAAATTTTCCTTTGCTTTTTTCCCAGTCTCCCCCCACCCCAATTTGATTTGTATTTGGACCTCATAAGCAGCAGGACCAAAGTTATTGATCTGTCAAGAGGAAAATTATGTAGCCTGATCATAAATTATAGGGTAGAGCTCAAGGCAGCCAACACTGGAACAAGGCTTATGATACTATATATTAAAAGTATTTTAATTTCTTCCAGAATAAAGAAGTATTGAGAACTTTATCCGCTTTTTAGTCAAATTTCTGATAAGCAAAATTTTACTTTTTTTTTCATGAAACAATTTTTAGTAATAAAATACTTTTATTATTTGGTGTACTAAATGCATGTGATTTTTTCCTATTTTTTTCTTTAATGTATGGATTCCATATTCTTACATTAGTTTGAGATTCATTTTGATCTGAAAATTTCCACTATGGACAAACAGCAAAAAACCAGAATGATTCTGCCACAAATAGTTAAGATTTGGGTTTAATGAGTATAACAGCAGAAACTACCTTAAGGTTTATTTGGGGTTTTTTTGTTTGCTTTTTAGCCAACAGAAAACTTTTCACCAGGAAAGAAGTCTGAGATGTAACTGTACAGGATGAGAAAAAAAAATCTATTAATTTTGCCCTAGGAAATGAATTATTAGAGTTTCAATCTTTTGTAGGGGCATCTTTATTCTTTATCTCCCTGTCTGGCCTCAGAAATAAACTCCTCCTCATATACTTTGTCATATGATTTACAGGTTGTTGGTTTGAGACACAGGGACAGTAAGTCAATAGTCTCTCTCTGAAAATCCTGCTGAGAGTTAGGGTTGTCCAGTATGAAATGTGCAATCAGAGTCAATCTGCTATCGAGGAGTTGTGTTCTCTATTCTGTATAGAAACACTAATTTCCCCGGAGTGTTCTGAACACTTGTCACTGAAAGGCACAAGGAAATTTTGATGGAGTTCTGGAAAGTCATCAAGGGCAGAAGAGTATGACCTTGGTAAATCTTGCATTTTTAGTTTCATTGCAGAGGCTGGTTGAATTAGTCTTAAAAAGAGGAGGGGAAAAATAAAAAGCATTATATTCCTGTATGTTCAATGTTTATTTGACAATATTTACTATAAATTACTCTTTATGAAAATAAGTCATTCCACTGAAACCAGCAGTTTAATACTAACTTCATATTTAAGGTTTTACTGTATATCTGGAAGAAGGAGATGCAGAATTTCTTGCCCTACTTTCACTTAGTTGACTGTATTGTTACATGTAGCAAATTCTTTTCCAAGTGAAACTCAGTCATGTTTTTTTCACAGGGTGTTCTTGGGTTAGTCTGACAGTGTCTCCTGAAACATACAGCAGAGGGAAATTTAAATAAAACTAAAGTTAATGTAATGATATGCATTAAAAAAAAAAAAAAAGAAAAAAGATAAAAAAGGTGTTTGAGGACTTAGGTTTATTTAGTGCCCCAAATGAAACAACTTTAATAAAGTGAATAGCTTCATCCTTCCTGAGAAAACAGATTAATTAGTATGCTGTAAGTTTCTGAAGATGTAGAGAATTTTCTTTTACTTTTTTGGTTTTTTTCCTCTCTTGGGAAGGTTTTGAGACTTTGAAAGGCTTCAGCACAGGAAACTAAATGAGTAAGAACAGCTTATTTGTTCGTGTCCTTTCAATACAAGAGAATCGTGTACAGGATGGTTGGGAGGTTACTATGTGCTTTTAAGAGTGTTGGTTTTGAGAAAAAAATAATCTTGTGGACTTAGAAAAATGGCCAGGAAGTGATGTATGACTACAGGTGATATTTGCTCTTCTCTATGGGAAAAATATCAACAGGGTTGGGTTTTTTTTTGGGTGAGTAATAGGATAGACGTGACCTGTCAGAATTTTTCTGCACTCTTGAAGAAGGTGATTTATGAGGTGGAGTGACAGAACTCAGAAGCTTCATGCCACCAGCAGCACTAGCTGTGCTGTACATTTTATTCTTTGCCAAGGAGGATGAATATTTTTGAGAAAGCTATTTCTCATTCCAGTAGGGAAAGTACCAATAAGAAAGCCTGACAATTGGAGTTGCTACTGTGAAAGAAGTCTTGAGTTTGACAGGGAGCTTGGTGCCCAAAGATGGTAGCAAGACATGGGAAAGGATAACTTGTAACTTCCTAGGAATACAGTGGTGTTCTGTGCATGAAAATAATTTCACATGATGACTCATAGAAATAAAAATAATAGGCCTCAACTCAGAGTGAAAAATTTGTTAGGTGTTAAAAAGTTTCTTTTCGGAGGAGACGTGAAGATGTCAACCCAGCATTTGTTGGCTGTAATTATATGGCTCAGTGGACCTTGGACAGAGTTACGTATTGCTGAGGGCCTTAACTCTCTTCCACCCTTGAAAGTCTTTTCATGAGATGCCTAAACTAAAATTTCATCAGTAAGTCCTTCAGCTAACTTATTCTGAAGAAGTGCACTGTGAATCAATAATTCATGGATGTGATCCCCCTGATTAAAATGAATAATCCTTTGAAATCCTGGTTACACCTTTGTCATGCTACTGTGTCAAAGATCTGGAAAGGCAGCTCAACGTGACAGTGCAATAGGAGAGGATAATCATCAGTTGTTTCTTTTTATTTTGTTTTACAGCATGCACTGTAATACTATTTTCAAGTCATTCCAATAGTCCCATCTCTAATCTGTAATTACAGGCCTGATCCGATTGTACTTTGGTGAATTGACTGCCTCTCATAACAACTGAATTTGGATAAATAAAGATTAAAAAGTACTTTGTATTCCCAAAAAAAGGGCTTTAAGAAGTTTTACGGAATTAGTAAGATTCTTAGAGGGATTTTAGTAAAACTACAGTGGACATATTCATCTGAGTCCAAGCTGTTCTGCCAGCCCCTCATCACTGGAAGCTGCCAAAGGCAGATCAAGCCTTCATGGATCAAAAGCAGTGATGGGTCCTATGACAGTTTTCTCTGGATTGCAGTCCATAATTAACCTCACTGCTTTGATATTAGTGAGATAGCAAAGAGTTTGATCCCTCATAATCAATGATTCTTTGGCAGCTAGTGAAATGAGCTGTGCTGGCTTCAGTTTCTGAGCCAAATGTGAGTTCATGCTGCCGTTTATTTACTGGTTGCTGAAGGGAATATTTTAATCAATGACCTCGTCAGATTTTTGATATTTCATTGGCTCAAAACAGTTGTTCTGTTGCTTTCTGATTATAAATTCTTGNCCCTTCCAACCCCCACCATGCTGTGATTCTACGATGTATTTTAATGATTGTACAAATTAAATGAATAAAGAAGTTGTAAGTAATTTAAATTGTATGGAAGTGAGATGTACAGAAGAACAGGCAATTTTAGCTCTAGATTTTCAACGCAAAAATGCATCTTTTCACAGTTAAGTTTAGGGTTTGTTTAAATGTAAGCAAAGAGGCAATTCTGGAGACTGCATGCAGAGTTGGGACTGAGGCTGATACAACTAAGCCACCACTTAAAAGGCAACACTGTTGAGAAATTTCTCCATGCCTCTTGTCATTTCCAACCTTTCCAACAAACCAGAATTGATGGCTACTGGGAAAGCCGAGCCTCAGAGGGGCAGAAAATCTTCCTGAAACTCACAATTCAGTTCAGCTTCAGATTATACATCTCCTGTTCCAAGTCCAATGTCTTACGAGGACATGCCTCCCCTCAATGCTTCTCCTGACCTTTGAGCTTTGATTGTGAGTGAAGCCCAAAGCAAAGACCTGTCTGGTAAATTCAGTTTGTCCACATCTCAGTGGCCCACCTGGCAGAGTCAACTGCATTGTCACGAAGCAGTGGTAATTAATAGTTTGCTCCTTCTACATTGGAAGCCTCCTCAGTGGTTTGGGGTTTTTTCTTATACTCTCTGATGTTATAGTTTATCAGAAGAAATCCTTAATTTATATCTCCTTAGGGGCTTTGCCTTTTAAAGTAATTGCCCTGGGGAATTCTGTATATATTAATGTTGAGTAGAGCTTCTCTTATGAAACAGCAAAGGACTGATCTGAAGAAAATGAATGATATGAAGCATGAGACAGCACTTTAAAAATTCTCATTACTGCAGCTTGAAATCTTGCTCTCTGTATTTTATTTAAATCTTTGCATTGGCTTGTGATTTTTAGCCATGACTGACAGAAGTGTACGTAACCTCCCTGAGCTGTTCGGTTTGTATTTGGAAGTCCAGTTTTGCTAAAAAAATGTCAGTAGCCAGATGATTCCCAGGTGAACACACAGCTGATAATACTGGAAAGCTGAAGGTATTCAAGCAAGTCTTACAATTTATTTATGCTTGCAGTATTCCCTCTGGCTGTGGCCTTTGTGATGTGGTAATGTTTTTTAAGTTTGTACTCACAGAGATTTTATTTGATCTTCTTGAAATCAAACCTTCAACATAAAGTGGATTTTTCAAGTAGCTAAAATGGAAGAAAGAAAAAAGGTTCTTGGGTGAAGATACCTTTTTTGCCAAGTGATATAATTTAGGGGAGAAATTAATCAGAAGATTTGACTTTTATTCTGAATATGTTTAAAACAAAGCAAAGAAAATACTTCTGCCCTTTCTTTTACATCAAATAAGGTGGGTTTTTTTCCCTTTTCTTACATTCCTCATGTCTTGGATCTGTCTGGGTAAAAGGTTTCCTCCTGCAGGTTATTTACGAATAGCCAGTGGCACCAGGGATAATTAACTCCTAACCCATGTCCTCCTTTCCCCTCTCTTTCCATATTTTGCCACACCTTTCCAAAGAAGGAATGCTTCAGTTTTGTACTACCCATTTCCTTGATCTCCTCCCACATCCCCTACATATTCTCAACCAAGGAATCAAAACGTTGCCTTGTTGAGGATCAAATGCATTTTTGGGCCATCTGATTTAGTTTTAATTTTTTTTGTTATCTTTAGAAAGGCCATTGTAAAAAGACTCAGTCTCATTTTTAAGCAATAAAAGCCATGAAGTTCACCGCTGGGGTCATTTGGAGAAAAATGTTTTGGCAGAGTGTATAGGTCCAAACTGAGTTAAAACATTCCCAGTTTGGAACACAGATCGTTTATTCTTCTACCAAGCTCGTTTGTTCTTCCAGAATTACATTTGCTGATCCTGCACTGCTGCCTTTTTCCTGTTTGGCTGCATCTTGAAAATTCATACAGGAGGAAATCTAGATAATAAGAGAGGACCATTTCACAGCAACCGCATTCAGACTGAGATTCAAAACTTGGGAGCTGTTTTCAGATTTCTGAAAAAAAAACCCCAAAAAACAACAAACACCAAACTCCACCACCATGAATCAATTCACAACATGGGTGGAAGGAAAATAAGGGCCAGAAAAATACAGTTTTCATGTAAAGTCATTTTTTTCATGTAAAGTCCATTTCATGGACTTTAATTGCAATTATTTCTCTGAAAGGAAGGAAATGTGTAATACCATTTGTTCATCTGAATGGAAATAAGGATTTCTTTCTCTTGCATATACAGCTCCTCAGAGAACTTCAAATTTTGGAGAGCTTATTAAGCAGGACCTGCCCTATGGTGCTTTACCTAAGCTTGCGCTTGAGGATTTGAGGTGCTTTCTATCTGTTGTTCCTAAGGTTTTGTTGTGGTTCACTACCTGGGCTGGAGGAGGACATTACACCTATTCAAGAGGTATCAGCATGCCCTACTCAGACCACGCTCAGTGAGGACAGCTTTTTCTCCTTCCTGACAGATCACGGAACAGATTTCCTTTTGCTGTCTAACAACAGCTTTCTAGCTGCTTTACTTAGAGAAGTTATAACTTCTCTTATCAATTGCAAATCATGAGATGGGTTAGATTGAATCTCCAAGGCTTGCTGTGCAGACCAATGGCACTGCTGGGGC
>VWZY01003730.1:21404-31982 GCA_013399075.1 Chloroceryle aenea | reverse complement strand
ATAAAATCTGTACAAAATATTTATTTTGTATATATACCTTTCTCTTTTCCCTTCTGTAAGTCTTTCTTTCTCTTCACTTTTGGGGAGGGAGAGGGGTTAACAGAGAGCATCTGTTATAGGTCTAGCAGATGGCCCTGACCCTAAACCTCGACAGTCAGGTAGTTTAGAGAACAGAGACCTTCAGTGAGCAGTGTGATTTTAGTCTGCACTTTTATTGGGCAGGTTTTAAAAGTTCAACCTCTGGGATGCAGTTTACAAATAAAATTCAGTCACCTAAATCTCAGAGGTGCTCTTTGATGATGTAATCTTTAATCTAGGATGCTCTAGCCCTTGAAATCTGTTGGTTTGTAGAGAACAGGTTTTGAGGGAAAGAGTTTTTAACAAGCACGGCTGTGCAGGGATGTGCAGAATGCTGATCTGATAGGGATGGTGCTTGGGAAACACGAGGATACATGCTGTGGGAATTCCAGGTGCTAGGTGGGACATTTCTTAACTTCCTCTTGCTTTTTTTCTAGGAAATCCCTGGCTGATCATGATTTCATTTACTTCCACTTCTGTCTGAAAAGTTCAGCCTATTACCTGTTTTTGTATTAGCATACCTTTAAAAATGAGTTATTTGAATATTTGCTACCCTACGTGATACTGACAGGAGAGAATTAATTTCTGACTATTGCTTCAGACACTGCATTTTTATTTATTTTAATAAGCTGTGGAAATCAGATTTTTAAACCGAACGAGACTCATATTAATGGATGCAGTGTTTAACTCAGCATTTTGTGTATGTCGGTTTCTTTTTTTTTAAAGAATTCCATTTCAATCATTTACTTAAAAGGTCATGTTTAATGTCACATCAAAACTCTTCCAGAGAGATTTATTTTTGTTCTGTTGATGGTAGTGTTAAGCAAATATCCATGGTTCTGGTCACTGTCTTCAGTTCATTCTTTGTTTAAACATTACATTCGTGCTTATTAAGATATTTCAGTCTGGTTTGACAGCTTGAAGAGACCACTCCTATTCTTTTAGCACTGACAAAGCACCATAGTGATATGAAGAGGCTTTAGACACGTGTAAAGTGTGCACGCCTTAGTAGTAGCAACAGATGGCAAGATTTCCACAAGTCACGTCAGTAAACCCATCATTCAGTTATTTCTAACTTCCAGTGACAATTAGTAATTAGTTCTTTGAGATCTCTCTCAAAATTGCCCTGGGGAGCAGCTCAAGGCACCTGGCCCCCAGCAGAGCAGCAGATCTCCGGAGACAGCAGCTCTGGAGGGAAGATGCTGACAAGACCCAGGCAGAGCAACAGCAGTTCCACCCCCCTGCCCGCCCATAAAAAGCAAGGCAATCCTCTGCTGCTACCCCACCCTCACGGATGTCCTTGTGGAACAGATGTGGGGGGCTGCAAGTGGAGCTGAAGAATGAGGAGGGTGATGGTTCTCCCAGCTCGGGGGTGGTACCGAGATTCAGGCAGTCAGCACGTGGCATCAAAATGACTTCCACAAAGAAACAAAAAAAAAAGACAAGTCTTTGTCAGTGGACTCTCCCTTCTGAAGAGAGCAGAAGGGCCAATATGCAGACCAGACCCACTGCTTAGCAAAGTCTGCTTCTTCCCTGGGGCTCAGGTTAATGGTGTGAAGCAAAAACTCTCTACCCTGGTACAGCCCTCAGGTTACAATCCACTATTGATTTTTCAGGTAGGCAGCAATGAAATCGCACTGGAAGTCCGAGGGTGATAAAAGGAGACCTCAGGGCCTTGGGATGACCAGTTAAGAGGTCCGGAGCACGGGCAGTGTTCTCTATCTGTCTGGCTACAGGGAAAGCCGAGGTAAGTAACAGGAAGAGTCAACAGATCAATACCCGGGTCTGAGCCTGGTGTTACTGCAGAATTTTGAGGGTTTTGATCACACATCGTTTTACATGATGCCAGGACTACTTGCAAGAGATGGGGTAAACCTGTTGCCAAGAGGGAAAAGGATTCTGGCACGAGAGTTAGCGAAGCTCAGTGAAAGAGCTTTACACTAGATTTGAAGTGGGAAAGGAACTTAACCAGGCTCGACAGAGACAAGAGTGGGAGCAGCACACAAAAGTTGGAGGGGTGGTCTGCTAGCGAGGTCCTTCAGTCTACTCTCTCAGTGGAGGAAGAAGATGGAGATCCATGCTGCAGCAAAGATGCAGGGGTTAATGCATCAGAAGTCACAGAAACCCTTGAGAATGGTCATGTAGGGGTTAGAACTTCTCCCTTCCCAAAAGGTGGCAGGATCAGTAACCCATCTGAAGGTCATCTACACCGATGCAGGCAGCTTGAGGAACAAACAGGAGGATTGTGCTGCAAGTGTGAAAATGGCCAGCAGGACCACAGAACTGATTATGTCCCTGTATGCGGCACTGGTGAGGCTGCACCTTGAGTACTGTGTTCAGTTTTAGGCCTCTGTCTACAAGAAGAACATTGAGCATTGCTTCTTTGGAGCAGGTCCAAAGAAGGGTAACAACGCTGGTGTAGGGTCTAAAGAAAAGTCTTAGGAGGAGTGGCTGAAAGAACTGGGATGGTTTAGCCTGGAGAAAATGAGGTTCAGGAGATACCTTGTCATTCCCTACAACTCCATGACAGGAGGCTGTAGTGAGGGTCATCTCCCAAATGGAGCTGGAAGAAAATAGGACAAGATAAAATGGTTTCAAGTTGTTCCAAGGGGAGATTTAGGTTGGAAGCTAGGAAAATCTTCACTGAAAGGGTTGTTAAGCAGTGGCTGCCCAGCAAGGACATAGAGTCACCATCCCTGGAGGTGTTTAAAATGAATGTAGATGAGCAGCTGAGGGGCATGGTTTAGTGGTGGGATTGGCAGTGTTAGGTTAATGGTTGGACTCCATGATCTTAAAAGTCCTTTTCCAGCTGAAAAGGATCCTGTGAAAATCCTAGATGTGAGTGGCCTTGCCTAGTTACTCCTTCCCGAGAAACTAGAGTTAACTTTGCTTTCAAATCTCGTGGTTTTGTTTTATTCATGTAACTCTATTGCTCATTTGATTGTTCCATTGATCTTAAGGATAAATAAAAAGCAGTAATGAATGTGTTGAAATCTCTACACACTAACATAGTGAACACTAACATTTATTCTTATTCTGGGAGGAGATGGGAGGGCTTGTATTAATGAGTAACCAAAGGAGATAAATGCACAGAAGAAAAAGGAGCATATTTTAACACTGTTCACCAGAGCAGAGAAATCAGACTAGCAAAGTTTTTAAACAGAAAATGTGCATAAAAAAAAGTAGGGCAGAGAAGAGGCAAGTAAAACTCTTCTGCACTGAATTTCAGTTTAAAAAAAATTCATTACTTTTAAAAAATCACTTGGATGCAAATGTGAAAAAAACAGTCTGTCATGGGTTTTTGATTCAAAATAAGGAGTAGAAGGCCTGTGAGTGTAATACTGAGACTCTGTAAGCAGCTAAATTGCTGTGATTAGACCCCAGCGTCATCATATCATTAAACCTGGTTGATTTTTCATCTTCTAAAATTGTTATTTTCTCTTTGTGTGAAGTCAGTGTGNCCTTCCCTTCCTTCCTTTGTTTTCATAGTTCAAGAATCAGAGTATAGGTGTGTTGTCCCAGGGAAGCAGAGCAAGAACAAATCAGATCCCCAGATAAGATGTATTCAGTAGACCAGTCTCCAGGAAGTACACCCTCATCAGTGCCCTCACAGGCATCCTAGAATATTACGAGTTTTTTAAGTCAGGGTAGTAAAATGTCTGGAGAACGTACAGGGCACTCCAGGCAAGCACTTTTTCAATTGGAAGATAGTAAATGTTCACGATTGCCAGCATGGCAGGATTTCTGAGGGCAAAATACCAGGGTTATTCTAACAGCGAGCTGATAATATCCAGGGAAAATGAGCTATTTCAGGTTAGCAAACAGATCTCCTTATTCCTAAGTTTCTCGTGCTTTTTATCATGCTCCACAAAAGCACCATTCAGCTCCACCATGCCTGACAGTTAACATACATACATACATTGCCTGTTTTGTCCAAATGAATGGCAGTAACCTTCACTCTGAACAAACAGCTACTCCAGCAGGGGAAATGCAGCATTGTCTCTGCAGTTCCTCTGTGTGAACCCCAATAGCTGAGCGACAATCATATTGTCCTCCTCTCTGTTTTGCCAACTCCAGTTTCAGTCTCTGCAAGTGATTACTGTATGGTTCATTAAGGTTTTTATATATAAAAAGGTATTTTGTGAGTTGTTATTAAGATAACAAGTGATGAGTTCTGGCCAAATTTCTTGTACTGCTTTGTTCAAAGTATGTTTCCCCACGATGGCATTGTGTGACATGATGGGAAACTCCACCTTTAGAAAGAGAATTCTGAATTCTCATAATTATGCTGAATTGTTGGCAGAAAACATTGGAAATTGGATTTTCCAGGGAGTATTATGTTGATTTATCTCTCCAGTCCCCAAAATTCATGAGTTTTACTGTAAGTATTTACTACATAGAAATGGAATGGGATTAAAATGGTTTTATTTATTTCTGCAAGCTTTAGTGTTTTAAGTTGAACTATAGTTTAAATTAAGGCACCTTTCTAGGCAGAACTATAGGGCAAGCAAAAGAGATTATGCAACTCGATAATCTAGTGAGTCAAAACCTTTGGACATTTCCAGGGTGTGCTTGAGTTGAAACATACAAACGGACCGTCTTGGTGGGTGAACCTCAGAGCAAACTGACAGCCATAAGCACAGAGCAATGCTCAGCCTGCCTGGCCCAATACCCCTCTGAGATTTCTCAGTTCCCATATTGTAGAGTCCATGCTTCTGATGGAGAAGAAAGGACTTCTATGACTGGGAGAAATTCTCTAGTAATTTCTTGTACTACTCTGTCATTGTAGACTTAATGTCCTTAATTCTTCTCTTCACTTGTGCTCCTGAAGAGATTCAGGCTTAATAATTTTTTTAACATCTTTCTTCCACTCTTGCCCCCTGGGTTGCTTGGTATTCATAGGTAGAGCAATGACCAAGTTCTCAGCACTGCTCAGCACTCAGCTTTTTTGGACATGGTTTAATATATGAGACAATGTGTTCCAGCACAAACTGACTCTGATTTTGTTAGTGGGAGGGGAAAAGAGACTTTGTGAACCAGCAGCAAGATTGACATGTGGCTGGGACACAGAAGCCTGGAGCAGTGGAGAGTTAGACCATAGTTAAAGCATCAGGTTGCTTGGCCATGGGTTGAGTGCTTCTATACAGTGCACGTGAGTTGGTGGCCACTGCATTTGCTGTTGCTATCTGATGTACTCCCTGTGAAGCTGGTGTTGTGTCTGTAAGCAAACGTCTATTGCTGTGTCAGAGGAGGTAACCCAAAGTCAGGCATTCTGTATCATAGTAAGGCCTATGGGGATTTTGGCACCTGTTGGAGCAACAGGTGGCTGTGACAGTTTCTCCAGCAGAATTGTGTAAGCACATGCAACACCCTCTGCCAAAGAGTATCCTAGTCTCTGGGAATGACATTTCTAAGCATTTTGAGCAACCAGGACGGTATCTGGCATACGGTTTGGATTCTGGAACCTATTTTCCACTGAAAACTTCTGCATGGAAGACTTGTTAATTCTGCACCTCCTTTAAACCACAAAGTCCTTGCACAGCGAAGAACAGGTCAAATGCAAAGCAATGCTTAATTGATTTTGTGGATTGAGGGCCAAATTAATTATATGGCTCTATGTCCTTTCGTTGTCATGTTGAGTTAGGTAGTCTGTTTAAAAAACTAAGAATATAAATCTTTTTTCATCCTTTTCCTTTCCCCTTTTCCCTTTTTTTTTTTTTTTTCCCTTTTCCCCTTCCCTTCTCCTCTTCTCTTTTCTTTGTTTTTTTTTTTTTCTTCCTTTTGCCCCTTTATTTTTTTTACTCCAAACTCTGAAGAAACAAGGTGTTTTCAACCAAAGATGTGGCAAGAGACAGTTCTCTGCAAAGAGAAATGCTAAAAGTTAAACTTTAGAGTATGAAGTTCTAAGGAATAGCCTGCCTTCCTAATAAACCATTTCACTTCTGCATGTCTCATCAGCATTGTAGATACAGAGCACTTCTCTGCAACTTAACCTGCCATCTGGGACTGAATTCCATTAATAACCCACCATAAGGAGTAAGTAATGAGTAAGTGTGAGTCAACCCTGTTGTTAAGAAATACAGCATTGCGAGTTCCTTCTGTAAATTTCACAAAAAACAATCCTCTCTTCTGCATTAGAGATCTGACAGTTTATCATGAAGCAATTCAGAGGGTCTGCAAACAGAGCTGTTGTCTGGGTAGCACAGTTGTTGTCACAAATCTGGGTTCTTTACCCAGTGTGCAAAAACCAGCAGAAGCTGTCATCAGTGCCCTGCAGATACCAAAATGGCCTCTAGATGTATTTTGTGTATCACACAAAAGTACCTATATAATGATCACCATGAAAATATATTCCTCTTAACAAGGCACATCTCAACTGCAAAATATTTCATGAGCACTGGAGACTTGGCTGTGTTGTCAGATCAGTGTCTGAGAAATCATCTCAGCTACCTGTGCAGATGAAAGCTGGAGGCAAATGCCTAGATCAGTATTTGTCACACAGTGGGTTTGTTTGTTTGTCTGTTTGGTTGGGTTTTAAATCTCTCTCAGATCAGCATGTTTTAAGCTACTGGAGACTGATAGAAATAGGGGTGGCTCTAATGAAACAAAAATCTGAGCTTCCAAACCCCCTTGTTGTCCAGCACTCCTCTCCGTACGTATTCATCACATTTACTGGAAAGCGCGGTCTAATTCTAATGTGCTCCCAGAATTCATTTACATAGTCCAAGCATGCATAATAAAATTAGGGTTAGGGTCTTTTCCCCTTCTGGTGATCATTCAGAGTCTTCCTCACCCTACTCCCTAGTTGAACTTTGGGCTTCCTTTACCTGTACATGGTCATGGAGTTGGCTCATCCATCCTTTGGCCCTGGGATGCTCCAAGAAGGTCAGTTTCAATTAGTTTTCTGGTGCTTATCTTAACACTGGTGTCCTCTTCTGTGCTTATCTTGATGTCTTGAGTCCCTATTATCAGGAGTGCGCTGGCTTAACAAACCATCTCAAGGCCTGTCTCATCTTTTCCAGGCAAGAAGTCGCAGGTTTCAAAACATCTCATTATCAACTCTATCCAACAAATGACTAAACTATGCAAGTGAGGCTAAAAAAGAAGAACACAAGTACGGCTAAGAAGTTATAAAATTTTTGTTCTATCAACTGGGAGTCACCCTGGGATATCGATACTTTCACTAACAGGCTTTTGTTGAGAATTTGGCTGTGATATGAAGGGCTAAATGCAGCTGTGGGTGTGGAAGGGAAAAGGGAATTAGTGTCTGTGCAGCCTTGTAGTGTGAGGGGGAGAACGTGCGGCAACAGACTGCATCAAGGAGTGGCTGGAACCCTTCACCCTTCTTCCTAAATTCGCTCTCGTTTATGGCATTGAGTCATATTAGCTGTGCTTGGCCTTTGGTAGGGGAAATGAAAGTTTGCAAGTTTTTTAAACGCAGTCCATAGAGTCGTGAGTTGCATAATGCAGGACCTCCTGCATTTCCAGAGATATGCTGCATACTTGGCAAAATCTCAGTATATTTCATGCAATCAGGAGAGAAGTGGGCAAGAGGAAGCATCCATTTGTATGAAGCAGTGCACCAATGCAATTTTAAACTGCAGAGCTCAAAAACAAGCAGGAACAATGCTGGTGCTGTTCCTATGGCCAAGTGCTCAACACCCAATTTGCAAACACTCCTGGTCTATTCTTCCTTTCTGTTCCCATTTAGAAAGCACTGACACTGTTGATAGTTGGTATTATTTATGCTATTTTTCTAGTATCAATAATTTCTTTATATGAAGGAAAAACAAGGCTACTGCCATTGTTCCACAAAGCCCATACATTCTGCAATATACATTAGCAGAAACAGGTTGGTTTGTTACCAGGTGTGACTTAATTCAAACTGATTTCAGTTGTGTGGCCTTTCATTTCATTTCCATCCCTGGCTTTGAAACAGATCCATTTGCCCAAATAAAGAGATTTAGGTGATCTTTTACAAGTATATCAGTAGAACACTCCTGTCTGTGTATCTTAGAGAGGATGTTTTCTTAAAATAATAATAGGCACGAGTGGCACTTGCACCTTCTAACCATTAACTTCCTTCAAATATTTTTTTCCATCTCCACCTAAAGAGACTGAGATGGTGCAAAACTACTGCATTTATTTTCTGTATATGTATATATATACACACATAGAGAATCATAGAATGTTTTAGGCTGGAAGGGGCCTCTAGGAGTCAACTGGTCCAACCTCCCTACACAAGTAGGGCCATGTCTACCTAGGCCATATGTATGTATACATATATATGTCTTGTAATATGTAATGATGGCCTGAGTTTTGTGGTAGAAATTCCTTACTGAAATAGCCTGTATCTGTTAGTTGGTCATGTAGGGATTGCATTTCTAGTAGCACTAATGGGCCACAAGCGTGGCTGTTACTACCAATGCTGAATTTCAGAGCGGATGTAAAGAAGCAGGAATGCATCAGTCAGTATTCTGTGTGAATCAGGAAAACATACCCTGAAGTGTTCTTTCTTGAGGCTATGTCTCATCTGGTTGCCCTGTGACCTTCTCCGGAAGGTTTTCCAGAGCCTGCTAATCTGCTGCCACAGAAAAGAATTCATGATCCTTCCTCACATCCAGAAGATATAACACTGATGCAGAATGCAGCAGTGAAGATGTGTGACGCTGCAGCTTCCCTGCTAATACCAACTCTGCCTCTCTAGCAAGCACACAGCATATGGCAGGTATATTGATTTTCTGCAGACAAACACCATTCAGAACCGTGAGTGGAACCTGAAGGCAGTGTGGCATGAACAAGACTGTGGCAGTACTCACTGTCTGCCACCATCGGGCTGTAGACGCCTTACGGATTATTCCACGCAGTTCCAGACACTGTTTTGGGAGCTCTACAGTTTTGCACCTGCAGAGGGAAGATGGGCAGGGTGGAGATGTGTCTCTCTGTCTTCTGATAGCTTGGCTTTTGAGTTGGCAAGTTGGAGCACAGCACCATTACCATTGTTACTACATAAATAGCTTTTATTGCACTGTAACATGACCTGAGGTGTACTGAGGAATTCTTACAAGTATGGTTAATACACCGAAAGAAAAAGAAGAATGTAAGTAGATATGTTTATCCTTCTGATCTGTGTTTTAGTTTAAAAATTGCTTGTTCTTTATGGTAAAGTGTAAAAATTAAATTAGTTTCTTATTTTAGGGCTTTTTCTTTCTGGTTTACGTACTTCTTCCTCCAGTAAAGAGGAATCTTGTCAGTCTTGTGTTCATAGCAATGAAAAAGCACATAATTTTCTTCTCACTTTGCATGTTCACAATACAGTAAGTATAAAATAACCAGATATTTTCTTCCTGTAAACAGTGATGTAAGGTAATGTGGCAAGTACATTTTGCAGTAGAACATTTCGAAGTTGTCTGTGGCATAGCCAGACAATCACTGGGAGAACTGCTGAATATTTTACCTCAAAATGAGGACATTTTACTTGTATGTTATTTGACAGATTTTATTTATTTATTTATTTATTAGCGTTGAAGAACACCTTCAATATCATCAAGTCCAACCTTCTACCCAACACCTCCATGACCACTAGACCATGTCCCAAAGCACCTCATCTACGTGTTTTTTGAACACCTCCAGGAGTGGTCAGTCCACGACTTCCCTGGGCGGCCTGTTCCAATGCTTAACTACTCTCTCATTAAAGAAATTCCTCCTAATATCTAATCTGAACTCCCGCTGGCACAGCTTGTGGCCTTTTCCTCTTATCCTGTCATTAGTTGATAGGGAGAAGAGGCCAAAACCAGCCTCACTCCAACCTCCCTTCAGGAAGCTGTAAAGAGCAAGAAGCTCTCCCCTCAGCCTCCTCTTCTCCAGACCAAACAACCCCAGCTCCCTCAGCTGCTCCTCACAGGACTTGTTCTCCAGACCCCTCCCCAGCTCCGTTGCCCTTCTCTGCACTCGCTCCAGCCCCTCCATGTCTTTCTTACCCTGCGGTGCCCAGAACTGACCCCAGGGCTCCAGCTGCAGCCTCCCCAGTGCCCAGGGCAGGGGCACCATCCCTGCCCTGCTCCTGCTGCCCACACTGCTTCTGATCCAGGCCAGGGGGCCCTTGGCCTTCTTGGCCAGCTGGGCACCCTGCTGGCTCCTGCTCAGCCGGGTGTCCCCCAGCACCCCCAGGGCCTTTTCTGCCAGGCCCTTTCCAGCCACTGCTCCCCCAGCCTGGAGCACTGCCTGGGGTTGGTGTGACCCAAGGGCAGGACCTGCCACTTGGCCTTGTTAAACTTTATCCCATTCATAGCAGATCATTGATCCAGTCTGTCCAGATTCCTCTGCAGAGCCCTTGAGCAGATCAGTACTCCTGCTCAATTTGGTGCCATCTGCAAACTCACTCAGGGTGCTCTCTATCCTCTCATCCAAATAAAGATGTTAAAAAGGACCAGATCCAGCACTGAGCCCTGAGGAACACCACTTGTGACCAGTCATCAACTGGATTTAGCTCCATCCACC
>VWZY01003730.1:10176-21260 GCA_013399075.1 Chloroceryle aenea | reverse complement strand
TTGACAGATTTTATTTATTTATTTATTTATTAGCGTTGAAAAACACCTTCAATATCATCAAGTCCAACCTTCTACCCAACACCTCCATGACCACTAGACCATGTCCCAAAGCACCTCATCTACGTGTTTTTTGAACACGTCCAGGAGTGGTCAGTCCACGACTTCCCTGGGCGGCCTGTTCCAATGCTTAACTACTCTCTCATTAAAGAAATTCCTCCTAATATCTAATCTGAACTCCCGCTGGCACAGCTTGTGGCCTTTTCCTCTTATCCTGTCATTAGTTGATAGGGAGAAGAGGCCAAAACCAGCCTCACTCCAACCTCCCTTCAGGAAGCTGTAAAGAGCAAGAAGCTCTCCCCTCAGCCTCCTCTTCTCCAGACCAAACAACCCCAGCTCCCTCAGCTGCTCCTCACAGGACTTGTTCTCCAGACCCCTCCCCAGCTCCGTTGCCCTTCTCTGCACTCGCTCCAGCCCCTCCATGTCTTTCTTACCCTGCGGTGCCCAGAACTGACCCCAGGGCTCCAGCTGCAGCCTCCCCAGTGCCCAGGGCAGGGGCACCATCCCTGCCCTGCTCCTGCTGCCCACACTGCTTCTGATCCAGGCCAGGGGGCCCTTGGCCTTCTTGGCCAGCTGGGCACCCTGCTGGCTCCTGCTCAGCCGGGTGTCCCCCAGCACCCCCAGGGCCTTTTCTGCCAGGCACTTTCCAGCCACTGCTCCCCCAGCCTGGAGCACTGCCTGGGGTTGGTGTGACCCAAGGGCAGGACCTGCCACTTGGCCTTGTTAAACTTTATCCCATTCATAGCAGATCATTGATCCAGTCTGTCCAGATTCCTCTGCAGAGCCCTTGAGCAGATCAGTACTCCTGCTCAATTTGGTGCCATCTGCAAACTCACTCAGGGTGCTCTCTATCCTCTCATCCAAATAAAGATGTTAAAAAGGACCAGATCCAGCACTGAGCCCTGAGGAACACCACTTGTGACCAGTCATCAACTGGATTTAGCTCCATCCACCACAATTCTCTGGGCTCAACCATCCAGCCATTTTTTAACCTAGTAAGTGTACATCTGTCTTAGCTGTAAGCCGACAGCTTCTCCGTCAGGATGCTGTGGGTGGTGGTGTCTACCTTGCTAAAGTCCAGGTAAACAACAACCACAGCTTTTACCCCATCTACTAGGCACAAATTTGCAAGTTATTTACTAATTTCTGACAATGAGTTACTCATTAGGAACAACTTAAGATATTTTGAATAGGATGTGTAGTACCTGAACGTCAAGCTTCTTCCCTAACTGAAAATTTCAAAGACTTGAAAAAGAATCTTTAGTGGTGCAAGATTGTAGCAACCTGGAGGACTGATTTCTTTTCACTGTCTCTTCTACATCCACATTCAAGGCTCCTTGCAGGTTTTGGTATAGACATGCTGGGGTTGGTGACATTATGGACCGTTGTTTTGGAGGTGATAATGGTCTGGAGTTGTACTTCTGAATGAAACTGTTCTCCTTCAGTTCCAATGTAGTTTGGCTGTCATGCCTCACACTTGCTTACAGTTTTCAACCCAATGCAAGCTTTTAATTACCCTTTTCAGAATAGTGCTGGGTCAACAGCCATCCTTACTAAAGCCAGGAGTTAGGCAGCTGCAGATTTGAGCAAGATCAGTGCTACTGATGTTATCACATTCTGGATTTGAACTATGGTGTTCCCTGTGAGTCTGTGAGCTGCTTCAGCCACCAAAATAAGAAACCCTACACCAACCTCTTTATATGAAATATGAGTTGGTTTAGTGTGAGAGTGTTGTTGAGTCTAAGGAAGAGATAAGTAATACTGTACACCTGATTTGGCTAAGGGATGGAATAATGCAATAGGCGTCTTCCTACAGCACTGAACCTGAATAAAATAAAATGGAGGAGGCAAATTTTTCCATTAAGTGATGCAACCCTATTACATTAAGGTCAACCCATCCTTGAGTTTTCTAACTGCATCTTCATATTCCTGATGAAATGTCTTTAGGTTTCACATGCTCAAGCTGATAAAATAGGAAGATTTCACTATTGCAAGAATTCCCTTATGGATATATAAAAACAACAACCATTTGTGAGTGCTTTGCATGTCTGGTAGGTGCTTAAAGCAACAGGAGTTCTCTTACCAAGAACTTGACAGTGTGATATGGTGCTTTAGTTTGTCATTCTGCCACCGGTTTCTTCATTTCCTCCAAACTGTGATCTACAGATCTCTTTACTGTAGCAGTGAGACATAATTAATGCAAAATAAATTTAATCCTACCATGCAGCAAAATTAGATGGAGTCCAACCCTGGGTGACCCTGCTCTGGCAGGGGGGTTGGACTCGATGATCTCCAGAGGTCCCTTCTGGCCCCTGACATTCTGTGGTTCTGTGATTGATTCTGTATGTATTGCACAAGTCTGCAGCAGCTCAGACAAATTCTACTTTTGCAGGACATTGTAAAACTGTTCAGTTTGCTCCTTAGGCTTTCCAAGACTTTCCTATAGATATCTTTAACTAAATCAAAAGTTATATGTGCTTATTCAATGCACTCCCAACATTAGTGGTACTGTTCAGAAACAGTGTCTCTCAGTGGATGGAGACTCTCAGGGGTCTCTCCCGGGCTCACTGGGACCCTCTCTCCTCCGCTGTTCATATTCTGTAAAATAAGAACTAAAAAAATGATACTCATCTTCATTGAGACTAACTGAACTGTAGGAATTGTTATTACTTTTCTTGTTGTTATTTTTTGAATCAGTTCTATTTTTTGAATCAGAATCAAGTTACTTCTCCAGTATTTTTATGTTTAATTTTGGAATTATTATATAGGGAATTTATTTTAGGCCTTTGCACTTGTCAGGCTTGCAGAATCCTTGGTGAAAAAGAAGCAAATCTGTTAACTGCCTTTGTCCCACTCTCAGTTGAAATGTGTGAGTTTTGCATTACCTTTATCATTCTTCTCTGGAGATCTCCTAGCCATCTGAATAAGCAAATGTCATCAAGAGACCTGCCTAAAGTATATGTAGGAAATATAAATCAAGCTGGTTTTTTGGTAGCACAGTGACCTTAGTCATGCCAACCTACGGCCATCTATTTGGCAAAAAGATCTACTTTCCCCCCATTATAATCAGGGTATAGGAGAAGTGGGGGAGTAGAGGGATGTTGCTCTGTGCTTACCTTACAATGCTTTTGAGAAACTACAGCCTTACAGCGTATGCAACTCCACTGGAGTCTGTGCAGGGATTTTACAGAGACATGTGAGTTTTCCTGCACACTGGGAATCCCAGAGCATCATTAAGCCCATTTACAGCCTTCTCAGTTTGCAGAAGACAAAAAAACCCAGGAAGTTTGCAGAATAATTTTTTCCCTCCAGTCTAGATTAGAGAAGAAGGATGAGGTGCATTGTCTGGATGCTTTAGAAGACAATTAGTCTCATGTTTCTCCACTGAAAAGTGCAGTTTCATCAATATCAGTGTGTTTCACAGAAATATGCTATCTTCAGCAGGAGTTATGATGAGGCAAAATTTCAAACAAATTGTTCTGATGTTCCCATTTCACTTCACTATTATCAAGCAGTTGGCTTTCTAAGAGAACTATAAGACATTTTTGATAAGATAAGCCTTAAATGTTGTAATTCCAAATAATTTAATTTGGACTGTAATGCTAAAATTAATCTTCACAGCATATTATATTTCATGGATTGTGTTTAAAATTTGAGTATAAATTCAGATCTAAGCTAACCAATGTGATAAATCAAATCTAATAACTAAATAAATTAAAACATTTTGACATTTTAAAAACAAATCAGATAAACATTGTGTAAATTAAATTTTTGCTAGTACCAACTGGAAATATGTCACAGTTTTTATGTTTCAATTGTCTAGATTTTTTTTTCTGGTTGAAATAGATCTGACCTGTTCTGATGGCATCTTTTCTACTGCCATTACTGCTCAGGGTCTTGGTCACTGGTGACTGTGGTGTCACAGAGAAGCCAAATGAATCATGGCAATTAATGCAGCTGCTGCTATCTGGGCAGAAAGAGATAATTTGGTCCTCCCTTCACAGTGTTAAAAGATTTCCCTATTATACATTAATTTCCACCCAACTGCATATTGGGCAAAGCATAAGGTCAGAGAGCTTCTTAAGGGCTGTGAAAACAATGCAGCTCCACTTCTTGTTAAGAAATTTTCTGGCAGACAAATATGTAACCCTGTAATCTGGAGACAAAATCTCTGACACAGCTGATGTGACTTCCTTCCTTGTCAGATTATCAGTCAGGTATTGTAATTAAAACCGTGCTCCAGTGCACCTAGAGAGAGATTATACACACCAGTGACTGTTAGATGCACATTCCTGGGCTATGCATACTGTTGTGGAGGGCAGTAGGATGTCCTGCTACACTCAGTGTGTCAGAACAAGGAGGTCAGGTCAGGGAAGTACTGTTACCCTGAAGCTGAAGAACTGACACCCAAGGACAGTAACAAACTTGCCAAGACTATAGTCAGGTTGTGGCAAAGTCAGAAGCTGAGTTTAGAGCCCCAGACTATCACCATTTTTCAGACCATCTAGGAAAAAGAAATTTGGGACTTTTCTATTTTTCACCTAAAAAATAAAATTTTCAATGAAAATATATAATGAATTTACATTAAAAAAAAAAAATAATTTCCTATGTTAGTATTCTTTTCACATGCCATAACCTGAACTGTCAGTTACATTTCTACATCTTGTTGAAGTCAACGCATAACCACATCCACCTGTGTGCACTGCAATATCTGACCTGCCGATAACTCAACTCAAATAGACATGTTTTCCTCTAACCCCAGGGAGAACCAGATTCGGAACAACTGAACATGGTTGTTTTTCCTCACAGAACAACTTCTACTTAAAGGGCAGAATCAGGAAATCCAATGTTTTGCCAACATTTTTTAAACATTCCATATCTCAGAAAAAAAATGGGTGAATCAGGAAAACAGACAAGAAAATAGAATCACACATTGAAAGGTTTAGTGCAAAACTACTAGTAGACACAAAATTCAAACTCAAGAGTAAAAAAAATCCTTGAGAATACTAATTCCACTTGAATCTCAAGGCTTCTTCCACTCTTGTTTCTTAAGTCACAATCCCACTCTTTTGCAATCACGTTCATTGCCCTACTTGCAAAGAACCAAGGCTTTTAAATTCAGAGTAATAAACTTTAATTTCAATTTATCCAGTTTTATTGAGCCTTGTAGTCATCTTTTTACTGATATTTGTCATTTCCCTCTTCCCACCGTCCAGAATGGTATGTGACAAACACAGTACATACTAGGTCACACACACCTATATGCTAATTAATGCTTATTTGACACACCAGGAATGCAGTGTCATTACCATATTCCAAATAAGGAACTGTATTTTGTAGCAATACGGTGAAAAAAAATCAGAATTTTAAATACTTCAAAATTAAACCAAAACAAAACAGCATAAAAAGAATGTCTCTAGTGACTCAGACTATCTCGTTACCTGTCTCTTGACAGTGCCCAAATGCTTAGGAATGGATAAAATAGAGTCAGGCTTCTCCCTTTACATCCTCCATCTCCCACAGTCTGTGGCTTCAGAAACTCGGATAGCATTGTTTCCATGTGGGTTTTATTAGCACTCAGTAACATTTTTTTTTTCCATTATTTTTTCTTTGTATTGAGTCTCAACTTCCCGTGACAGGGAATTTCCTGCTTTAGCTGTGCACTGTATGAAACAGTATTCCCTGAACATTTTATTTGCTTCCCTATATCTCTTGTATTTCAAGACATTGAATAATCGTTCCCAATTTATGATCCTCGTATTGCTCATAATTTTAGATACCTCTGTCACATTCCTGTTCAGTTCCTTTCCAGACTGCAATCTATTTAAGTTTTCCTCAGAAGGGACCTGTGCCATGCATTACGTGATCATTTTCTTTCTGTGCCTTTTCTACTAAGTAGGAATTAAGGGCACAAATGACAAAGACATTCGATATAAGAAGACAAGGTAACTGAAGCAGGAAGGAAAATGTTGCAGCATGTAGAGCATGCGATCTGAAAGTAGCTAAAAATAACAGGTCAGCAATGTAACACCCAGGTGTGATTTCAGGGAGGGCAGATGAAATGTTCATGAATTGCACTACTGAAAACAACATGTTAGCAGTATTTATAAAGTGATTTGGCCTTCATGTAGTGTGAAGTCAATAGGAACAGCGGTTGGCTGCTGTTACCAGTGCATATGAAAATATCCCTCCTAAGGACACTGCGACACTTTGAGCTCTCCTGGCTGGCTTGTTCTGGATGTTGAACACAACAAATGAAATGGAAAATACTCACAAAGCAGAGACAAACACTATCTTCCCTGTGTTTTGCAGACACAGAAGAGTAACACATACTTTCACAAAGATCCACAAACGACTGATTCCGTGCCAGCACTGTGGCGTGCGGAATGTAGACCTGAAAGAGAATTCTGCACTAAAAGTTTTTATCTAATTAACTTAGTTTTAGTTAGTTGGAGAGCAGGCACCTGAGCTTTGAAAAGTAGTTGTGAGTCTNTAATTTTAGATACCTCTGTCACATTCCTGTTCAGTTCCTTTCCAGACTGCAATCTATTTAAGTTTTCCTCAGAAGGGACCTGTGCCATGCATTACGTGATCATTTTCTTTCTGTGCCTTTTCTACTAAGTAGGAATTAAGGGCACAAATGACAAAGACATTCGATATAAGAAGACAAGGTAACTGAAGCAGGAAGGAAAATGTTGCAGCATGTAGAGCATGCGATCTGAAAGTAGCTAAAAATAACAGGTCAGCAATGTAACACCCAGGTGTGATTTCAGGGAGGGCAGATGAAATGTTCATGAATTGCACTACTGAAAACAACATGTTAGCAGTATTTATAAATTTGGCCTTCATGTAGTGTGAAGTCAATAGGAACAGCGGTTGGCTTCTGTTACCAGTGCATATGAAATATCCCTCCTAAGGACACTGCGACACTTTGAGCTCTCCTGGCTGGCTTGTTCTGGATGTTGAACACAACAAATGAAATGGAAAATACTCACAAAGCAGAGACAAACACTATCTTCCCTGTGTTTTGCAGACACAGAAGAGTAACACATACTTTCACAAAGATCCACAAACGACTGATTCCGTGCCAGCACTGTGGCGTGCGGAATGTAGACCTGAAAGAGAATTCTGCACTAAAAGTTTTTATCTAATTAACTTAGTTTTAGTTAGTTGGAGAGCAGGCACCTGAGCTTTGAAAAGTAGTTGTGAGTCTGGACCACCTTTAGGGCCTGTTCTGGGCAAGACTGCAGCATTTCTTTTACCTCTTTTCCTCCTCTAAATCTTGTCTTTGTTCACATTTTGTAGGGGCTTCACATTATGTAGGGCTTCTAAATCTTGAAAATTTTCAAAGCTGGAAAAAAAGCTGCTGACAAGTACTGCTGAGCAAGGCAGACAGTGAGGGTTACTCAGGTATTANAACCAGGCAAGGTAGACAGCTGTTCAGTTTCCTCTCTCTCCAATGCTGCTACACCAGGTAGCAGTACCTGCTCACAGGTACCCCCTCGGTCCTTGAAATACCCTCTTCTCTTGAGATAATCTACACTAAGAATACGTGGGCCATCTGGGTCTGTCACAATACAATGCTGTCACCACTCATGTCCAGTCAGATTTACTTCTACTACAGTCAGCTCCTGGGATTCCCCCCACCCCCATCATTCCAGAAATGCAAACGGATTCTGTCCCTTATAGATTGATGGCACCAGGGTACATTGTGCACTCTACCCTTATATATTCCTATAGTTCTGGTCTGCCAGACCACTGAACCCACACAGTCCAATAAACTCCACTGTTCCTCTTCTCCTCCTGGCTAGAGGCAGGGCCCCTCTAATTTCAGACAGATGGTCTGCTATCAAGATCTGGGTCCGAGCAGCTCACATGAACTCTACCGTCATTGCCATTACTCGTGTCTTGTAAATGAGGATTCAAAGCCCATCTACACCATCTCGGGAGCTGCCCACTGGAAATGTGAGCAGCGTTTTTCCTGGAAGGGGGCCCTTTCATGATCATTTTACCTTGGAATTCATGCATTCCCATAAAACCAAAGTAGGTTTCTCGTCCCATTTTCTCATGTGTTCTCCATGGTTACACAGGAAAAGCCACAGTGTGCCCCGTGGTGTGTACAGTCTCTTGAGCAGGCCTTACAGATGAATGCTTTCTCCTGGTGGCTGAAACACTTATTGGTCCAGGTGGGGAGTGAAACGTACCCTCCATCCAGGGCAATATTTTGTACAGCTTAGGAAGCAGTTTCTTGGATTTGTCAGGTGGTTTCTCAACAGTGGAGATATTGACCCAGGGGGAAGAAGAGACATTATCTGCATATTGCTGTAGTCAAGTGCTCAAGTTACCCACTGTTGCTGCCTTGTCTGTCCAGCTTAAATTGCTAGCATGTTGGCATATGATGATGGAGCACTCGGTATCCACTTGTGCCATGTGGGTCTGCCAGCTCTGAGTTCATCTGGATCTAGTTGTGTTCACGGGTCGTGCAGTGCAGTGAAAATCAGTTCCCACACTGCTAGTTCCGGCAGATTCTGAACAACTCTCTCAATCACTGTCTTGACCGGGAGGTGTATGACATTGTCTCTAAAGGGATACCTGTTCCTCACACTCAACTCAATTCTTCTTCTCTGTAAGAGCAACTGATACTACCACTGGTTGAGTCCTTAGGTCAGATACATCATCCACCATCAGAAGCCAAGTAGCTGCAATGGTTCTCATGGGGCCTTTAATGCCTTTGTGGCCTGATGTAGGGACTGTGGTAGCTACACTGTATCCAAGACTATACCACCTCTAGTTTGCTCTAAGCGAGATGACGAACTGAAAGACATTCAGGAAGGCCTAACAATATGATCAAAGTGGTGGATGCATCCCAAGAGTATACCAAATTCTCTTTGCCTACTGCCATTCCATAGATATTGGAAACCCTTGCAATAGCAAAAGAATTTGTAGTGCCATAACCTAACAGCACAGTACATAGCATAGCAGCACCTCCAACCCCATGCCCAGGAATTAGAAACTTCACAAACAGTGGTAAAGACACTCACAGCTTCAAAAGCAAGTCTAGGAACAAATGCCAGAGAACTGCACTTAACAACCATCAAGGCTGTAACAGCTTGGTCAAATCCACTAAAACTTCAACCCTTACAGACTCTCAGCTTAAAAGTCTGTAATTCTCACAGGTGAGCTATTTAAATCAGACCCCAACTAAACACTGGGTGAGAAACTATGTTTAGCCCATATCCAGGGCAGAACTATAGCTATTGCTCCATCACCTGATGACCCCTCCCCAGCCAAGGTGGGGACCAGGAAAAGAGGAGACTCGTGGGTTGAAATGAGAAACAAATTTAATGAAACAGCCAAAATATTACCAATGCCAGTATAAAGTAAACAAAGTTCTACTCAGACCAGCAAGTGCACAGGGGTCACAATAAACAGAAAGGCAGCCTGAAGGAGCAGCATCGGGGGACCCCAGCAGGAGACACCCTCATGCTCAGCAAATTTCCCCCTGATGCTGGGTGATGGTGTGGAATAGACCTGTGAACCACCTGGGTCAGCTGCCCTGGCTGACTCCAAACTGCTCTTGGATTGCAGAGCGTGGCAGACCTGGGATTCTGTCCCAGGGACACCAGGACACAGCCTGTGCAAAGAAATATTTTTAAAATAGAAGCATAAACAGATCCAATGTAACTCAGAGGCATATGTCTTGAGTTTCCTATGGGAAAGCACAGGATGCAATGCCAGTTGGTACTCTCTGGATGAACGATGGATGCTATTTACACTTTCATTATGAATTTGGTCTCAATTAGCCACAGAATTGCTCCAGGATCTGTGCTGTAAATCCTACCTTGGTGTAGGAAAGCAAGCAGTAGTCCTCAGGAGAAGTTCTCCGCATGTGCGCCCTGGGCTGGTCCTTAATTTTCATTGTAATTCAGTGGTCACCACAGGGCCTGTAATAGCAGGAACTTCTCAAAGGCATCTGTGAACTCTAAAACCAAAACAATAATAAAGAGGCTGGGTTTCAGTCTGATGTGCATTTGAGTTACTGCAAGTCTTAGAAATGGAACCAGAAAAAAATATACCTGAGGGAAGAAATCTTCTACATCAGAGAGGCTGAAAGTCAGCTGCTTGGCTCAGGATTTCAATTCTGCTTTTGCAGTATAAGTACAGATGTTTGTAATGCAAATCACCCCCAAAGGAAAGTGGATGATCCACTTTCCTCAAGCAACAAATCCTGTCATAATGTTGCAAACATTACAAAACCCAGTTTACTCAAGCATTTGATTTATTTTTTCTCCGTATGTTAAGCTAACAAGGCAGGATTTACAAAGTGTTCCTTGTGGCATTGGGACAAGAAGAAAGGAAAAATTGTAAAGCATGTAGTGCTTTAATGAGGCCTTTGTGTAGCACTTAGTGATTAGTTCATTGCCTCTTTCTCCACTGTCTGGTCGTAAGGTCTTGCTTGCAGTGCTTTTCCAGTCTCCCTTCAGCTATAACTAGAGTCACTGGGCAAATGGTGTTCTTCCATGCTGGATTTGTGATTCTTTCCCACACCATGCAGTCTGTAGAAGAAGAAAAGAAATTAGTGATTTGGTGATTTCTTTTGCTGCTGAGAAGCTGTTCCAAAGAGGAGAGGTTGCTTTGCTCCCTTGATGCTTCCCACTGGATCCCTGTTATTCCCTTGGGCAGCTCATCACCTCTCTCTGTTTACCTTCTTGCTCTTAGGTGGGCCTGTTCTAACCTGGCAGTAGATGCTACAAAGGAATGTTATCTCTATTTCTTGAAAAGATTTGGGATTAAAAACAAAATCATATCCCAAATCAGGATTAAAATATGAAATGTTGACAACTTCTGTGAATTGAAAAATCAAAGGGGAGAAAACAAAACAGTTGAAAGATTATCCTAACAATTATGGTGAGGTTTTGTAGTTTTTATAGTCATTCTTTTAAATTTCTAAACAAGATACTTCCAACTAAAAAACATTGCTAATTTTAGGGAATGTAAAATTTTATATTTCTGAGGAGTTTTTTTGT
>VWZY01003729.1:950988-966735 GCA_013399075.1 Chloroceryle aenea | reverse complement strand
TTTTTTTTTTTTAATATTAACTTTGTGCCAGGAGCAGGAGTCAAAGCTAGCATTTAAATTCAGACTTTTCTCTATTTATTGCTAGTAAAATGGGGATATCAGGGTGGTTTTTTTTGGTAATTTTTAAAAGTTGTCTGGATCGAGTTCAACTAACTAGATGTGTTTTTAAAGAGATGGATGGGATAAATGTCAAGTGTTGCGAGTCAGTTATTTAAGTAAAGTGTGTCTTACTGCACTGAAGTCAAAGGTAATATTGCCATCCCTAACACTCCGAAAGTTTTGTGCTGTACTCATCCATGCACCAAGCTGTGTCCTACCCAGCTATGTGCATTTATTAGTCCGAGAACTGTCATTAAATGGGTGACATAAGAACCAAATGTCTATCATAGTCAAAAGGGCTGTAGTTCAAGACAGTTCAAAATGTATTTCCTTATTTTCATGATTGACTACAACACAAACCAGGTATTTCCTGCATGTCTAGAGTTGTTTCTTCTTTTCTTTATTTTTTAAAGGAATTTCAGAAAAAAAATTGTTCAAATTTGACATGGACAAGTCTCACCAAGTTCCCTTTCAAGAACATTTTAGAGTCACAGTCCCATTGTCCAAAGCTGCTTCTGTGTATGAATCAGCAATTAATTAATGTGCTTAAAATATATATATAAAAAAAAGAAGGTAATCTTTAGGGCTGTAGATATTTTTCCTGATATAGTGCTTTTGTTTATTGTATGCTTTCTGCTGTTGAATTGTCTTATAAATATAAAAAGAGCTATCCGTGCTTTCTTTTTTTCAATTTATAAAATTTTAAGAAGGCCCAGATTAATCTTGCAACCTAGCAGTAGTAACTTACAACTCACATAGTTCTCTCTTTTTGGAAGAATTTTCAGGAAAAATGACCGTTATCTCTACTCTTTTCAAAGACGAGTATTTACTCTTAAACATTGTTTTAGGGCATAAGGCCCTGCGTTTGCCCAAATAAGAGAGTTAATTATGAGTGTTCTAAAAATACTGTTTTCATGGATTTACCTAGTGACTGATTTTTAACTTAGCAGAATGGAAAAATTATAGTGGTTTGTTATTATTGCAAGGTCAAAGTGTCAATAATGATTTTTTTCCTTCTTGAACTGGCTGTTTGAGGTCTTCTCTTAAGACTAGTTATGTTTGAAACAGAGAAATGAGTTTAGAGTTTGAAAAAAATGGCAATCCATACATTTGTATACTCTATGCCATACCTGTAACTTTTCAGAAGCTAAAATATGCTTTAATGCTACATTCCTCAGTTACCTGCACTGGTTTTGCACCAGCAAAAGAGGATTAGATAGTTTTAGGGCTTTTTGTGCCTCAATTATATAAATGCGGATCACAGTGCAGTCACTCTCATGCATCAGAGAGGAAAATGCATTCAACAACTCATAGGATTGAGCCTTGTAAAACAAAATTTGGGCTTTGATCCCATCTTCATTAAAGTTGATGTCAAAGATTTTGCTCTCTGGAGTAGTACAAGATGGTGTGGAAAGAGGAAGTTTGGGACTGAAGGATGATGCCAAGGTCTTTGAGTGGTAAACAGGAAGTCTCAATCATGGAAAGAGGAAAAATGGGAAAAAAAAACCCCAACTTGGAAAGCACAAAATGCTGTTTGCTTTGCATTACTTAACTGAATGAAGCTTGGAAGCTACAAATTTGCTTGATCAAGGCAGAAAAAAAAAAGAATGGAGAGGATGTCAAAACACATAAGCTTCAGCAGATCAGTGGATGTGCAGCTGCTGCAATTAAGCTCTTTAAAGGGCATGTGTTAAGTTGTAAAAGTTTGAAGACAGAAATGTTTATTTTGCAGTTATTCATTGTGCTGGGCAATGAACATGTATAGCACCAGGCAAACAACTGTATTTTCTCTATTTTTCCTAAAAACCGACATGAGTTCTGCAGGTGGTATATTCCTTCCTTGCCTGGGGTCTGTGGGAACAGGGATTGAGGGTCCTGCCTGTTTTCTGAGCAGTAAAAATGGAGCATTTCTTGCTGCCACTAGCATGGTAACAGAGATAGAGTTCTTCTCCACCTTCCTTAAGAGAAGGAGTTTCTTACCTCTCCTTTCTGTCTATGCTATAACCAATTGCAGTGCAAAATACAGTGCTGTAATAACATTCATCACAGTATATTAGTTGGGTATATACATATTACATTCAAATTACCTTAACTTCAATCAAGCCTGCAATTCATGTAAACCTTTAATGAATGCATTTAAAGCATTGCAGTATGTTTTTTGTTCAAGTGTAAGCAGTACAAAGGAGTTGGATGAGGAGGGCAGCATCAAGGTTAAATGCAAAGTGTCACTAAATGAACAATGCCCCATCTTCCAAATATTCCAGAGATGTTTTATTGACAGTAGTCTCATTGCTTTTTTCAGGGTCGTTTTTGAATTTGAAAGTACAGCAGTGAGGCATAAAGTATCAGGATGAAAAACAGGAGAGGAAAAAATACTGACCCCTTTTTTCAGCCCTCTGGCAAATATAGTTGGATATACTGAGCATAGCACAAAAGTCTCTCATGAGAACTTTGTGTGAGGAAATGCACCGTGTCTGTCACTAAAAGTAAAAAAGAAACATGTCATCACTCCAAGTGGTATTGATTAAAACAATAAGGATTTCCTGGTGCCAGCAGTTGAAACAACTGTGTGAAAAGTAGTGAAGAGGTATTACCTTATTGTTGCAGCTTTCTCAGGAAAATTCCAAATAAACTGAAGGATTCCTGTCAATATTTGTATAAGGAAACATGCTGCTGCCTGATTCAGAGGCACTTCACATACATGCACAAGCACACACGGCCCCCTGCATGCAAAATTTTTGAGAAACTTTATTACAAATACACGGAAAAAAAGGACAACACACTTAGAGTTTGGTGCACTCTTTCTCATGCTAATATTTACAACATCGATCTCTTATTGTTGTTATTTGATCTACATTTCTCCCAGCTCTGGTCAATGGAAGGCACAGCTGCTGAAATCCCACATTGTGCAGGCAGCATGCCTTTGTGTTCTGCAGCTGGGGAGTTCTCATGTCCACAATAGCAAGTCTGAGCACACTAAATTAGGAAAGATTATTGTTTCATTTATTGACTACACAAGTTTAAAACAGAAGTATATCATTTGTTTCATGTTTTATTTGTTAAGGTCATTTTCACCAAAAGCTAGGCACATGGACACAAATACAGGGCAGCTGTACTTCCAGCCACCCCAGTAGGAAGAAAATTACAAACATTATTGAAATGAAATTGGATGGTTGGTTGCTTTGATGTGGCACAGCCTCCCACCTGCCTTCTCCCAGCCATCCATTTGTGAAGACTTGCAGCAGGTTTTTTTTTGGTTGTTTTTTTTTTTTTCATCTAAGTTCCTTCCCAATAAAGTGTTTATCCTACTCTACAATTCATTTTAAGTGGAGCTGGTTTTACGGTGGAAGGGAAGACAAGCCGGTTCAATTTTTGAAATTAGTTCTCCAAATATTTCCTTCATGGAATGGTCTATAGAAAAAGGAAGGCAGCAGTTTTAGCTGGAAGCAAATATCACTTTGGAGTAACAAAAAAAGGAGGGGAGAAAAGGGGGGAAAGTCTATTTAACACTTTAGCATATAATGGTATTCAAATAATATATTTTTCTGCCATTTATTCGTTTGTGAAGGAACTCAGTGAATAATAATAGCTGCTGTCAAATATATTTATATTTAAGAGGGTCTTTATGTAAAATAATTTTTTTATCAGGAGTGATTTTTCTCCAGGAGAAGTCTGCCATCTCCTAGCAACCGATATGGCTATCTTTTTTAACAGATGCTGAAATAACAATGGGTGCCTAACCTTTATATGGAAGCATTTGCACATGTACAATCAGACCACTTACAAATTCAAACCAAGTTGTTAAAGTGCTCCAAGGAAGACAGTGGTTACCACTTTATCTGCAATGCATCTCATCTACCCAAGATTTTATAATGGCAGCCATTTTAGCTGTAGCTGAGTACCACCTAGTGATCTCCAAAACAAAATCTAAATGACCTACACCTCAACTTCCCTCTGTATTCTCTCTGAGGAAATGAGGGAACTCATTTTGCTCTTAGGTTTTATTTCATTCTCCTTCTTTTGTGTCCCTCCATTTGCAAAGCTGTAGCATCACTTAAACTTGCCAGGTAAAGAATTCTTTTCATTTTTAAGTGTAAAGAATAAAGTACAGAGACCTGTATCTGCTAATGGATAATTAATTTTAAAGGCACATGACCGTAAATTAAGTACCTTTGACTAAGGGTAGAGGAGGTAGTAGCTACTTTCCCCACTTGGCTGTTTTTTGACTGGGCAGATTCAGAAGATTTGGACAAGGGGATTATCTGTCTAACTATAACATGCCCAAGCTCATTTCAGTGATTCATACCTGAAGACTGGTCTAGATCATGAACACCACACAAGGAATGAGCTCTATGAAAAAAACAGTGGCCGTGCAAAAATGTGTCTGCATGTTCAGATGGAACTTCCTATGCTCCAGTTTGTGTCTGTTGCCCCTTGTCCTATCACTGGGCACCAATGAAAAGAGACTGGCCTCATCCTCTTGACACCCACCCTTTAGGTATTTATAACCACTTACAAGAATCCCACTCAATATATCATCCTCATCATCCATTTATCCTCCTCCACTCTGCTATCAATTCCATTCAAGGTGATATTTAAGATTCATTACCTGAAAGTACTTTGATTTTCATTTGTGGTTGACCCAAAATTTGGTTGAAAACAAAGTAATCTTATATATGCATTTTCTGATCAAAATGCTTGAAAGCTGAGGATGAAAATAGAAGACATCCACTGTGGAAAATATTTTGGTTTCTTGTGTTACTAACAGCATTCTCATTTCTCCAGTTTAAAACTGAATTTTTTACAAACAATTTGATTTGTATTCCCTTTGTCTTTTCTCTAATATTTAGCTGACTGCAAATTCTTGTCTATGCATTTGGATAGTTTTTGTTTAGTGGTTGAGGATTTTTCAAAGCAACCTTCTAGATCCTTCCTTTAAGTCAGAATACAGAGCTTCTGTTTCTCATTTTTTATGTCTGTCTGGACATGTTTCCAAGTTGATTTAGTGTGGTGTCTGCTTTTGCCACAACATTTAATGTTTTCCATTAATAATGCTCTCGTCTTCATTTTCACTGATAAATAGGACTATCATGTTAATCTACAACTTTAGGATCACAATTTAGATATTTCCCTAGAACTTTACATATAGATATCTTTCATCATATATAGATAGCTTTCATCAGAGAAGCTGGGTGATAGATAGGTCAGTGGTATAGTCAGTAGAGTATCTTGAGAATGCATCAATACTCACAGGCTTTAGACCCAGCAGTTCTTACTTTCAAAGTACATTCTAACTTCAGAAGTTTTTACATAAATCCTCAGTTGAAAATCTGTGTCCCAGGGAAAAAAAAAAACAAACAAGCACAAAAAAACCCCCGAACAAACAACAAACCAAACCAGCAACACCAGAAAACAACACCAAAAAAACAACACCCAAACAAACAAAAAACAACCTTCAAAATCTTGCTGTGAGGGAAGTAAATAGTAGCCAGTGTTCTTTGAAAGTTTGATAGGTGCCATTTGAGTGCTTAACCACAAATCTTTAATTTAGTCCTACTAAGAGAATTCTTTAATATTAGATGAACTTAATTGACTACATGAGTTATAGAATAATAAAACTAGTGAATAATTTGCAGTGGATAATTTACTTCTAAAGTATGTTCAACAAATTTAGCCTCTTTTTCTGTTTGTGGAATACCAACAAGTGCTGACAGGGCTCTGGTAAGGACATGAGACAAGAAAGGACGAACTGCATAATGGGGAGCAGCTATGACCTTCGGGGTAACAGCTCTTTACTGTTGCTGGCAGACACATCGTATAATTCCTTTTAGAAACTAAGCCAGTTTGATCTTAAAAGTAGTTAAGCTGCTCTCTTACTTCTCTGGCAATTAGAAACCTTATTCTGAGTTTCCAGTCTAATCTTACCAAAGACTACATTTTTTTTGATCATCCTTGGTTGAACTTTGGTTTTTCGGCTTTACTAGCTCTTTGTCTTCTCTAGTGTATACTCATTTCTCAGCATCTGGTTTGCTAAATTATTCAAGCCTCATCTAAATCTTCTTTCTGTTCCCTGGACCATCCTAGAAACTCTTTTTTTTCCTTCTCTTCAGGTTTCTTACTTTTATTATCATTCGACTTAATTCAGCAGGGTTTTTTTCTAACTTCAGAAACAAATCATGAACACTTGGCAAGTATTTAATAATCAACATTCACTGTTGATTTTTCTGAAGTATAGTTATTATTCATAATCTTTCTCTAAGCCTTTCCTTTTTATTGTAACTTACCTAAAATCTATTGATTTTACAGTATTCAGTGGGCTCAATCCAACACATTTTAAAAGAATAGAAGATGTGCCATCATTTTCTCATTTGAAGGTATAATGCTTGCAGAATTATCATATGAGTAAACACTGGTAATTTTAGAACCATTTAGAGTGTTGTTTTTTTCTGGGTCATACATGTCTTGCCTAGGGTTATTACTCTAGAAAGAATCCTGGTTTAGTATGAATATATGATAGGTTATGATTCAAAATATATACAGTCTACTGTTTGTGTCTAGCCTGTCCTATGTCTATTTAACCTTCCTTTCAATCCTTCTGCATATTCTTCTTGTTACCTGTTATGAAATTGCTAGATGGTGATGGCTGGATGAATTATTCCTGACTGATTTCAATAGTATTTTGGTTTTGCTTATAAAATTAACTTCTTTGCCCTGTTACTTGCATGTGTAGCTACTCTATAATTAGCTGTTTCCTTTTCAGACATCCCAAGTGTCTCTACTTGATTTCAAATTGAGTGCAGCACCTTGCAATAAATGAGGAGCTGCAAAGAGGAAATGTGATTTCTAGTGGTGAACTTGTTATCAGTAGATCACAGACCAAGGCATGGTTTGCATTTTGCATATAGGGCCACAGGGCAGAAGTTGTGGTGCTGATCTGCAAATGTAGAAACTGTTGGCCTACGAGAGAAAGTAAGATAAAAAGCAGTTGTTTGTGGTTCTTCTGCTATGCAAGACTTCTTGGATTGCTAACTTGTTACTGGTGGTTTCCTTAGTCTTTCTCTAGTCATTTGCTATAGTTGCTTGCTGAATCAAGTTAGATTTTATACACTTTATCAAAAAGGCAAAGGTGAGAAGATAATTAGCTCAGATTTCCTATGTAATCCAACAAAGTACCACATACTACCAGTGCTCAAGGAAAATTTTGGTGAAGGGAAGGTGTAATTTTAAGAGAACTGTTGTGCCAGTAAATGCCAAAGATCAGACTCTGCAGATGAGAAAATTGTACCTTTTCCCTGATGAAAGCAGAGGGAGAGCTGATCCTCCTTTCCTGGCTTGGGAAACTGCTGCACTGGAGAACTCCTTTGTTGTTGGCCCGTGTACTGAGAGCTCCCCCTCCTGTTCCATTCTACATCTAAGTGTTTGCAGATCTCAACACCTCTAAATTGCAAACTTCTGATGTCTTCCATTTTTTTGGCAGTATGATATACCAGCATGGATAACACTTTTCAGTGCCAGTTAGGTACAGTTCTACTATTAAGCTGTAAGCTTAACCTAAGATGGTGTGAAGGAAGCAATGCTGGCTAAAACTTTCAGGTACTGTTCCACATGCAACCGCAGTTTTCCCATGTTTGATTTTGGGCTTCTGGCATTAACTTTCCTTTCATAGAATAGTAAGGGTTGGAAGGGACCTCTGGAGATCATATAATCCAACCATCCCTGCCAGAGCAGGATCACCTAGGGCATGCCACACAGGAACACGTCCAGGTGAGTTTTGAAAGTCTCTAGTGAAGGAGACTCCACAACCTCTCTGAGCAGCCTCTTCCAGTGCTCTGTACCCTCATAGTAAAGAAGATTTTCCTTATATTGAGGTGGAACTTCCTGTGTTCTAGTTTGTGTTTGTTGCTCCTTGTCCTATCACAGGTCATCACTGAAAAAATACTTGCCCTGTAAAAAGAAACTGGCTTCATTGGTTAGAGACTGGCCACTTTGACTCATATTGATATGATATGGGCTCTTAATTCAGAACATGGAGATGATGGTATTCATCCTCTCTAATGACTTGATTTCACTGGGCACCTTACATCAAATTAACATCTTCAATGAGCCTCAAATACTGCTAAAGGATAAGAATTCCTAGCAGTCATATCAGTCATTTTTCATTTCCTTCAAGCAAAAGAAGATAGAGGGCAGAGGATTCTGGAAACAACCTGTTTGCAAAGCAAAGCAATGAAAGAAACAGATGCTCAGTTTTGTGGAACACTTCAATTTTTTGTGAGAAATGAGGGCTGTGTGGTTTGAATGTTAATAGAAGGAAAACCAAGATTAAATATCTGCAGGCATATGTAACACTCACATTAATTGCAGTAAGACAACATAAGAATTTAGAAAAATTCAATGTGCTTCATCCAACAGACAAGAACAGTGCATGTCTTTGTGACAGACAAAAAAAAAACTTCAGAAAATGAAAAAAATAGTGGCTACAGAGATCCAAATGCTTACGACAGTTTTATTTATACAGACAGAAAAAAAGCGCTGATCACTGGTTAATGTGACATTTACACCTTGTCCTTTAAAGCTAAAAGTTGTTATCAAAATATATTTTCTGACTTTTGATATGACATTTCACCATTTCTCCTTTCTTCCCTTTTGTGTTTTACTTTCTTGTGTTCCTTTACCTTTTCTTTCTATTCACAGAGATCCCTGTTCTGCCTGCTTTTCACTGCTTTCCTGCTCTTCCACATCCTCCCTCAAGGTTTGTCTGGTGAATCAAATACCTCTATTCTGTTTTCTCACAGTAAACACATTTATTGAAAGAAAATGGAATTGATGCAGGAGAAAGGAGTCTAAAGTCACATAATCTTTCCTCTGTGTAAGGTACCGAAGAAAGTGCATAAGAACAAATTTCCAAGAAATACAACTAGGATTAATGATGTTATGGATTGTCTGATACTTTATTTTTAAAGTGCCTTTCCAATCCATTTTCTCTGATGAAGTTCTTCGGGAAAAATACTCAATTAGTTCTTCATTCTGAATGAGAAAACAAGCTTTTTGTGTGTGTGTTATTTTTTTTCTCAGTGAACTTATGTGGAAGACAAGGAAATCTTGAAAAAGAAAATCATTACTTATGTCTTAGGTTGTTTTACATACATATACATTTTAAAGAAACTTGTATGAACAAGAGCACATCTCATTTGAGGAATGGCCTTCCCTCATCTTATTTGTTTATATGGATTTATGTAGAGCAAGGAAGGAGTCAAGAGTTTTGTTTAATTTCTTACTTGTTTTGTTTTGTGTTGTTTAGTTTTGTTTCCAAACAGGCTGGGCTTTTCACATTCACCCCTGCTTTCAGAGCCTTGCAAGAGATTGAAGGCAAGCTTTGGAAAGTTGTGGGAACAGGTGGATTGCAAAACAAAGTTTTGGTGACATATGAACTCAGCAAACTGTAGTTTGAGAGCCGAGATTGGGCGCCAGCAAACCAGCACTAATGTCTGGGAGGAAGCAGGGCCTCAGGAAGGAAGCGGTGAGACTGGGGCTTGCAGAGCACATTGTGTCTAGAGCTACAGTTGAGTTGTTTCATTACTTTAAGATTGTGTTTCGGTTTTGTCTGCAAAAAGAAAGTTTATACGTTTTTAGTTTAGGACTGATACTTCAGGCTTGATAGTCCATGTGAATTTCTGTCTCCTTCATTGCTGTGAAGTAAATAAGATCTGAAAATGCCAGTGCATCCCAGGTGCTGGGAACCTTAAAGGCTCAGACTCATAAGAATGAAGAGTCTGCTTTAAAGCAACACTATTTAAGGATAATTTCACTAGTGAATTGCACAGAAAAAAAAGGTGCTCACATCTGCTGAATTGCCTGACTTTTAGGTATGTTTCCAAGAAAAAGTGCTAGTATGTTAACTAGTTATTCTCCTTCTCTTACTTAGTGTATAATTTTCCTACTATTCCAGCCTATCCACAGGCATTGCTGGCTCCTGCACAAAAAGGAGTGTTTCAGGAGCCCACTGCTGCAAGGTTGCATAATTGCTCATGCATTTTAGTCATCAGGGCTAGGACAATTCCCTGCTGTTGTGTGTAGCATATGCAGAGGAGTTATGACTAAATAAGAACAGCAGCCACCAATGAAGGATCTGTATTTGGCTGGCCACTCAAATGGATGAAAAGAAGGATTTTTTTCCTACTTCTTCATTAATGTAAACAATTAAGTGTTGTCTCTGCTGATTGCTGTGTACAGATTACGGATAACTCAGGGCAGAAAACTGTGTAAAACTGAGGGAGAAATATACTTTGGGAGGATGAGAAAAAGGAAAAGGAAAGAGTGACATCATTGCCCTGGAGAGCAATTCAAGACCTTTTCCTATCGGCCAGGATTAGGATGGTAGGGGGAATGATCTTACATGTTGCTGTTTATTTGTCTGCTTTTTTGGATGCATAATAACTGTCCATACTATTTGATACAGACTAGGCAGTAAACTTCTCCCACGTTTTTAAAAGCCATAATACAGGTGATGTAACAATGACACTTCTTTTTATCTTTGTGGTTTTTAGTTTGAGGCAAATGACTAGAAACATTGACCCTGAGTATGCTGGTCTTGACTCCTGGTTTCTGACTACGTGCTTATTGATACGAGTTCCAGTATGACGGACCAGCCCCAACCGTGTTTCACAGGCTAGGGTAGCAGTATACATACTGACTTCATAATTTCCTTTAGCAATAGTGTCATTTACTTCAAATTTGTAACATAAATTTGCTTACATTTTACAATAAATATTTTACATTTTCATTATTATTCTTGCAATTAATCCCTCTAAAAGTACATTTAGTTACTTTAAAAGCATCTCAAGTCACTTTCGGTAATCTCAAACCCACACAGATTAGCAGAACAATCTCTGTGTTACTCTAACTGAAATTCTTCATATTGAGAGTAAGGAATGACAGTATTAAGGCACCTCAGTTAATATTTGACTACAGTGTATGGGGCTTTTTACCATAACACTTTTTCTTGTCGCATAATGCTGTAAATCTTGGTATATATATTCTTGTAAAAATAAAAGCAACACTTCAAAATCTTTAAGCATCTAAAATAGAAAATGTTAAGCACTGGTTATGCATTCCATTTTACTTTCCAAGCACAATTCCCACTGAAAGAAAAAATGGAATAGTTTTATTAATAAATTCCATGGTATTCCTGTATTATGGGAACAATATATTCTTAAGTGCTCCATGCAGCTGAAATTTGTCTCGATGTGGCCCATTTATTTTAATTTGGATCTGTCAGTGGAAAAAAAAAAGAAGTAATTAAACTTGTGACTAGCATGGAGAAACATTTTATATCCTAACACTGTAGCTTGATACCCGGTAGTTTCTTTATATTTCTTCCAGTTGTCAGATCAAAGACTCTCAAGTACTATAACACAGCCGTGCTTTGATTAATTACTTCACACAATGAATTTGCAAATTATATTTCTGAAGTGATTTATGTACTTCTTAACTTCAGTCATGTACACCCTCCCCCCTCTTATGTTGTTTGGTTTGGGTATTTGTTTTGAGGTTTTGGTTGTTTGTTTCTTTTCCGTACCAATCTTTTTTCACTAATGTAGTCAGTCCACACCTTAGAAAAACATGTTTTTAAAAATAGCTGCTGTTATTTTATAGCAATTAACAAATTGCTATAAGTAGAGGTTTCCAGTAAAAAATGAAATCTTACCTTAACAGTGCAATTAAACAGAACTATAAGAATCACTCAAATTGAAGTTATCCAGCAGGACTCCTAGCCAGGACTTCAGTGTCAATGCTTTGTACAAAGACATGAATTCCCTCCCTAAAAATTCCCAGCTGCAGGCTTTGTCTAGGCTGGGGTTCTGTCAGAATAGCTGAGCTCAGGCAACCTTTACAATACATGTTCAAACCAAACATTTGGTTACTGTAGTTAGACATTGGTAAATAGTATTTAGGAAAGTAATAACTTGACTGCACCAGTGATGTGCTTGTCTGGGCAAAGTTTAATATTTACATTTGTGGTTTCATTGTACAATCTCACATGGCATACTGCTGTTCATGTTCAATTCACTTGCATTACATAGTGATATCTAATCTCTGTTTAGTGGCATTGTGTTTATATATATAAATATCCATGTCTTTCCTGTGACTTGATCTGACAAGCTTCTTCTGAAGGAGCACTATGAAGTTATTTCTCTCATTACAACTGTCTGATATCCTTAGCTCTGAATATTTGAACAGGGCACCAGTTTGCATCCTGGCAAGATTTGCACTCTCAAACACCCCAAATACTTTCATGTCATGCCCCAGGACCTGCAACAGCTTCCTTAGTATGTGACAACTGCTGGGCTGGTGGACAAAAGTGTTGATCTCACAACATTTTGAAGTGAATAAGGAGTTTACATGTATAGGAATACCCTCTACAGGCTGCTTAATTTGGTCACTATATCATAAATGGAGGAATTGTGTATTTAGTTTGTCTTATAATTTCCTCATTTAATACTTTGTTCATGACACTTGTCAAACTCCATTTTAACAGTAATATGGGTGCAGCCTGCATGCAGCTGCACAACTTCACTATAAGATAGGTCATAGCATTGCCTCCATGTTTTAAAGAGCAAATCAAACAAATTTAGACTGAACAGCCATGGTAATTACCTACATGTGCAATATGTTTTCCCACGACTGTCCTGAAGGCTACAAAAAATACAGATCACGAGGTTATTTCTATTGCTAGGTCCCAAATCAAGAAGTAAGAATATCAGCAAACTAAGTGCCAGCTTTACATGAAACAATAGAGTCATAGGAGCGATCCTTAAAAAAATGCATATGTAGATTTTTACATAGGGGCCATTATGAAAATTACCTCTTTATGAAATTCGTCTCCATTTCTGGGTTGAGACTTGAGAAACGAGTGGACCTAGCATAGAAATAAAGCATTTTAGAGTGCTTATTATTAGCATATCATTCTGTTTTGTGTACTGAAGCAGGAAATCCAAGTGTGACATTTTTCAGTCACGTAACAAGTCTGTCAAAGGAGTGCTATCATTGTAGAGTAAGTCAAAATAAATTTGGTCCTGGAAGGACCTCATGTTTCTTAAACTAGTGTTCATTCATCTTCTATTTGTTTTTTGCTGAGTTTATACGTACCTGTGATATCTTTGTAATGGATCTGCTGGGATACATGGAATGTACTTCCTTATAAATAGAAAAGAAGTTCAAAGTAATTATTTCTTTACACCTGTTATCATTTCTGTGTGTATAAATCCCTCTCTTGCTTGTTAAATATTGTCCAGTCTACCTAAATGTATTCTGTTTTCTCACCTTAGTAACCCTAATAGCATGATAGGCAATTTATATGAAATGCTAAGCTATAAACTATAACAATTTATGTTAACCCCTTTCAGTATGCATGTTGCTTCTTAATCACAGAATGGTTTGGGTTGGAAGGGGCCTTTCAAGGTCATCTAATTGCCCCCAATTTAGTGTAATCTGCAAATTTACTAATGGTATACTCAATCCCTTCATCCAGGTTATCACTAAAGATGTTGAATAGAACTGGGCCCAGCACTGATCCCTGGGGGACACCACTGGTCACTGGACACCAACTGGATGCAGCACCATTCACAACCACTCTCTGTGCCTGGTTGTCCAGCCAGTTTCTAACCCAGCAAAAAAAAATAGGTAATATTTATTTTGAAACACTGACTACTTGGCTTCTTTTTTAGTTTGACCTTTCACATGCTTTCCCAGTACCTTCCCAACACTCCCACCCTTGGAGATTGCCACATGATTGTCTGTAGGAGCAAATCAGTAAACTGGAGAATTATGTCCGATTTCTTATTTCACTAGCAACCTCTAAACAAGAAGAGGCTTCCACACTTTTGCCAGCACAGCTATTAAACCTCATGTGTGTGGGAAATCATCTGTTTTACATACAAGGACTCTAAATTGGTTTAAATTGACAGGGTGCTGCTGAATGACTCTGTGCTGATTTAGACAAGCTGAGGATTTGGCTGTTCTTATCTGAATGAAGAAAACAGATTTAAAACTCAAAAATATGAGCACACACTTATTTGTGCTGAATATGTAAAGGGCTTTAAACTGGATATGAAGGGGGAGGAGGATGTATCCAGACTAGCTAGACATGTCCATGGGTGTTGTATCCCAGCACTTGTGGGGCAGCGTGCTGATATTTTTGAGAACCAGAAGGTCTTCCACCCGCCAAGGGTGAAAACTGTACACTCATCCCCTGTCTGAAATGTTTATCCAACAATGTGCGCAACATGCAGAATAAGCAGGAGGAACTGGAGATCTGTGTTTGGTCACAAGGCCGTGGTCTCATTGCAATTATTGAGACATGGTGGGATAGCTCACATAACTGGAATGTTGTCTTGGATGGCCATGTACTTTTTAGGAAAGACAGAACGAGGTGGTGGAGTTGCCCTTTATGTGCACAAGCAAGTAGAATGCATTGAGCTCTTCCTGGGTTAGGGGTGGCTAAGGACATGTTGGAATTTTATGGGTGAGAATTAAGGTGTATGCAAATATAGGTGAAATTGTTATGGGTGTCTACTATAGACCATCAGACCAGGAAGATGATGTTGAGGAGACCTTCTACAGACAGCTGGAAGTAGCCTCAAGATCACATGCCCTGGTGATCATGGGTGACTTCAATCACCCTGATATTTGTTGGAAAGGCTACACAGCGAGACATATTCAGTCCAGGAGGCTCTTGCAACGCATCGATGATAACTTCCTGATGCAGGTGGTGTAAATGCCAACAAGGAAGGGAGTGCTGCTGGACCTTGTATTAACAAACAAAGAAGGTCTGGTCGGGGATGTGAAGGTTGGGGGCAGCCTTGATGGTAGTGATCATGACATGGCAGAGTTTAGTATCATACAAGGAAGAAGCAAGGCAATAAGTAAGATTGGTGAACAAGAAGTGACAGCAATAGGCCCTTGTGGCCAGGAAGGCCAATGGTATCCTGGGGTGCATAAATAAGAGTGTGGCCAGCAGGTCGAGGGAGGTTCTCTTCCCCCTCTACTCTGCCCTAGTGAGACCACATCTGCAGTATTGTGTTTAGTTCTGTTCTCCCCAGTTCAAGAGGGACAGGGAAATAATAGAGTCCAAATGAGAGCTACAAGGATGATGAAAGGATTGAAACATCTCTTTTATGAGGAAAGGCTGAGAGTCCTGGGATTGGTTTAGCCTNGGTGGTGGAGTTGCCCTTTATGTGCACAAGCAAGTAGAATGCATTGAGCTCTTCCTGGGTTAGGGGTGGCTAAGGACATGTTGGAATTTTATGGGTGAGAATTAAGGTGTATGCAAATATAGGTGAAATTGTTATGGGTGTCTACTATAGACCATCAGACCAGGAAGATGATGTTGAGGAGACCTTCTACAGACAGCTGGAAGTAGCCTCAAGATCACATGCCCTGGTGATCATGGGTGACTTCAATCACCCTGATATTTGTTGGAAAGGCTACACAGCGAGACATATTCAGTCCAGGAGGCTCTTGCAACGCATCGATGATAACTTCCTGATGCAGGTGGTGTAAATGCCAACAAGGAAGGGAGTGCTGCTGGACCTTGTATTAACAAACAAAGAAGGTCTGGTCGGGGATGTGAAGGTTGGGGGCAGCCTT
>VWZY01003729.1:934083-950633 GCA_013399075.1 Chloroceryle aenea | reverse complement strand
GAGGTTGTGGAGTCTTCTTCTCTAGAGACCTTAAAGACCTGCCAGGATGTGTTCCTGTGTAGCATTCCCTGAGTGTTCCTGCGCTGGCAGGGGGGTTGGACTTGATGATGTCCAGAGGTCCCTTCCAACCCTTACCATTCTATGATTCTATGTATGTTTATGAGTTTCCAAAATTCTGGAGTAAGAATTGTTGGCTGCTCTCCCCCCACGCCTGCCCTGCCCCAAGTGCACTTGAATACCAGCGGAAAAAGTCTCAGTCTGTGATGGAGGAAGCAACTCATTGACAAAACAACTCTTCTCTGAAGGACCAGAGAAGAAAACCCTAGAACATCTGGTTTCCGTTTAGACCGGAAGCCCAGAAAAGTTGCCTTCCACTAAATTTCAGCTTTTAGGATATACAAGCATCTATTTCTGTCTGGTTTACAAAAGAAGTGAAGCTGCTGTCATCATGTTGTCATCATGACTCTTCGTGGTCTCATTTTTCTCTTCTTAATAACTTTGGAAATCATTGGCCGACTTCCAAATCAGAGAGGTAGGTGTATGAAAGATAGTCACTTTTCACATGGTTCTCAAAAATAGTAGTCAGATAGACAATTAGCTTAATGACTTCAGTGAGAATAAGGGATGGGGCATGAACTTGAGCAAAGATCAGGCAAGTGGGGACAAGTATGTTATGAATGGCTTTATCAGAGCGAGGAGAAAAAAAGAAAAGCAAACAAAATCTTCCTAGTCATTGTAATTTCTTTTTAGTGATCAAGAAACCTAGACCTGATGTTACTCACAACTAATGGCTAGTCCTCTGATGTCTAATAAGGCACAAACACTGACTCAAGTTTTCCCCACAGTTATGACATAAAATTGGGTTTCTGGACTACCCAGTATATAAAAAGTATATATAAAAATTAAGTTGCTGCTTTATTCTAATTCAGTTAAAAGAGGAAAAAAAAAAAAAACAAACTATACAAATCTGTTGGAAACTAGGTTTTGGTTTTTGGAGTCTCACATTATCTCAAGGTAGCTGTGGGTCAAAATTAGATGGGTTCTGTCCTTTTGGGTGTTTACAATCATGCCTATTTCAGGATTTCTCAATTTCTTTACCTTTAGTGATTTAACTGCTTGTCCTGATTCAAATAGCTTCCCAATTTAAATCTCATTTTCTCCATGTTGTCTTTTAACATTTAACCCAGAAAACAAAATGAATAAGATATGCATATTTATCATTTATTTCAAAGCATATCAGCACTGATTGAACTGTTACAGAATAAACAACTGTATCTTGATGCATTGACAGTCCTTTCCCGAGTTGTGGATATGTTTTGTTTGTTTGTTTTAATATAGTTTTCTTGAGATAGGCTGTTCATGTTTTCTAGACCTGCAGTTTTTACTTCTTTACTCCTTTGGTCCAGCACTATTTTTGGCATGCTTAGGCAAAGCTGACACATTAACGCAAGAAGTTGCCAATGACTGGACCTGAAGGAGCAGATACTCCACTATATACCTCTAACTCTGTGTCTTGAAAGTGGTAGGTGGCTTTGGGAAGCTTGTCAACTTGTCTGCTGCAGGACTGGAGCCTGCATGTTGTCAGTGCTGTGTGGGGGCTTCTGCCTTCTGTACTGAGTGGAGAAAAAGCAGAAGGAGACCCCTGCATCTGCAGTCCCTTACTATGGGCTTGCTCTCTTCGCTGGCTGATCTAGCCTGAGGCATGTAATCTTGCTGTATGATCTGATGCAGAAGGTGGTTTGGCCTCTATTGCCTCATTCATATTAGGATGTTATCTCCTTTTCTCCTTTTCCTTTTCCTTTTCCTTTTCCTTTCCTTTTCAATTAAACTCCAAGTTCTAGGCAAATCTGGTGACAAGACATCTTTATCTTTTCTCTCTTTTTGGACCCTGTTTCCCTGCACATTCTTCTGCAGTTTTGTGGACATAAATGGCCCTTACCTTGCTGTCCCTGCCTTTTTGTTCCTCCCATGCATTGCTCCCTGTGTTGCTCTGCTACAGTTGTTTCTGAGTCAGACTAAACACTAGACTAGGATAAAGGAAAATAACATTTGTGAAGGGTTTGGTTTTCATTTGTTTGTTTGTTTGTTTTAAACCAGGACAGTTGTCTGACCTGACTTACCTTGAAGGGGTAAATTTGAGGCAGCTTTATGGTGGGGAAGTAAAGAGACATTTAAGTCAGACCCCCCTCCGAGAGGGATGTAACCATGCTGTTAGAGGAGAACACTGAGCACTGTGTTCCTGCACTTGTTGAATTTACTTAGAAATTTGCTGTGAACTTTATCCTCTCCTGTGGTGGACATGCTTAAACTGTCTGTTATTGTACAAATGCCTCAGATTGGGAAAAGGTTTATACAACACTGAGCAAACTGACTGCTTAGAAGATAATTGCAATTATTTTCTCCATTACCTATTTATCTTTAAGCTCCTCCATGATATCTATTTTGATGATCATGAATAAAATAAAATGGGAAGAATGAGTGAAATTTCCTGTGTATGGATAATAAATACCTTCTTTGAAGGAAGGCCTTTACATTCAGATCCTGTCCCTTCTGTAAAACACTCCCCATGGTATACCATTATGTTAAACCAATAAGGAGGAAAATGGTATTCCACGCACATGTGAGCTAATAACAACTGGCATGCAGAACATAAACACCACAGTGGGTCACACTAAGGCGGACTGGCAAGCTGCTGTGCTAGCTTAGTTTCCAAATGCCTTAAGATAATTGCCCCAGTATATCCATGCAAAACTTACAAAGAAAAAAATAAGATTATCCCAAGCATGAAACTAGCTGGAAAATTACTCAGCAGTGTTATTGAAAACTCATTTTACCTGCTGTGATATTTAGCTAATATGATTAGCGACATTAAGATAAAGACTTCTGCTATAGTTTGGAAATAGACTGCGATCTACCTATCACGGTGGGAAATTTATTTTGTTCTGTAACATATCAGCATTTCCTGCCTGCATGAAATCTCTTAAACATCCCTTTCTACTTTGTTATACCACTAATGTCAAATTCAGTAGTCATTCATGAGCAGTATATAGTTCAGAAACTCCACAGACAGTGAGAACAGTAAGAACAGCAAGAGGAACATTATTTCAATAATTAAGTACATGGAGCAAAGGTGAAAATCTTAAAAAAATATATATTTAAAATAGATTTATATGAACAAAATATTATTTTCATGTTGAGTTCATTTTCAGACTTTTGCATAGGTAAAATCTGTTCTATTTATGTTGGTATATAAGAAGTTGAAATGCTGATGCCTGCTTTTAATAAGATATAAAACCAGTTTTCCCTTTTCTTGAAACTATTTCCTTAAACTTCGGTCCTCACTGATGATACCATCTTCCTGCTTAATTTGGTAATTACACTTCCCTCTTTCTTACAAATTCTGTAATAATATCAATGATTAGAATAAAATAATATCATCTAAGTATAGCACCTGGGGCCTGCAGCCATAACAAAGACCTCATGTAGTAAGGTCTAAAAAAACCCACAGAACTGGAAATTAGTTTTTCCTTTCACAGTTTCTCAAGAGAATACATTGTAAGACGAGAGATAACAAATACAGACTTACAGGGAGACTGCGAGAGAACAGTGGTATCAAATAAGTCACATATGTATAAAGATCAGGCTATCTCTGCACGAGATGGTGTCCGTTTTGATAATTTTAACACTACAGCATCTACTAACTTGAAGATCAGGGGGTTAAAACATCTTTTTGTAAAGTATATTAGAAATCAACCATATAACTGGTTAAAGCTTTTGAATTTAGTTCATGGAAGGTAGAAACTTTTCAAGACTTTTGGTATATTTGTTGGAAATCTAATAAGTGCTAGGGAATAGTTCAACTGAGGTACCCAAAGGCTTGGGTGAAAATGAGGCACCCATGCTTCTTGTACAAAAGCATGGAGAAAATAAGGCATCTTGGAATAGATGGAGGGAGCTAACTGGGGTCAGTAAATGGGTGTAATTCTGTCTAATACTAACCAGCTCAAAGGCTGGGGATATGTCTCAAATACCACTCACTGGTTTTCTCGCTTCTAGAAATTCTCCTCTTCATGTGCAATCCGCAGGCCAGAATGTAAGTTCTGTCCAGGTGGCAAGAAGATATGGCAGTTTAAAAAGGAGTGGCTCATGTTTGTCTACTGTTTTTAACAGAGCTTCAACACCTCACTGCCTGTGTTTATATATACACATATATAAGTAGACATTGGGCTCTAGGAACCAGAATTCAGATCTGCTCTTGCAAACCAATTACTGCAGCTATGAGGTTACAGCAGGCCTTCATCTGTGATACTTGTCTCGTAAATTTTTTAGTCTCTCCAAAGGTAGAGTGATTCCACAGCTTTTTTGGCAACCTACTCAGGTGTCTGACCATCTCCATGGTATATTTTCCCCCCCTTACATGTAAAGAGACTTTCCTATTTCCAACTCGTACCCATCATTTCTCATGCCGTCAATGGGTGACATCTTCAGTGCTCTTCCTCTGGAAAAAGTCTGGCTCTGTTATGTCTGCATTCTTCCATTTGGCAGCTGCAGAAAGCAGTAAGATTTCACCTTCTCTCAAGGCTGAACAAATCTCATTCTCTTGGCCTCTCGTCATATGCCATATATTCATCTTGCTGCTTCTCCTCTGGACTTGCTCCAGTCTCTCAACATCTTTGTTTCAGCAGAGTGTCTAAAACTGGAGAGTGCAGATGCATCCTTACAAGTGCCAAATAAAGGGGAATAAACACCTCTTTTGACATGCTGGCTACAATTAAGTATTACACGCAGTGGCACTGCTACAACAGTATCAGTCTGAGACTACCTTTTTTTTAAAAATAATCTGTACCCTGGCGCCTATAGCATTCTGTAGGGGAGATGATGTGGATTTTTTTCACATTGGTTCAATAAGTGAAGCAGCTGAATCTATTTTTTATCTCCTGACTGAATCTAACAATCCTTAGGTTTATTCTTAAAGGGATACTTCTGTGGGTCCTAATGCTGTGTGTGGATGCTAGGTATGATTTGAGAATGCTTATTGGATAATAATGTCAAAAAAAGGTAGAGAATCATATGGTATTTTTATTCTGATCTGGTTTAGGCAAGAGGGACATATTTGTTGACTTAGTCCTGTGAAAGTGGAGAAACTTCTGTGCATTTTGGGTTACCACAAAACACCATGGATTTACCAAAAGAGTTTAGGTAGCTCTAGGATTAGGCAGCGGTTGAAAAAGACTTTTCAGAATGCTACATCTTTGTTATGTATGCCTAAATTCTGTTTAAATACAATGCTTGTGCTACCTCTGATTGCTTTCAACTTGCATTGCCCTTAGGTATTTCAAAAACAGCTCATACACAGGCAACACAAACTTTTACCCCAAAAGGGCAAGAGACTAAAAACTGACAGTACCCAATAGTCAATGTATGCATAGGGACAGGTATACTGTTGTGAGAGTATGAGCAGGAGCTAGTTTCTATCTTGATACTCTCTACTTTGTAATCCCTTTTCTTCAGCACAGGGATTGTCCACTGCTGGCATGTACAGAGCCAAAGGCAGGTTAAAAGTGAGAGCAGAGGCACAAGTTGCAGGGGCTGGGAAGCCTGCTAAGCCTTGGCAAGCTAAACAATTCGCAGAGCAGATGCTTAGAGGGGCAGTTGTGTCAAAGGCTCTGAGATAGCTTAGGATGTCCACACCACCCTGATGGCTAACATGAGGTCAAGTGACCTCTTTCAGAATAGACCAGGATTTTAACAGTCCCACAGTCTTCCTCTCACAGCTCTCTCATGAGTATGGTTGATTTTCCTTTTGAATAAACCAGCACTGGCTTTAGAAACACACTTTTAATTTACCTAAGACTTTATCAATGTTATCAGCTGAATCTTAAAACAAATGCATGTTTTTATATGAAACTGCATACAGTTTAGTCCTTTAGCTCCGCTCTGAGGAACAGTACTGACTAAACAGAAACACCGGACAACAGTACATGAGACTCCAGTTGCTTATTTGCTGCATTTTTATGTTACTGTCTGAGAAGATTTGAAGGGTGTACCTCGTCTTGTCTCTCTCCTTCAACTACAGGCAGGAAAGTGCTTCAGCAGTAAGTCACGTTTCTCTTGTTTACTCTCATCAAGGCCTTTCTGTTGCGTAATTCTTTTGTGTTCCATTGTTGTAATCTCTGATGCACATGGATCCTGGACAATGTAGATGACCCGTGTGGGATGCATGAGGTTGTCTGTCAAGATATTGTTGTCCCCTGATGGCTGTAATCCAAGTTTAGTACTAAGCAGAAAAAAAAAGAAAAAAAAAAGAACAATGGAGATAAATTTAGATGCTGTTGGGAAAAAGAATCCAGCACACTGTCCATCCCAGCCCTTTGAAGCAACGCCCACAAAGCAGTTTCCTGTGACTTTCTCAGGGATTCCCAGATTTTCACAGTAACTTATGCAACCAAAGCAGACACCACCTGACTAACATTTGGCTAACCCTTTCCAATCTCATTCCAAATGCAAGCTTTGAAACAAAACTTGGTGTTGTGACTTAAAGAGTCTCACACTGTCCACACTGAACATAACTGGAAACAGCTGGAGTGTTGATGTTTGGTACCAGAGGTACCAAGGCAAATCAGACCCCTGGCTGCACTGACTTCCCCGAAGGTCATTACCAATAGTGCTTTCCAAGCAGCAGTGCTCCTTAGGCTTGAATTTAATTTTGCTAGTACAAGAACCTCCACTAAGGCTGACATTCCTGCTAATAGCTCCTTTAAAATACTTGTAATCTGTGGCTATTTATTATTTTGATTAATAGCTTAGTTACGTAACTGTCTTTCAAAGGCAGATAATTATTAGTTAAAGTGATCACTACAACCAGTTCTATAATACTAGTGTTTCAGTATAGATGTGATGTTTAATTGTTTAAAAAGGAAGAAGACGTGGTGCTTGCACGAAGCAAGATTCTTCAGTCAAATTCTGGGGTCTTGTGCTTTGTATTTTTCTTGAATAGCTCTTTTTTTAAGGTTTCTTTCCCTATATTTTGAAGAATGACATTCAGTTACTGATGAAGTGCTTTTCTTTGGAAAGAAAATTCTGTGTAACATATATTTTTGAGTGGTATATACCCATTACGTATTTGAGCATATATTATGGGCACCTTAAGTAATGGAAATGCATGTTCCTTTTTCATTATGTACTTATGAAGGATCAACCCTGAGTAATGTAATTTTATGAAAAAGTTATGCATAAAACCAGTATTGTGCCTTGAATTCTTGGTTAAAACTAAGAGAGGGAAAATACTAAAGAACAATAGTGAATATTAGACTAATTTGAGACTGTGTCTTTTTCCATAACTATCAATATAATGAATTTAGATACTGGCAGATGGCAGGTATTTTCTTTTGTTTGTTAATTACATTGTTTTACAGAATAGAAGTTTAATTTGCATTTACAGGCAATTCTTATCCAAAGGGATGCCATGACAGTTTTGATTTGCTGACAGAGATAGCCCAAAGTCATATCTTGGGTCACACCCAACATACTGATTTTTTGTCTTATAAGTTAAGTTGCTTTGTCCTGAAATAATAGCGTTTTTTTACAAGAAAATGTAACTTTCATTTTAACATAATTCAATTTATTTTTTTTAATTTTTAAATTTTATTTTTGTATACAGTTTAATTTTAAGATTTAAAAACTCAAACTGCTTTGTTTCCTATTAAAAAAAATATCATCCACTTGCTAATGATTTTCTGTTTGTTTTGTCATAAATGTATAACAAATTAAATGGAAGTAGGTCACAACCTTTTTTTCAGATTTAACTAGAAACTGAAAAAAAACCCAACTACTTTCACCCATCCAGTCACAATATGTTCTCTAATACACAGTTTCCCTATGGGCAATAACCTCATTGGGGTGAGATTTGCATGATAGGATTTATTTGGGGGTGGGTTGAAAGCAGGTAGGTATTTTTCTATTACTCTCATTCTGATGCCAAACCATGTCACAAAAAAAATTTCCATCATGTAATGGAAAAATATTGGGGTGGAGAGTTAAAAAGAACAGCTTGAATAGCATGCCACTTGGGAAGTGAATGAAACTATCAGAAGGGATTTATCTGGAGTTCCAAGCTGGAAAGCTATTTCAGCAAACACCAGTCTTCAAGGATTTCAACAGTACCACGAGACTCATAAAATGATTTGATATATAATTTGGTGAAATCTGAAAGCTTTTCCTGTGCAGATGTTTTGGTTATCTGACTATAATAACACTTTGACCTTAACCTTGGTAAACAGGTATTGTATGTGTTTCTAATCAGTGTGTATGTTGTTTTTATTTTATTTTTAACTCGAGTGCCTGTCATTTAATACAAATCTATTCCTTTAAAAGTACCTAACTTTATTAATCCACTTAAAGGCTTAACCATCTACAAAGATGTACTACATAAATTTTACTTTTTCCCTTTTTCAGTCATAACAGCCAAGCACATAAAGCTCAGGGAAATTTATGCATTTTGACCATCTCTAAATTGTTAGAGGCCAAACCAATTTAAATAGCAATCAATGACCAAGAACACCCTTTGCTCTCTGAACGTCGTTTTTTTCCTTGGTATTCTAATTATTTAATTCAAGCTGTTACATTCAGCTCTGCTAGATACTCTGCAGTCTGAATTCATTCTGCCTTGTTTAATTTGTTTTTTTCCTCAGCCATTAGATTGTTAGCTTGCAAGATGAGAACAGCACTAACTTTCCACTGCATACTCTGAGCAGAAGCTGTTTCTTAAACTGTTAAAAAAGATAGTGTTTCTTTGGACTTGACATTTGGGACAGAGTTTTTTTGTGCTTAGTTTAATTACTTTCCAGTCTTGGGATCATTATCGATGAGTTTTCCTACTTGTAAGACTGGACTCATCCCATTTTACAGTTTTTAGAGGTCTTACAAAAAACCCTAGAGCAATATGTAAACTTCTATTATATCCGTTTTTCACAGATTTCAATGGAGCTGAAGCTTGTCTCTGAAGTCTGTGGAGTCCATGAAATCTCTGGATGTGATTGCAGTGGAAGTGGGAAGGAACCCCAAACACATATAGAGGTTATTTTCAGAAGTAGCATCTCTGAGTGGGCTGGAGAGACGAACATGTTATTCTCAAAATCTGTAACGAATACAGCTCACCAAAAGGCAGTGTTTTCTCTGTTTTTAATAGCCTGTCCATTTAGAAATTGCATAGGTTTAAACCCTTACAATAATGTTTATTCAGTTGGAAAAGTTGACAGAAGCATTTAACTTTGATGTTACTTTTACTATCGATTATTTTACCCCTTGTGCAAGATCTGGTCTCTCAAGTCATCACTGGGAAGCAGTAGAAAACTCTACCACTGGACAGTTTTTTTATGTCATGTCCCTCATGACATATATGATGTTATAGCTTCTATAGGCTGAAGTTGCATCTTTTATGGCAAGATAGCTCTTCTGATGTCTTGAAGTGTCCTGAACTCATTACAGCTTTTGACTTGTTCCAGCCTCCAGATTAAAATTGTTCAGGTTACATCATTTTAAACTGCACAAAGGGTCAAGAGACCTTATCATTTCAATGAGGCCACAGTTCATTTACTTTGGCTCAGGAAAGCCAGAGGATGAAATACATATTAATCGTCACAGTGTGAAAGAGGGATTACAGCCTTGATATTACAATGAAATAAAACATTTCATACATGATCCAGCAAAACCGTCACTGGATTTTTGCTCGTTTGAAAGAGATAGAGAGAAAAAAAAAAAAATACACATGGTATCTAATGCCTTTTTAAAAACTTTTCATTATGGGGAGAAGCAATATTTGTTTTTTGCTTCATAGAGTTGAAATCAATTCATTAAGAGGGTGGGAGAAAAGATTAATAGGTAAAATCAGCATGCTGACTCCTTCATGTAGTTAATATACTTAATCTTACAGAGGCGATGAGCTGCATTTACACTGACAATGAGTGGAAGAAGAAGGGAGGTTAAATAGGTGGTTAAGGGAACAAAGTTAATGAAAGCATATTACAGGATTTTACAAAAAAACATATATTACTGTTCATTTAATTTTGTCCTTGGGACAATTACATCCCTGGTGTAATCTCATTAAGCTAATGAGATCATATCAGGGATGAATTTGGCTCATGTATTTGAAGATTTAAAATGGTGGTGTTATCATGATTTTGTTCTTTGCTTAGAATGTGAATAAACTTTGGAATCCTGAGAAAATATATTTTTGAGGATGATGGAGACCAGTGAGACAGGGGGGATATAGAGTGGAATATTGAGCTAGTTCCTTTTTAGCTCTCATTGTTCTTGTTGAAATCATGATTTAAATTTTTTTTATTAGCTTTACACTTCTGCCTTTGGAGGAACTGTTGTCATCTGAAATTCAGAGTCTTAAACATGTAAGGCATCTACGTCTCCCTAAAAAGTACTGAGGTTCACCTTTAGGCATGACTGACACCCTCAAAGTAATGCTCAGCTGCACTGATCTGCTTCAATACTTTGTCAGCATCTGAGTGTCTGAGCATACACAGCTTGGATGGTGTCTAAGCCACCGTGCCTGCTGACAATACCACAACAGGTTTCCTAACTGAAACAAAGGCTCCTCCACTTGAATGCCTGACATTTAATACAAAATTAATTCCAAAATATGGCTACTGAAATGCACCATTCATCTGCTTGTGCCTCCTGTGAGCTTGATGCATAAAACATTCACAATATACTTTTCTTCTGATGATTTCTGTCTTTTTTGTCCTTGACAGTACACGTTCAAGTTGACTGTAACAAGCTGTATCCAAGTCATTTCTTTTCATAACAAGACTTCAAACTGAACTTTGTGAGAGCTCCAGCCATCAAGCTGTTGAAGTTTCATTTTATGTAAGTGATGAGGTAGTCATTGGAGCTGACACTTGCACCAGCATCTTGGGTATGTGTCTTAAGCACTGGGGAACAGGAGCAATTTCTGTCTGTAGTCCAGTGAGCAAAATGGAATTCCTCTCTCTGGGAGAATGACATGAACCAGTAACGTAACACTCAGTAAATAACTGCTAAGGGTGATCTCTTATAAAGTGAGTTCAGATTACTTCCTCTGTGAAAAAACAAGAGAGATTATTTAGATTCAAGACTCTTAAAGCACAGGTGAACGATCCACGAAAGCATCTACTTGGTGATTTCTCTGACTTTATGTGTTTTTTCACATATGGAAAACTAGACATAAATGCCCTTAGAGTAAGTTCATGCCTGACAATCTGTCTCACTGCAGAGAAACATTGGCCTGGTGCTTCATATGGATCATTGCAGTGTCACAGGGACATAAGCATTAACTCTGAATATTACTTTTTGTTAAATTGTGCACAATCCTGTCTAGATAATTTCTAAGGTATCTGACTAACCCCACATTTAAGAGAAAAGAGAATATGGCTGCAGTACAGCCATTTTCCAGTTATTCCTGTTTGCCAGAACTAACATGCAATCTTGAGATTTCTGAGACCTATACCAGCAAATCAAATCTGCCATATTTCATTGGAGTTAGCTCAGTAAGGTTCCATAGAAAATAAATTACAGTTTTACAGAATTTAGCCTAAACCCTACACAGTAATAGTCCTTCAGCATTTTTAAATTACTCTATATTGCTCTTATTTCTCAATAAATTTGGGAATGGTTAAAAAATCCCTGTAGATTTTTTTTTATGATATTTTCCCTTAAATATTACAGTAATTTTCCAGCTGAGATATAATAGCATTATTTCCTTACAGCCTACCTTCTTGTTCTACTCCAGCAGACTCAGAGTGAACATGTTCTCAGAATGCACACCCAGCTGTGCTTTCCTTTTACTTATGAAAATCTTCAGAGCACACAGGAGAAATAATTTTTTCCTCCAGACCTTATTTTTCATTTGTCGTGACCATGACACAATGCTCAAGACCTTAATGATCTTGCACAGTTTCATTTTTGCTATCAATAATAGCTCAGACACATCTATAATACCCTCTCTCCCCCTTCCTCCTTTCCCTCACTAACGTGCTTTTTAATTTTTCAACAAGATACATAAATGTCTTTTTTTCTACCTATTTTGATTCTTTTACCTGGTATTATAATTATGTGATGTTCATTTCTATTTCAGCCTAGTTCCTCTGCCATAGTAGTGAAGGAGGTTAGGTGGTATAATCTCATTCTTCTGTTCATGTGAATTTTGATCTTGAGCAAAGATGGTTAAGCTTTGGAATGTATATGTTTTTGGAAAATTCTGAGGTTCTGTTTTTGGGTTTTTTTTTAATTCTAGAATTGACTGAACTTTTGACCAAATAGTGGGAGACCAATGGGTATGTTCTGCTTAGAGACCACTGAAATATTGTATCAGATTCAGACCTGTAATTTTTTTATTTCACTTTTGACTAAAGAAAAATAATTCAAATTAAATACAGTTTTGACATTAACAGTATTTTCTGTCGCACTTTTTAAAACAAAACAAAACAACATGTGAAGCTTGATATTTCTTCCCTCTCTTTTTTTTTTTTTTTGTTTTTTTTCCTCCTGTAAATGAAACAGCATTTTCTAATGTAAGAACATAATTGTTGGAAGCTTCTTACTCTACAGTGGAGTTGATAAGGTCTTGTAAGGTGTAGAAGTCAGCTGAAACAGAGAGGACCATAATCCATTCAGGAGGCACCTTGGTCCCAGGGAAAATTCAGTGGAAGAAACCCTGGTTCTGTTCTGCAGGCAGGAGGGCTCCTGCTTGCTTGGGGACCTGAGTGCTGACTCACACCCTCTGCACTCCTGATCACTATATTTGGTTTAAGGTACTTAAGTAAAACAAACAGAAAAGGAGGTAAAAGGGCATTCTGGGTGCTCCGATAGTGATGAGAAAGGGAAAAGCATGCTATTGCAAGTTCAAGGAATGTATGTGTGTGTGTATACATATATATATATATATAGTTAGCCAAAGGTTGAGGTAAACAAAAAGGCTGAGTGAAATTTGTACCTGTTTGAAATATGTTCCTTCTTATTTTTTCTGTTGTGATGTGGGCAGGCTGGGGAGCTAAGAGTATAGGAACATTTTATTTTGTGTTAGAGAATTCAGGAGCTTTTGTAGGTTTCATTTCTTACTGTAATAGATGCTTGATGTTGAATGCTTTAACATATACAAGGATCTCCATGTAGATGAATGAACTCTGCCATCATTCCAACCGCATTACTTTTATATCTTCTTGTCAGACAGTTACAGTTATTAACAGCAGCATTTAAAATTCACTTTCTTCTTTGAAGAAAGCCCTGACTATAAGATAGAACAAATTACAAATAGTATCTACAGTGCAGTAATGTTAAAACTGCTGTCAGCATCCCAACGTGGCCATATGTCTGACATAATGTAGACAAAAGAAAGTGTTGAGGATTGGAGTACAGTCTGATGATAAGTAGGCCTTTTAAACAATAAGCCTCTCAAGTGAGCAATATACATTCTGTACTGTTTTTCTTACTTTGTGCTGCTTTAAATCAAAGTCCACAGGTCTGCTTTTGCTGGGAGGCTGGACATGTTGTCTGCAAGTAAATAGGCCCTCTGCCAAGTAATAGAGCTCACTCTTGGTAAAGGAAGAACATTGTTCACTAAAATAGTTTTTCTTTTGATGCCAAAGGAAATCAAATTGTAATCAGGGGCTGAGAACGGACTGAAGTCATAAAGGCTGGCTTGCCTCAGACTTTGGCAGCCTCACTTGTTCCCAGGCATATTAAATATAATTTACGTTTGCAGAGGGGAGAGGCTTTATTGCACTGGAAATTTGTTTTAAATAACACTTAAGAGAAACACTGTCAGGGGCAAACAGGGATACTCTTCTACTGTCATTTGGGTTGCTGAAAATCTAGAATATGACCATAGGCTTTACAAGATTTGTTCTGACCTTACATTTGTGTAAATGGATATTTATGGTCAATGTTTATGAAACAATCAATCACATTTCCTAGGTTCTGTTCGCCCATGCTGACTGTGAAGTTCATGATGAAAGGTTTACCTCCGTTGCAGAGAATGTTTATATGTTTTCCTTGCATTTTATAGTGCATGTGAAATTTCACATTAATTATAAATAGCCATGTTTGGATGAAAAATCATGAACACTGTATAGGATGGTTGAATCAATTCTGTCCTTGATCTGCAACGTACAAAGTGGAATCAGTTTTACTGCTAATTCCTGTGCAAAAAGATAGAATTTAAAATATATACTTTATGGTTTCAGAAAGTAACTTTAGGAACACTTGAAAATAATAATTAAAAATCTAGTTTTATTTTTCTAAATGAAGTTTATCTTTAAGAACAGTAAAATTTGCTTTTATTTCAACATGGAATTTAAAACTAATTTAAAGATAGCTTCTCCAAAGAACTGATGATTCTATTTTTCAGCATCTTGCTCATAATTAACCAAATGAGGGAAAATATTGTTTTAATTCTCTGCACTTCTGGACAAGGCATTTTTCTTCTAAGCTGACATAACAATGTAGGTTACAACTGAAACCTGTTTTACAGGTTTTCACTGAGTCAAAGCAATGGAACCTGACAACTAAAAAGTAAAAGGTCTTCCATGAACATCTCATTTAAGATCACATTACCTCCTTTGTTTTGAAGTTTTGTCACATTGCACACAGCATTTCTCAGCAAATTCAGTGTAGTTCTGTATGTACTATGTAAAGGGAAATTTGACCCTAGGAAAAATCATAAGGGATAATTAAACTACCAAAGAAATTTTTGGGTAGCTGCTGTCTTTAAAAAGTGTTCTTTGTTTGTTTGGTTTTTTTTTTAATTTCAATCTTTCTGATGGAAATAATATTGAAACAACATGCTTTTGCCTTAAAATAGCAGTGTTTGGGTCATTTTGCACAGCTGACTTCTGTTCAGACAATGATATTTGAGGCAATTTAAGGTTAATTCTGTTAAAAGATGAGAAGAGATTTTAGACCATGCTGATTAATTTGGATGTCTAATACAAGCTTTTAAGAATCTTAAGAATATGTTTTCTGTGTCTCAGTGCCTGAGGAACCAGAATAGGTAGCATCTGTCTACGATGTTTCTTAAAGCCCTGCCCCTGTCTGTACATATATTTATCTGAGTTTTGATGATGCCTAACATCTAAACAACTAGCTTAATGCCCAGACTCTGTCACCTCAGAGTAATCTATAGTCTCATGAATAATCTTTTACTGGAGGCTGCTTTAAAACTCTATGTTGTTCATGTGTTCTGTACAAGACTTCTAATTTAATTTGACTCAGGGTGGTGGGTCCTAATAAGAAGCAAGGTGTCTAGGAGACATGACCTGCATTTCTCACCACTGCCTGAGTGCTCGTGTGAGTCTAACCTAAGGGACTTAAAAACAGCTTGCTGAGAATATAAAAAAAACCTGTATTTTCCTGGAGCTGGAACCCTTACTTTTCCAGAAGGGAGGTAGAATTGAAATTAATTATTTTCTGAACAAATTTCATTAGATTGCACTATTAATATTTAATTATTTAAGGGCAAAATATCAAATTTTGTTATGAAGAAATGAGAGTCAATAATTGTAGAAGTTCTGAAAGTATCCTCACTTATGATATCAATAATGGGAAAATGACAAGTTTTTTTGTTTTGTTTTTTTTTTTACATCAAAGCAGAAATATAGGACTATGATCTGTAACTCATGTCTGACGTTTTTTCCAGCTATAATACACATTTAGAAGATACGTGGTGAGGACTAAGAAACTACAACAGACAGAAGGGTGAGTGAAGAGGTAAAGAGGTAAATACTATGACACTCAGACATGAACTAAGCTTCCTGGCACTTTTGACATCCACGGTCACTCCTGGGGATTTCACAAATTAGTAGTCACTTCAAAATAGGTCATGTCAGTAAATAATACCACATAATTGTGCAGAATGGGCTTTTGAGACTAATAAAAGAAGGACACTGCTAAAAAATACAATAAGAGTAGGAAGACATTCCAAAAAGTAACTGGAGAGACCTCAAGACACGTGTTCCCTTAAATGCATGTTGGGATTAAGCTGCTATGTGAGCTTGCATCTGTGGTTCCTGTGAAGATCTGCAGTTCAGATATTCTCTGAAGTCAGGAAGATGCTCTGAGACAGCCCCCTTTTCTCTGAAGAAGTCCACACGAAGAGCTTTTCACAAAATGACTTCAGGACTCAAGCCTGTCTTCAGTATTCCCTTCTCTAGTACTGCACAATCCAGCATCACATTTTTCAAGTGGTCTCAAACTTTCTGTTGCTTTTCTTTTCCTTCCCTTTCAGTCAAACAATGCAGTAGTGTGGACTCAGATCTTAGTAGGAACATCTGTGTATTTCTCAAAAAAAACCCAAACAGACTGTTTTAAAAGTTTTTACTTTATATATAGATAGGTGTATAGAGATATTTATACTTTTGTTATGTTTTCTGCCTTGCCTTTGTATTGTCTTGTAAACATGTCATGAACTTGATCCTTCATTTCTGAAAACAATAGAGCATCCAGCCTCCCTTCAGGGGAAGCAAATGAAAGACTCATCTCTCTATTGTTGCAGCTTTCTTAAAAAA
>VWZY01003729.1:878719-934064 GCA_013399075.1 Chloroceryle aenea | reverse complement strand
AAGTTGAGACTTTCAAAAACATTCTTTGAAATAAATATGCGTATTGCAAATAAAATAGGAGCAGAAGGACAAATTTCAGTGCCCAGACTGTACTTGCTGTCCCATCCACTCGTAATCAGGGTAATGCTAAGAAGCAAGGAGACAGATATAAAAGACAGCCAAGCTCAGTGTGAAACAAAAATGTGCAAGAGGTTTGTAGCCTGAATCTACCCCCACCTCACCATTATCTTGTCTGTAGATGTTCATTGACAAATCAACTGACAATATCCCACTGTGTGTTTGGGAACAGCTCACAGTTTTTCTGCAGTAGAAAATCGGTCCTACTGCTGCAGAGACTGGGCAATCTGTTTCTATCAACTTACACTCTTCTGTTGGACTTGTTTTTTTTTTCCTCAGGAGACCCAAAGCTAGTCAGTTCAAAGTTAACAGCTCTTCAAATTGCCATACACTTTTAGAGATGTGAAAATGAATGTGTGCCAGAATTTCAGTTGAGTTTATGATGTTAACTCATTTTGACAAAGACATCCTTCCTCAATCTTCTTTTACATTCTAAGACTTGGTAGTATGGGAAAAACACGGCTGATGGGGTTAGAATTACTAGCCTGTCATCTTAACAAAGGACTTTTGGAAACACTTTTCAGGAAAGGGATTCTTTTGCATAATGTTTTGTCTCAGAAAATGTACAAAACACTGTTACAACAGAAAATTACATAAACAATAATTTATTAAGATCTGTAATAATAATATTAATCATTCTGTATTATTTAATCAATTATCATTCCTCAGACAAGAAACTGTTTTTCAGCAGTCAGACAATCAGCTGACACAGGCCCTGTAGTGATGTCTCACATGAAACTTGTGTACAGGTATACATCTGTGTGGATGCACATACTTCTGTATTATGCCTAAAACCATACAGCTCTCTATATAAAAACACCAAGTATCGTTTCAAATAATTTTGCGAAATTAAAATACCATTCAGAGTAAAGAAATTAAGTGGAATTAAGTGAAATACAGCAGCCCAAATCAGCTTCACTGTAAATCCCCGTTTCTATGACCTATAGAAACCATAAGCAGGAAAATTTTGTTTTTCATCTGCTGAAAATCGAATGTCATGAAATAGCAAAAAAAAGAACAGCCCAGCTATGGTAAAAGAAGCAATGATCTTACTAATAGAGTCCCACAATGCAAAGAACTGAATTATTTCAGCCAAGTGTATTTCAACAAACAAACAAGCAAACAGGCAAAATCCCAAGGTGAAAATTCTCACCCTGGATCACGTGTTAGTTACAAAGAATGTCAGAAGCCATGTGAAAGCATAAAAAATTCGAGACTTATTTTGGAATACTGTCAAAAGCAAACATGAAAGTCTATTCAAAGACAAACATATCTCCTCACTGTAACACATTATAACACTGGCTTTTCAATTTTTTGTTAAAGGTCAAGTGTCCTAAAATAAACCTCCAAACTCTCAATACAGATTTCTTTTCCCACATAGATAGAAATATCTTTGAGGATATATATTGTGCTCATCCAAGCATTTTACCATATATATTTTAACTCTTTAAACACTACCATTTAATTGATAAATTCCTTGAGTGATGAATCAGGGTGATAAATATAAGTTTGCAAAATGAGAAAATACTGGAGCAAATTTGTCTGCTTTTCCAGTGAAAATGATAATTGATAAGAAATATACTTTCAACAGCTTCTAACAATAAGTACATGTGCTGCAAATATCAATGAACAATGAATAGTAGCATTTTTATGATACTAAGGTGAAACCATTAAATAGTACTCACAGATACTTTTTGCCTTTCTCTATGATAGTATGGACTTTCAATATCTTCTTATTGTGTGGAAGAGATTTATAGTTTGTCTTGTGCTTTATAGTTCCAAAAGAAGACACAAAGTAAAACAAGCTCAAAATTCAAAGAAAAAGGATAGCATGTTTTCTCTACTGTATCAAGGAAGAATAACTGTTGTGTACCTAATATGCAGAAACATCTTAGTATAACAAGATACAGCTTAACTCCTAGAGTCCTTGTTATTTAATCCATTTAGTTCTGCCCAGGGATCACATGAATTTATGGAAACCCCCTGCTACCCTCTTTGTTGACTTCCATCCCTGCTGGGAGATCCCCATCTGCTGGGAAGTGAAACTCTGTCCTGAACTTTACCTCATTTAACAGAATGCCACATGTAAATCCAACTTCTTCATTTATTACTTTGACAGAGCAGATGGCAATGGGCTTTTAAAAGACTGTAATGTTGCTTAAAACCAGCTATATTTGTAGAAATAATAGTTTTAGCTGCTTGGATTCCAGTGCCTGATTTTTAGGAAAAGAATCTGACACAGGCAATTAAATTTTTGAGCCATCAGTACTTAGTGATGCAGCATAATTTAGCTGTTTTCAGAAAATCATATCGTGACCAAATAATCATTCATTAAGACAGAAAATACTTTTTTAATGGAAATTTGAGACTTGTGTTTGGTGGCTGATATGAGTGACTAGTTTTCTAATAGCCTTAATCACTGGAGTATTTCTTTACTTGTTCATTTAAGCCCATTAATGAAAACATATGATGTTAAGTCTAATATCTACTAACCCTTGATGACTGTTTTGACTTTCAGCATTGTCTTATAAATAACTGTGAATGACATGCACTGAAAATCAAAGAGTATTATTTCACTGTGATTAAAGAGAACAGGTTCACCCAAGACTTCCTTTTCATCCAGTAAGGCCACAGAGAAATTCATTGTTAGCTTGAGTCAGATGTAATGTACTTCAAAATGTCTTGTCCTTAAAAATCTTACCCTAAATGCATAATGCATGTTTTAAAAATAACCTGAAAACTCAACCTTAGCCACTGAGTTTGCTTATAGAAAGCATGTAATGGGATAGGGAACATCAAGCACAATCACAGCATCCTGGGCTTGAAGACTACAAATACTATAAATTACTTGTCCTCAAGATCCAGCCTAATGGTTTGTTCATTTGTCTGTTTATTTATATTCAGTGACATCTGAAAGGATTTTTAGTGCTGAAGAAGAAAAGTAAACCTTACATAGCCAGTGCTGACTGTGCCCTTCTAGCATAAAATATCAGTTAACTTGATGCTCTGTTAAATTCAAATACCACGTGTTCATCTGATATAAATGGGATCGTTGGTTATATTCATCTTGGCCATGAACCTTCTGATCGTGTTGTAAGTATTATGGCCAAAGGGCACTCATTTTTGGCATGATATTTGCGCTCTGTCATGGAATCATGTCATCTTGTAGAGCAGCTTCAGAGTGAGACATCACTTGAAGTGAACAATCTGTGTTCTTTGCTGTAAATTAAACAAATACCTCTAATATATACTTCCTTGGTTTTAAGTCAGATGTTTTAAGATATTTCAATCTTGTGCATATGCATATGCCCTAATGTCAGATACTGTGTTTCATTGCCTTTCTGGCAGTAAATAATGCTGTTTAGAAGCAAACATGTCTGTCCCCAAAGGGCTTTCATTATGTACTGCCTAAGCTACACTGGTAAACTTCTGTGATGCAATACCCTCTTTTTATTGATCATCTGGAGAACATTATGCTGGGAGGGGTTTGTGCCACCATGTAATTTCCTTTAATATATATTGTATTGTATTTGTTCATATATTGGCACTTTCTTAATCTTTAGTATCATGCTGATTTTCTTTGATTTTAGTTCCAGATAATTTGTAAGATTCTTGAGTTAAAAATCACAACCTAAGGGTCATCTCCTGCATGAAAAGCTCTAGGAAGATAATCCTGTTGGCAAATTCCTTTGCAACAATTTCTTGCAATATCATATGCAGAAAAGTGATGCACCAAAGTAAAAGCCAGAGAGCCTCTGTTGTTATCTAAGAAATTCCCTAAGGAATACCTAAGAAAAATGGAGTGAGGCATAGCTATTCCTACTTTGACTATAACCTCAGGAATACACCTCACCCTTTTCAAGGCATCTCCAGTGGAAAGGGCAACAATCTCCTGCCCCGTTGCTGCTGCCTATAAAAGTGATAGGAAATCAAAGGATAATTGTGGGTGCGTATAACACAATCCAGTTGAGAAACAGGACTTCAATGGGAGGCAGTTTAGGTAGTATGAGGAGCTGAGAGGCTGGGGAAAGACAGAAAAGTTCCACTGGTGCAAGATGTTCTAGCATCCATATACACCCAGCTCTTGCTGGTGTAATCTAACTGTGGTTGGTTTACAACAAAATAAAAATGCTTGAACTTTTCTTGCGTTTGAGACGCTACAGAGTGAACTTTAGAAGGGAAAGCATTTTACTCAGCCTGAGGAAAAATGGTGGAATCAGGACCTTAATTTTTTTTTTTTTAAATTTTCTAGGGCTAGAATTGTGTCCTTCTTTGTAATCCGTACTTAAAACAAATGTAAAAAATGCAGCATGTATTATTTACATAAAGACAGAATTTTAATCACCAATGAATGTTAACACGACAGGGAATTTCAAGAAAAAAAAGAAAATTCCCAATGCAATTACACAACAATTTGAAAAAAAACCCGTGTCAGTAACCCAGCCACTTCCTTTTCTTAAGGGCTGTGTGTAGGCAGTTTATGGTATTTCGGTAATTCTGACCTTTGTTTAACTACACGCCTGTGTGTCAATAAAACGAGAAGTTTAAACAAGTAAAGCAATCTCTCTGTGCACAGCTAGTTAAAATTCATGGCTAGCAGGGAACAGATTGCCACAGTAAAGACTTCAGCCTGTCCATCTTCTGGTACCATACCACCAGCAGAGCTCCTTTTATTCAAGCTTCTCCCGGTGGATGACTCCAATTCTTTTGCAAATCTTCCTCTTCTCTCACAAACGTATATCCCATTGATGACTTTCTGTGGGTGGCTTGAAGCATCTGGGTAGCAATCCTTCAGTTCATGTCCTGCACCTTTCCATTAAACAATAGTGCACAGGCTGTGGGCAGTGCTGCCATGAAACCCAGAAGGAAGAATGGAGCTGGTTAACATGTATATTCATTACCCGAGCTCAATTAGGGGGTGATCGAAGGTGGAGTTGCTCAGGGCCTTGCTTTGTCAACCTTCGAAAAAAAAGGTTCCTGCAATTGTTACATCATGTTTCATTAGACAATTCAGTTTAGGCGATGCTAATTTCCTCCTGGATGTCAGGCTGATCACTACCAGCTGCCACTTTTATGGGAGGTTTTGCAGTAGATTCAGGCTGAGCTGGTTGAACTCACGTACCCCAGGCTGTCATCACGACAGAGGGGGGAATGTCTCAGAAGAGCACACAAAATTCATTTACAGGAGTTTTACTTTTAAAGTAATTTAATGGATTTTAATAGAGAGGGCAACTTTTCCCCAGAGTTTTAAAAGCATTAGATAGCTGGGATAAAAACTCCTTATTGAACTCTAAATTTAAATCTTTTATAAGAAACCTCTGTATTTCTAGGGTTTTATCTAAAAACCTGTGTCTTTTAGTAGAGGTGTTTTTGCTTTAGGTTAACCAGGAAATGTGAGAGAAGGAATAGCAGGAGGAACCTTTTCCTACTTTTTTCTAGATAGCATAATCATGCTAGAAGATTAAAATAGGAGATTTACAGTTGCAACAAATATTCTTTGGGGATTTTTTTGTGTGTGTTTTTTGTTTTTTCCTTTATATATGGATATCTGAGAGTGATGATGGGCAGAGGAAGATATAGAATATTCTTCCCTTGTGTTTATGTTATTCGGTGTGTAACAATATTCCTAAATAATACATGCTAAATCATAGTTACCTAGTTATTTTGCTTAGACCTGTTGGACCAGACTGATGTTTGTGTACCTTCCTCATTGCAGCAGCCAAGTGTAGCATGTCATGTTCCTCACTGCAAATTGTGAGTCCTGGAGGTATCACAACTTACAGATCTTAGTAAATTCTGGGAAAAAATTTCCTCCAGATCTAGACTAACACTCCCATTTTTCTGTATGTCAAAATTAAGTACTTAAATTCTATAAATGATGTTGGGTTTGGAATAGAATAGAATCAGGAAGGTTGGAAATGACCTTCAAGATCATCAAGTCCAACCGTCTACAAAATGTTATCAGGACCACTAAACCATGTCCTGAAGTGCCACATCTAGACATTTTTTAAACACCTCCAGGGATGGTGGTTCCGCCACCTCCCTGGGTAGCCTGTTCCAATGCCTCACCAATCCCTCAGTAAAAAAAAAATTTCCTAATATCCAACCTAACCCCCCACCCCGGCACAGCTTCAGCCCATTTCCTCTTGTCCTATCACTAGTCACCTAAGAGAAGAGACTGACATCCACCTCACTACAACATCCTTTTAGGTAGCTGTAGAGAGTGATAAGGTCTCCTCTCAGCCTCCATTTCTCTAATCTAAATCCCAGTGAGGGACCCCAGGTCCCTCACGAGCTCCTTATAAGACGTTTTCTCCAGATCCTTCACCAGCTTTGTTTCCCTTCTCTGAACTTGATCCAGCACCTCAATATCTTTTTTATACTGTGGAGCCCAAAACTGAACACAGTGCTGAAGTTGTGACCTCACCACTGTTGAGTATGGGGGCACAATCACTTCTCTATTCCTCCTCGTCACACTGTTTCTGATACAGGCCAGGATGCTGTTGGCCTTCTTGGCCCCCTGGGCACACTGCTGGCTCATGTTCAGCCACTTGTTGATCAGTACCCCGAGGTCCTTTTCTGCTGGACAGCTTTCCAGCCACCCTTCCCCAGGCCTGTAGTGTTGCCTGGGGTCGTTGTGAAATGCAGGACCTGGCACTTGGCCTTGTTAAGCCTCTTCCCATTGACCTCAGCACATCAATCCAGGCTGTCCAGATCCCTCTGAAGACCTTTCCTACCCTTGAGCAGATCAACACTCCCACTCAATTTGGTGTCATCTGCAAACTTGCTGAGAGTGCACTCAATCCCCTTGTCCAGATCATCAGTAAATACTGAACAAGACTGACTCCTGAGGGACACCCATTCAAGCCATGAGANTCCAGGGATGGTGGTTCCGCCACCTCCCTGGGTAGCCTGTTCCAATGCCTCACCAATCCCTCAGTAAAAAAAAAATTTCCTAATATCCAACCTAACCCCCCACCCCGGCACAGCTTCAGCCCATTTCCTCTTGTCCTATCACTAGTCACCTAAGAGAAGAGACTGACATCCACCTCACTACAACATCCTTTTAGGTAGCTGTAGAGAGTGATAAGGTCTCCTCTCAGCCTCCATTTCTCTAATCTAAATCCCAGTGAGGGACCCCAGGTCCCTCACGAGCTCCTTATAAGACGTTTTCTCCAGATCCTTCACCAGCTTTGTTTCCCTTCTCTGAACTTGATCCAGCACCTCAATATCTTTTTTATACTGTGGAGCCCAAAACTGAACACAGTGCTGAAGTTGTGACCTCACCACTGTTGAGTATGGGGGCACAATCACTTCTCTATTCCTCCTCGTCACACTGTTTCTGATACAGGCCAGGATGCTGTTGGCCTTCTTGGCCCCCTGGGCACACTGCTGGCTCATGTTCAGCCACTTGTTGATCAGTACCCCGAGGTCCTTTTCTGCTGGACAGCTTTCCAGCCACCCTTCCCCAGGCCTGTAGTGTTGCCTGGGGTCGTTGTGAAATGCAGGACCTGGCACTTGGCCTTGTTAAGCCTCTTCCCATTGACCTCAGCACATCAATCCAGGCTGTCCAGATCCCTCTGAAGACCTTTCCTACCCTTGAGCAGATCAACACTCCCACTCAATTTGGTGTCATCTGCAAACTTGCTGAGAGTGCACTCAATCCCCTTGTCCAGATCATCAGTAAATACTGAACAAGACTGACTCCTGAGGGACACCCATTCAAGCCATGAGATGCCAGCTTCTCCAGCAGAATGCTATGGGACACAGTGTCAAAGGCCTTAGTGAAGTCCAGGTAGACAACAGACACAGCCTTTCCCTCATCCACTAGACAGGTCACCTGGTCACAAAAGGAGATCAGGTTCATTAAGCAGGACCTGCCTTTCCTGAACCCATGCTTGCTGGGCTTGTGATCACACACAACTTGTGTTCAACCCAATGCTTGTTGTCATTATGTTCAGCTGATTTCTTAATTTTTGAAAATTTGGGGCAGGCATAGAAAGTCAAGTTTTTATTTGAGACTGAAAGATGTTGAGCAGCTTATCAAAACATGGTCATGCAAATGGGTCCTCTGAGACCTCTTCTCCAGAAAAAAAAAAAGGAAAGGCAAAAGGCACCATCTCTCACTGTAACTTGGACTGCGTCATCACTTGCTGAAATTTCTTCCCAGTTTAATAACACATGTGCACAAAGGTAATCTGCTTTATGCTGTTTTTCTTGTACAATAGATCTGTGACCTCAAATGATGTACTTGAGATCCACCAAGAGGCAAAGCAGTGGTGGGGTGACATACTAAGTCTATTATTACCTGCAGAACAGTAAATGTGTTCAGCAGATGAGGCTGATTCACAATTTGTATTGATGGGACATGAACTTGTGAGATAACATACAAACATGTCTGACCTGTTAAGCTGTAAGTGTTTTTCCTCAGAGTGTACTGAAGAACAATGACAGCTAATAGTCTATTTTTATAGAGCGAGGGCTACTAGCAGGTGCTGTAAGTCTCTCCAGAGAGCCTTGGTACAAAAATTATTAACTGACTGAGACAGGAGTTTGAGCACATACACAATTACTGTGTGTCTTGGAAGAGAAGATAGTGTATGTAATACCAGTTGGGGTGGGGGACTGCCTTAGTTTCAAGTATCAGGTATTTAGAGCAAATCATTAAGACTCAGTCTACAGTCCAGGAAGATGCTTTTCTTTAGAAAGAATAATCACTTTGCAGTCATTCTCAGAATAGACAAACTTGCTAAATTGAGAAAATTGTTTGTCTTTAAAGAAAAAGTGCATACACAAATGTTAAGCCATGCATTACTTACTGGGGATGAGGTTATTATTGAATAAAATATAAGTCATATTTAAGAACATGACAGAAATCCTGGCTCTTAAAAATACTTTCTGTAGAAATGTGTATTCACACTTTACTATTGTCATTATTTTGTCAAAAAAAAAACATGACAGACATTTAAACTGGAATAATAGTAAGTATCAATTTTCATCCAAAATAGCACTTGTAAAAACTTACTGGCAGTATATTCAGAGTGCTAATTGATTAATAAAAATATTTTTCGAGGTGTTTCATTTATTTAGTAGCAGCTATAAATTACAGAAGAATGGATCCATCTCTGAAGAGAAAACAAAGGTTTATGTTTTAGTCCCTTATGGAAATCTTTCAGTGAATTGCTGAAGGATTCATATTTCATTGATTGGCATCTGTCTGTCCTGAAAACAAAGGGAAAAAACAAAGGGGAGAGAATTCCCTGTGTCACATCCCCTGAGGACTTGGGAATTTCTTTCTTTTATCTATTGTGGGTGTAAACACTACATTTCACCCTTATAAGCTAAAGCTTTTGCTCCTGAAATTGGAGATACTTTGCTCTTCTTGTCACATCCCAGCTCTCTGTGAAGAAAGGTCCTCTAAGGAGCTTCTGCTTATCTTGTTTTACTTTGAAACCTGTTCAAAGGGAAAAAGAAAGATCCCACTTAGCCTAGTTAGCCTGAGACTAGATCGTTTGGTTTGCTTATGGAAATGCTTCCCTTTAAAGATAAGAACTCTTAGAGTGTATCAGATAATTTGAGTTAAACTTTTGGGTTGTATGTCTTACTGTCGGTCTAAGTACTTCCGTAGCTGTCTGTTCTAGCATGTGAGCACATCACAGTTACTCCGTTTTGTCGTTATAGCATCCCAGTGAGATAAGAAAATGTCTTTATTTCGTGTCTGGGGAACTGACTCAGAGGGTTGATGAAGAATCTCGCCTGAAGTCAAATGGAAACTCTGTGGGAAGCTCGGTGGTTGATCCAGAGTACTAAAACCAGGTCTGGTGTCCCAGAGCAGTGCTGTCTTCACAAAAACAACCTTTCTCTTACTTTTGTCACCTGCACTAACAACTAGTAAATGCTTTTTGTTGAGGATCATGTCCAAATCATGCACAGACCTCTATCAGCAGCAGTGCTGCTTAGGTAGAGGTACAGAATTTTAAAACACTATTCACACCACATTCAGGAACATTTTTGTAACATATTGAGTGCTCTGCATTCTTTAATGATAGGGGTACATATTAAGGACATAGCCTTATGAATAATTTTTTGTGGCTTCTAAGGCAAAATAAGAAAATATATTCCTTTAATGTTCAGATTTTTTTTTAAAAATAACATTTTAAATCATATTTTTGAAATAAAAATATGGAATAATTTACCATGATTCAGATGATTCACCTACCTAAAATTGCAATACTAGAATGATTTTGTCACTGAATTTGCACTGTTTAACGCAGCCATTCTGCAATCAAAGAGAAAACATCTCCTCCAGGGAACAGGAGAAGAATCCAGAGTGATGACCCTCACTGTTCTCAGTAGACTTCAGTAATATGATTCTGGACTAAATTTTCCTGTATGTTTACTAAGAGCTGGAGAGAGCTAGGATTTATTCTTCAATGGTGCAGATTTTTATTTTTTTTTCCTTCAGTTTAAATATGACTTGGACATGGCAATCCATGAATTCAGTTAAGAGAAGGTATCTGAAGCAAGTTCTTTGTTTCCCTGTGTTTGCTGCAGTTACCAGTAACAATGAGAAAGGAAATAACAGGATATGAACTGAGCTAGATTATAGCAGAGCAACATCTGGTGCAAAAGCTCATCCTTGTTCAGTTGTCTGTGCGAGATGACAAGGGGAGGGAGACGTTGCAGTCTGTGTACCCTCTCCTGAGCTGCAGCAGGGTAGTTTACCAATGTCTCCATATGCAGTGACTGTGGCTATTGATGATGCCTGTGCTTGTCACACTTACACTAAGACTCTGTGTATAGTGGAATACAAAAAGGGCTACCCAAATGTGCTGGCACTCCCACAGAAGTGTCATGACATTGGAGAAAAAGCAAAATAAAGTACTGGGATTTCTGTGCCAGTCTGGGGAAGAATCTGAAGTTGCTCTCATTGTAGATGTAGCCTAAGTGTAGTGATAGTGGACGAAGTGTGTCTGTGTTTATATATCTATATGCACTCATATGCATAATATACATATGTATATATATATGTGCATCATATGAATTAACTGTGTTGAACTGTATTTTGGGGTGGGGGGTTGTTTTTTGTTTTTTTTGGGGGGGTTGTTTGTTTGGGTTTTTTGTTTGTTTTTTTTTTTGAGTGTTTTTGGTTTGGTTTGGGTTTTTTTGTGTGTGTGTGTGTTTGGATTTTTTTGGTTTATTGGACTGTTCTTTCACACCTAGAAAAAGAAATATCAGTGATAGATCATATTCTTCTGCACTGCCTTTGGAGTCTTGCTTATTCATGCAGTTAGATGACAGTTATTTCAAATGTAAGTAGACTATAATAAACCATCTTTTTTTTTTTAATGCCACAAGCACTTTGTTTCTTTGTGCTAGTAGATGTTGCACTTTTTAACATCCAGCTTGTCACAACCATTAGCTCCTAGGCTGACAACAGCACTGTTAATACTTTGTCTAATGATAGATTGCTTTCCTAGGCTATTTGTCTAATATTAGACACTGGACTGAGTAGCCAAGTGATCTTTTTTCTATTCTTGCCTGGGTTGGTAATTTTATTGGTTTTAGGATTTCAGTGTCTAGTGTCTTACACTTCATGTCTAATGACTCCTGTGCAATTCCATAATCTTTCTGGGACAGTTTAGGTGACACAAGCTGAGTTTCCTAACATGGTTCTTAACATGGCTTTGTAAGCAATTGAGATACCTCACATGCAAAGCAGAGATGTTATGATGTTGAGCTTTAACTTTTGATACTGTTATATTTTCCTCCACGCTCTCACTTGGATCCTCCAAAAGCACCAGTGGTTTCAGATAGTGCATAGTTGCACTACCATCTCACATAACACAGTGCTTTCCAGATAAATGAGCTTACCCACTAAAGACAGTGAATATCTGTAAGTGGTGATACATAAGATTTAGAAAAATCAAGTAGTCCGAGTAGAACAGCAAGACTCCGCAATGGTTCTGTGGCCCCTCAGGCCTCAGTGCTGAATTCTAGCATTTTTTCAGGTTACATGTACAAGAGTGATTATTTACTGAATTAATTCTGCTCTGACTGTCTGATTTTTTTCAGTGTGAAGAAATTTACAGTGATGTCAGTGAATGCAGAAGATTCTCATAATCTATAAATATGGAACATTTCTGTAAGTCTTCAAGTTTTTTAAAACTACAGTTACTGATTTTTCCCCCCTATGTTCCTACTATCAAAATCAATACTGGACTATGTTTTCTATATTGCCATTGTAAGTTAGACCTGAAAATACAGTTCAAATACCCAATTGTACACTGATTAAGAATCTGATTCAGTAAATAAAGTAGAAAGAATATTGTGGAGGTAATATTCAGAATTATATAACTCTTCAAATATGTTTCCAAGTTGATTTGTTTATCCTCTTTTGTGGCTGCAAACTGCATATAGATTCAAAATTTTCGGAATTTGGAAGGTAAGAGTTAGAAGGAAGGCTTACTGAGTGCAAAAGCAAAATAACATGAGAATTCCTGCTGCACAGCCATTAGGTACCAGAACTTGTCGTGCAATAGTGATTTATTGTGGGAAAGAATTAGAAAGATTGTGTGTATAAATCAGAGTGTTAGCTGAGTTGTGGCTCGACTTCAAAGCCTTCACACTTCCTTCCCTTTACTTTTTACACTATTCTACAACTTCTTTTCCTGGTGAAAACAGCCTTTCTCCATCATCTATTCATTGCTCAAGCTCTGCCTTTTTGGGTACATTAAACACCCCTGATTATAGCAGGGGTTTTGACTTTTTGCTTTAGATTCTGTGTTATTATCAATGTCCCTCTTAGTAACATTATAGATACTCTGCTGCACTAGGCTTAGAAGTGCTGAACTGATTTGAGAGAGACAAGTTTCAGAGACTTCCTTGCTGTGAAACAACCAAAGGTCATATGGTGCGGTAGCCATTAAACCTGCCTCCCCTCAACAAAATAAAAAATCTTAAAGATGAGGCAAAAGAAATAGCGTGTCTTCATGTAGTGCCTGATGCCCAGCTGTCTTTGCCTCTGCAGATGGACTTGGCAGAATGCCTGAGCAATAATTACTAAAAAGATTCTTCTAACTTTTCTTAAGTTAAATGAACCAACTACTGCAAGAAAATTCTTCACTTGTTATAGAACAGCATCAGAATATTAAAGTGGCCAATATCACAATAAACAAATACAGACTTTTTTTTTCTTTCTTTTTCTTTACCTCTTATTAGACTTCAGTGACTTCAAGGTTAGCCTAGGGGTAGATTTCTTGATGGGAGAAGGAAGTGAGTTTGAGAAAGACTGAAGGCCCTCAGGAGATGGGAGAGCATTTTCTGTCTTTTACCAGTGATTTTTAGCAAAGGACAAACTAATGAATGTGTAAGCATGCAACCATGACAACAGTGCAGGAAGAAAAAGCCTCATTACCCACAAAATTGCTGAAATTACTGTTCTCATAGGTTTCCACTGAAGAGATGATGTTTACCCTAGACTGAGTTTCTGCTATTTGTCCAGACTGTGGACTTCTTATAACTTTTGTTCAGTTTTCATCTCCGTAATAAATACTTATTGGCTATGCCCATCTTGAAACTCAGAGATGTGATTTCAAGTCACAGAAACCTATTCATGAAAACTTGAGTTGTGTAGTTGCTCAGCCTGGGTTTTGGTAGCATCTGCAAAACTCACTCAGGCTGCTGTGCCAACCTGGGAACCATGCTAATGTTGGTCCACCTTTATTACTCATCAACTTAGCTTATTTAGAACTGTTTCATGTAAGTCTGTGTAAATTGCAACATCATCTTTGACCTGCAATATAGGTATGCATTTTGCCACAAGTTCTGCTTGTTCATGTGCCACTTCCTCTTGGCATGTGTATGGAACCCAATATTGAATGTAGACTCCAATGTTTTGGGAGCAGTCCGTGACTTAAGGGCCAAAAGCCCTTACATGCAGAAGGAACAGTAACTTTTTACTTGCTTTTGCAAGGTAGAGGGCAGATATGAGTAGGTGATCTTTTATCTGTGCACTTTTACGTTTACTCAAATCTTTTGCAGAACAGCTGCAGTTTTAGCCTGCTAGAGAGGAATGCATGGCATGGTCTTTGTAATGACCTTAATTTTGCAGATCGTGTTTTTTCCTTTGCAATCACAGAATAGATAGAGTTCATCATAGAATAGACTGAGTTCAGTGATATGGCTCCTAACCAGGGACAGATTCATAGCAGTATTGAAGGGATTCTGGACCACAGAAGTGAAATTACTTGCTCAAAACTGAACAGCCAGGAAGGAGCTATGGAAGGAAACAGAACAGACAAGGCTGTTTTGGAACTTTGTCCTTTAGAACTTGTAGGAAATTCTATGAGAAGACACTGCAGAGAAAATTTGGTATCTGCCTTTTTTTTTTTTCTTACCTAATTGTGTTTCCGTTTTGTTTTCACCCTGTCTCCATATTCTCACTCAGCTACGCTGATGCTAAGAGACTTTGGTATACCTTGATCCCATTCTTGTCTAGTAATCCTCATGCTGCCTGTATACTACATCTGTGAGCCAAGTAATGTCACCTTCCAGTTCACAATTTAAAATGTTTAATAAAGCTCAGTGTAACAGTGATCCCTGTAGTAAACCACTGGCCAGGTCTCTATAGGATAACACTTCGTCATTTATCATTAGGCTCTGATTACTGTACTCGTTTCTACTATAAAAATCCTATAGTCCAAGTACTAGCTGTCAGTAATGAGAGTTAAGACATTTAGTTCATTGCTGGTCAGCTCAGTACCTTCATGTCCTTCCTGTAAATGGTTGCCAAAATGAAAGGTTATGAGTTGCACAGTAATAAGGTCATAAGACAGAGGACATCAATACAAGGAGGAGGATAACAACAGCAAGGACAGCTGGGAGAGCTGAAATAGTAAAAGTTTGCCTGAGAGAATAACATCAGTGGCAATGACATCAAGAGGAAATAGGAACAGTTATGAAAAGAGAAAAGCCGACCATTAGAAGAAAAAAGAAGTGCTGGGCATAGAAAGAATCCAGGATTGTGTTCAATTAAACCTGTATTACACATCTAGTTGAGACACCTATTCAGAGGTTAAAAAGAAACAAAATTGGTTGGATAACTGTATTTAACAGCTGACATTTTATTTCAGTTAAAATAAAAACCAAGAAGGATGCAGAAAATCTCTTGTATAACTTGTTTACTTTATAGGTTCTGAATTACAGAGATTGGATAGATCTCAAATGGAAGAGTACAACTGTGTGTTACCACAGGCCTGAGCCCCAGCTCAGGATGTGATTACTTAATATAGATAATCTAATATTGTGAACTGCATTAAAAATATCTTGGGATAGTCATTTAAGGAGCAGTTTGTGTAATGACATTTGTCACTGTATTCTGCAATATTAAAGAAGAGGCATATTTTGAATTATTAAGATATAGTTCTCTCTTGAGATGTAAATCATCTGAAGTTTCAGTTCAAATAAATCTTCTTCAAAACCTCTAAGAGCTCTTCTTTTCCTCCCCTACTCCTCCCAATTCAATTGCATTCTTGATTACCCTCCAAAATCTATTCATTTATGCTGATTGTTAAATATCCTCTCCCCATTTCCACTAACTACATCATTAACAGCATTACTGCAGCAGGACCATTTATCCTGTCCTTTACTGTGCTCTCGTATTACCATCCCTCCTCTGCTCTGACCACTGACCTTCACCTTCTCCATTGACTTTTCTATCTTTTCTACTGTTAAATGTTCATTCCCTGTTTATTTCTGCCTGATCTGATTTTGACTGGCTTTTACTAAACCTCTGCTAGGTGTCAGGTAATGAATAGTGAAACCTGAAGATTCTTTGTTAGTGAGCCTTCAACTTTTCTTGAGTTTCCCTAAAGTGTGTTTTGCAGTGATGATATGGCTTGGAAACAGTGAGAGAGGTGGTGTTTCGTTGTTTGCTTTTATTTATTTATTTATAAATTTTGTACAAAATTTTGATAGAATTTGGAATACAAATGTTAAGGGGGAAAAGTCACAGGAAAATATGATGAATTTTCTAAGGTAAAGTGGTGAAAGCAGAAGAACTTTCATTTAATTAAGTGCATTTTATTATTTTGTCTTTTTTATTTCACTGCCTTTTCTTTTTCAATGCCCTCTCAGTTTTCCCACATATTTTTCTTTCCTGACATAGAAAATATGAATGATGTATCACCATTTGGTAGGTTACAAGGCTGGGAATCCAGATCTTATCAGGTTGCAAGTGCATTGAGATACTCCCAGAATTGAACAAGTTTTTCTACCTTACAGTTTTAGCAAAAGGGTTTGGGGAGATCTCTGTGGGATGTGCTGATTAGCTTTCTGGTCCAAATAACTGTCAGAAGATTTAAGCATTCTTGAAAATTTAAGGATGGTTTTGTTTAGGAACAAAAATGTGGAACAGATGTTCGGGGTTTTCTGCTTCCTTTTCTGTTTCCAGATGTAAAATGGAAGCAACGGAAATTTTCATATACACAAAGCAGCACAGAATCAGCCCAAATCCCTAAACCAGCAGGTTGTGCAACAAACTGGAATGATCAAGCAGGGTGCTGCTTCCCCCTAGCTCTCAGGGTTGGAGTGAGGAACTGGATGGTGCAGGAAAGCATGGGAAGCAGTTGTGCCCACTTCATAGTAAGAATGGTAAATAAAGAGCTTTCTCAACCTTTTCACCAGAATAGGAAATAGCAACAGTTTTGCTTTGTATTTTTAGGCTCTTGCCAGTGCATGAGAGTCCCTTTACTCCCCCGTTCTGCTTAAATCAAGAAGGCAGGCAAAGGTCAGCAATTTTATGAACTGTATCATGCTAAGAGGGAAGGCCTCTTAGCTGGAAAAAAAGAAGCTCGAGACTGAACAGGTGAAAATAATCAAGATTTAAATCCTCTCTTAATGTGGTAAATTCTGTGGGTCAAGCTAGCGCAGCACTGAAATGGGCAGGCGTGGAAGCTCACATTTCCCTGGGGTGTGACTAATGCAACTTTAAAACAACATACATAATCCCGAAGTATTAAAGCATTCATAAAAGAACACTCCTCTAAGTATATGAATATTGTGTGACGTGTGTGTCTGCTTTATGGGATGTTGTTTTTTAGTCAGACTGCCTCAGCATGGACTATCCTGCTGCTAATGAGTCCGTCTTTTTTGTTTTTTCCTCTGTTTCGCTGTAGAAGTTTACTGATGTTAGTGAATTATCCCTTAGTATTCCTAGATCTATGGGACAATATTTTATTTAGCTGTTTTTTTCCCTGGCAATAATGGAAAACACTACCTGAATGCTCCTTATTTAAGGCTAAGTGCTTACACTTCAGCGATGTACTGCACAAAAAAAAAGTTTGTGACAGGAATTTATGGTATTTTTCTGTCTCTAGATAGGTAGACACTATTTAATTGCCATGATATTTTGCAATATCTTGTAATTACTAGCCAGATTTGCTTCTGACCCATGCACTAATGTTCCAGGTTTTCCTTTCAGGTACACTGGTGTCTTTGAATTAAAGAGAGCTAGCAGTGTGTCCATTAAATGCAAACATCAGTCCTTTATGTTTGAACTAAAAGAGAGAGCACAGGTTGGTGGGAATTTTGTGTATCACGAAAAAAAAAATAAATAAAAAGCAACAAAGCTTGGCCTTGCCATATAAAATTCCACTTCAAAAAAGAAAACTAAGAAAGTGAGTAGTTTGTTACAATCAAGCGGAAAGTCAACAGAGACTCTTGAACTTTTCCTGTTTTTGTTGTGTCTAATGTCCAGCAATTGGTTGAGACTAGTAGCCAGTTTCTCAGGGTTACACTAATACTTCAAAGAATTGGATCAAACCAAAAATGGTTTTTCCTTTTGAAAATGTTGATGGCATGTTTGATTTAACCCTTTTATTCCTCATAAACAACTTCTGCAGTTGAAGAATATCTTTACTTTGCGCTTGTTTAATTTATTAAAGTTTCATCTCATCCATTAGCATAGTGAAACCTTTTCATTGCTAAGGTTTGATAGAAAAAGGATTCTGAGATGCTTAAGTGCCAATAAATATCTGTAGCATAAAAACTTCTACATCTATTTAAGAACAAGGTTTTGAGAGGAACATTTACAAGATGTTTAAAAAAAGACAGAATTCTTCTGTCTTGGTCAATAAAGTTCAGTGGAACCACTGGAGCTGGTGATTATTCTTACATAATGTATGAAAAATGATTTACTATACTACTCCTAGCATGATGTCTTCTCTGGGGAAGACTCTGGGGTTTTTAGCCCTGCCTCCAGACTTCCCTATTCATACTCTATCTCATAACTGACTTAATATGTGAATATGAGACTCCAATTCTCATCAAGGCATTAAGTTCTGTCTTCAGAGAGATTTTAGTAGCTGAAATGTGGACTGTGATAGAAATTATTTTGAAAAAGTTGAATACTGCAGCACTAAATCAGTCTAGTTCTTCTCATTTACACGATTCCAAAAGCACAGGGAGAAAGAAAACCGCCTGATCATCTTAGCAGATAATTTTTCTGCCATGAAATTTTCCAACATTTTGTCTCATCAATAGCTTACCTCCATTCCAGAAGGTTTCATGTTAAACGAGTTGTCTTCCTGCACTACTCAAATGGGATTGCTTCACACACATGCACTTGGCCCTGCACTCCCCAGCTCCTCATCCCCTCCTCTACACCCTCCTTTCTTTAATGAAGAGCATTAGGAACAAGCCTAGGTGAAAACCAGTGTAGCTGAAAGAAAGAAGAAAAGGTTATTTTAACCTGGAATTTACTGGATGTCAGAATACAGATGGTGTTACCACAAGGAAGAAAACGGTGTGGGAGTGAGAAGTAGTGATTGTAGTGATGGGAAGTGAGGACTACTTAATTCTGTGGAAATGCTGGCTGAAAATAATTGTTGACTTACCATGTAGCTTCATTCTGGGTTGAGTATTGGCTGTCCTCCAACAGTCACTGCAAATCCAATATAATAAAACTCTGCATTAACATATACTAACTAATTTAACAGAAGTGTGTTCATATATCCGCTCCTGATCTAGGAAAACTTAAACAGTATGTGACCTGGCTACGCAGAGGGATGGTACAGGTGGTTTTGCAGCCTCGGAGGTTTTTTTTTTTTTATCCAGTGTGCTCCGAGATCAGGAGCTATAACCATTCATCTGGCAATGACCTGTGTCCCACCACATGCACTGAATATTAAATGAGCTAAGCATCCAGCCTGCAGACTTGTCTAGGCATCTCATGCTATTGCTCTAGAGCACCATCGATTCAGATAATATGTTAATGATACCTAGAACACAAATCAATACAAAACATAGGTATTCAAATTTGATTTGCTTATGTAAATATTGGCCACAAAATAATTGCTCAGAAAGATTATTTGGATTTTATTCCTAAAGCATGATAGCAAAACATGTTCATACTGAAACAGTATAAAACTGTATTAATTTCAAATGCTAAATCCATTTTATTAAAATATCTTGTCAAGTTAATTATTTGAGGAAGTTACAGAGTAAAGGAGGAATATGAAGCTGAAATATGAACATTCTTACAATAATAGAACTGACAGAATGATTAGTTTATGAAAGCAAGCAGTCTTCCTGACCTTTCTAGACACACTATTCACTCTGCTTAGAAGTTCTTTCTATTTGTTGTGCCATTACACAGTTCTGCAATGCTGGAGCCTAGATTTTCTGAACAACAAGCATTTTAGACCCTCATAGCTTATGAAATGGACATAAATATAGGTTGTGTGGCAAATAGCTTTAGGATATTTAAATCACATTTGCTGCTTGGATTTAAATACATTCTAGTGATCTAGCACTCTGATGACCTCTGGATAGAAGATACTTCTGTCTGAATGCACCTTATACCCAATACTGTGAAAAAGCACTTTGCTGTTTCTTGCAATTTTGTGTTTACCATATTGCTCTACTTTGATTTCTTCCTATTTTTCATCCTGACATGCACACACAATAATGGTTGTTAATCTCCTCTCCAGAAACTGAATCCTGGTTACATTGCTCTTCAGGTAATAGCTAGGGGTAGGCAGGCATGGGACCATAAAAATACAATCTTTAATCTTAAGGACTTCCTGTTCAGGAAGGACTAAGTGCAGACCAAATGGCACCAAGCAAACAATGTGACCTGCACTGACTTTAAATGTGAATAAACAAGTCTGATTAAGAGTTACTCACTGCTAGATATTCTCAGCAATTCCAAAAGAAAAATAGTAGCTCTGCCGATACTGAAATTTCTGTTGTTCCCACTAGAATCAAATAAGCCTTATTCACTGGAGAATTGGAGTGTTGGATTTCCTTTTCTTGGTTAAAAAAACAGAATAATACCTTTTCACTCCCTAATGCTTGCACCTTATGATCTCTTGCTCTCTTTCATAGTTGCAGACACGCAACTAGCAGCATGTTGCTTTCTGGCTCTATTATTACGTTCAGTCACAGAACCAGAGTACTGCAGTAGCCACCTTTGGAAGCTCCTCCTTTGGAAGCTCCTCCTCTATGGATCATATTTGAATAATTGGATCTTTAGCCAAATGTTTCTGAATTTCTGAACTTTATCACATATAATGCTGGGTGTTTTGTTTGGAAATTGGCTAAAATCAAGTTAAATTTGGTTCCTGATTATGCTGTTGAGATGATGAGCACCAGACTTTATGCCAAGGGAAAGCTAGTCTGGGTAGCATGAAGAGAATTCTTTACTTTCTTAATGAATAATTTACAGGCTACCTTCATTTTTACTATTAAAAATACAAAATCCATCTCTAGAATAATTGGAGTTTTAATGCTTTTTTGTATCTAGGTTTGCAGAGAAGGAAGTATAAAATTGGGCAAATCTTTATCACAAAACAGTATTCATGCCTTCCTTACCCACAGTTAAGGATAGGTAGAATGGTTGGAAAAAAATCTGCCCCATAATTTAATCTTGTAAAAATGAGAGGTAAAAAAGTAAACACCTCAGAACTGAAGTTAGATAGAAGATATTGAGGCTGCTGGAGAATATGCCAATTTGCAGGCATATCACAGGTATGGTTATAATCATTCAGGGCTGCATGCATACTTTTGAAAGTAAGACTGAATTCACAGTTGCTTTGGACTCCTTTGGCTTTTATGATATTAAATCAAACCTAGTTGTCCATATAAATATTTTCCCAAATCTTACTGCTCTCAGCCACTCCATTATAAAGAATTGAGCTCTATATTTTGTAGAAAATTAGTTTTCTTTATTTTTTTAAAGTAATTTGAATGTCATAAACCTGAATACTCTCACCTAAATACACAGTCCACATGTACTCTGATATTAGTGGAAATAGATACAGTTTCATGGACTTATGTGGACTCTGAGATTTTATACTTCATGGGTTTTAAAAATTCTCAGGTTTACTAGATGCTTTCAAATCTGATTAATATCACAGTGAAGTGGAAGGATGTTACTAGAGAAAAGAAGTGCTTAACCGAGCTTTCAAAGTTAGGCTCCCACCACTATTATTTAAGTTACTTTTTTTCTGAGTGTTTAATGTTAGACAAAGCTAGTTTCTTACTGAAATAGACTGTCCTTGTTCAAGTGTCCCCTGATACACTGAAAACAGCTTCCTCCAATTTGAGAAAGCCGGCTACACTTAGGGGTAGAGCTGCTGGAAAGCAGCTCTATGGAGAAGAACCTTGGTGTCCTGGTGGACAGTAAGTTATCCAGGAGTCAGCAGTGTACCCTTTTGTCAAAGAAGGTCAATGGTCTCCTGGGGTGCATAAAGAAAAGTGTGGCCTGTAGGCTGAGGGAGGTTCTTCTCCCCCTCTACTCTGCCCTAGTGAGGTCACATCTGGAGCACTGTGTCCAGTTCTGGGCTCCCCAGTTCAAGAGAGACAAGGAACTACTGGAGAGAGTCCTGCAGAGAGCTGGGAAGATGATGAAGGTACTGGAGCATCTCTCTTATGAGGAAAGGCTGAGAGACTTGGTGCTGTTTTACCTGGATAAGACTGAGAAAGGATCTTAAAAATGCTTATAAATATTTAAAGGGCAAGTGTCAAGAGGATGGGGCCAAACTCTTTTTAGTGGTGCCCAGCAACAGGACAAGGGACAATGCACACAAACTGGAACACAGGAGATTCCATTGACATAAGGGAGTGACAGAGCACTGGAAGAGGCTTTCCAGAAAGGTTGTGGAGTCTCCTTCTCTGGAGATGTTCAAAACCTGCCTGTATGCAGTCCTGGGCAACCTGCTCTAGGTGACCCTGCTTTAGCAGGGGGGGTGGACTAGATGATCTCCAGAGGTCCCTGCAACCCCTACCATTCTGCATTTCTGTAGTGACACTGATTTGGGAGCAGGTATTCACAGAGCAGAAAAGATTTGTTCAAACTTAACAAGATGCATGGTAGTTTTAAGACTCTCAGGTGAACTCAGTAGATGAGTATTATTTCTTGTAAGTGGAAGAAATCTCTTCCATGCAAACCACTGTCCTGATACTTTAGAGAAACAGGAAGCAATTTTCACAGCTCATTCACGCAACCAATGAAATGTGAAATAGGTTCCATGGTTAGGTGAGAATCCTGGATGTTCCTTCTATCTCAGGGTAAGGCAATCTTATTCCCAGGGCATTAGGGTAAGGAGATAAACACATAGCAAAAAGTATTTATTTAGACCAGTGTTACTGCCTGAATAACCGAGGGAAAATGAAGGGCTAGCCAATGATCTATTTTCTTATTTAGATCCAAGAAGTATTACTGAACATCTCTGTATTGCTGAACAACAACAAAAAAAGAATGGTTTTGTTTCATTCACACTCCAAACAAGTCGTTTGATATAAAATCTGTAGCTATGGATATAGCACATCAGATTATAACAGCTATCACCTCTGTATAGGAGAGGTTGTCATAAAACTATAAATCTTTATGCAGAAGCAGATTGTTGTTAGTGCTACTACAAAATATAAATAAGGTGCTAAGGCGGAAAGATACATCTCCCAACCTATCTGAATTTCATTGACTTAAATGAGGTGATCTGAACGATGCAAATGCATAGAACTATCACAAGATGAAAGGTAATTAATTTTTTTTAATTGTCCCCCCCCATCCTTATAGTCAATTTGATTGACACTTAATAGTTAAGCCAGCACATTGTTTTCTTAAGTGTGAAATTCCCAGAGAAAAAAAAATACAACACAATAGTCTGTGCTGGAGTCTTGTGGGCAAGTGCTGTGAGCACGGAGAAGCTCTGATCAGTCTATTGAAAAAGTAGCTGTTTCTGCCTTCACTTCTGACCTGGTAGTGCACTCCAGTATAGCTGTGTTCAAAACCCTTTCACTCTGCTACTTGCCATTCAGTGGGACAGAAGCAACATCTTCACATTGGTTTTAAACTACCTCAAGAAGCAGATGCAGCAATTACCTTTAAAAGCAATAGCTAGATGGATGGACCTTGAATAGTGACCTGTTTTTATTATTGCTGTCTGTCCAGGAAGCACTTTTATTACTAGCAATCAGTGTTAGATCTTCAATAGCAGTTGATCATTTTTGCTTCAAGCTTTTGTGTGTCCTTCTGGCCATGTGTAGGGAATGCAAAGAATAACAAATTTTACAGCCAGATTAACAGTTCTTGTCTTGCCTTTTAATTTTACATATGGTCCATTGTGTGCATACTGCAAAATGAGGAAGCAATGTGCTTAAACCATAAATGATAGCCAAATTGAAGGAATGCCTCAATCAAATACTACATCTCTAGACTCCAAATTATTAACATGGTAATTATAGAAGGTCTATAGAATTGCTGACACAGATGGCTTCAGAAATAATGTATACTTATCAATGTATAAAATGTTCCCAAAGAGTTACACTAAGGGTGGTGCAGACTTTTTCACTTGTTAAATTAGTAATATACAATTGGTAGAGCTCAAAATGATAGGGTCAGAAAAGTAGGACAGGTATTAATAAGTGTACAACCTCTTACCTTTAGTAATGTAACTATTATGGGCTTTTGGGTTGTCAAGATGAAGATACAGCATACTCATCTTAAGTGATGATTTCTTTGGAAAGACTTCATGGATAAAAAAATTACCATGCTCAAGACCCATAGCTTCTCAGATTCAAACATTTTCACTGTCTGTTAATTTTGCAAGTATAGTAAGCAACTAAGGACTGAAAGATTGAGGACTATTGACATTGAACACAGAATAAATTTTGTGGTAATTGAGGTACATATAATTTCATTACTTTAAGTGAGATTTCTTAGAGACATCAAAGGCTGGATGTGCTGTACTAAAATTATCTCTGTCAATGGTAAATGCTCATAGATAAGAACTATGATTTATTTTTTGGGGGGGTAATAGAAATGTTGAGGAGTGTTTTATGTGATTTTCATGTAAAATGTTTTTTTGTCTTGGGGTATTATACAAGCTTTATCAGCTGAAATAATTTGAGTGGTGTATTGTTAATCAATGCCCAATCAATTTTTATTCTTCTGAAATCCCATTAACAAAATTAAACCAAACCAAAACAAATCCAAACTAAACCGTTTTCTGATTCTGTTCAGTGACTGTTCTCAAAAACAGCAACTCATAAAATATCTTCTTGAAAGAACTGAACATCAGCCCAGTTTTATTGCTTTCCTCATTTACTTTCAGCTGCAATCTAAAAAACAAAAGTGACATATGCTGTAGTGGTGATGAATAAGAACAACTAGATGTTAATACTGTCCTATTTATGAGTGTTGAAACAATAATGTGAATACTTACTGTGGAAACACATTACATTGCAGATGCTCAAACTAACAATAAGCATAGTGCTATCTTAAGTTACCTGTGACTGTGGGAGTGGCGTATCTATAAAGAGAAAAAACATCTTTTGCTTTCAGGAAATAGAAGTTTTGGGAATGAAGTGAGAGAATAATTTGCAGAGGAACAGATGGGATCACCAACTTATATACTACAGCTTTATATACACTACCCAAACTGCAGATAATTTTACTCCTTCAGAAGTGCTTCTGCTTGAATTGAAATCTTCAGGTCACCCCAGTCTGGTGAAACATCAGCATAACAAGTTAATGGGAGCAAGCTGTGAAGATTCAGAGACTGCAAAGCTGTTGGAGGCAAAACAAACTTGTGCAGTATACTTCTCCATATAGAGGTGGGACACACACTGGTGGTTGAATGATAGTATCTTTTCAAATAACCCACAGTTTCCAGATGCTAAAATACAGTAGTTGATTTTTTTAGTGTAGGGAAAGACCCATAATTTGATAGTGGTCCACATATTAAATGTATTTAAAAGATAACAGAACCAGAGACAAAAGTCTATGCTCTCCCCCAGTGTTGTCCAGATCCCAGACAAGCCATAAGATTGTAGAGTAATGACTGCTTTCCATGACATCTTGTAATTACATGTGTCAAAGAGGTATTGAGTCCAGGCTGATGCCAAGCAGTAAGTTTTTCCATTTATTTGTTTTTGTGTGTAACTTTATTTTGTAGTGAAAACTGGACTTGGGCTCTTAGTATAAATAACTACTTGTGAAAGAGGAGAGGAGGTTGGAAGTAAGACTTGTATTATTGTTTTCCTGTAATAAGATAAAGAAGAAAGTACTGATAAAACCATAATTATTAGTGGTTTGAAAATCAGCTGGTACATACAATTGAGGACCCATTGTTTTTAATGAAGTTGTGTTTGTTTAGCTAGAAATCTGGTCTGTGTTTTTTTGTATTGCTGTAATGTCTGTTGGCTCAAGCAAGTGCCAGTTGTGTGAGAACAGCTCAAAACAATTGGTTATATAATGTCCCTGCCTTAAAAATCTGTACATCTAGATAAGTAAGAAAAATTCAAAAAATACAAAAAACCAGCATCTGGATTTTGCACTCACTAGAATACAGGCTGTGGCTTTGCTAAGAAACTGAAATTCCCATCATAAAAAGATAATTTGGGAAAGTAATAAATGAGATTTTTTTTTTCTTGGAGATTGCTCTCAATGGCATATTAATTTTTCTGTAACATGCAGCTACACTTCATTCCTCTCAGAAAAAGCATTGGCAAGCCGACCCTTTCCTCTCCTGAGCAGTTTGACTGACAGGGTGCTGCCGAGGAGGTAAAATGATTTTCAAAGCCTGACATAAGAAAAAACATTTCTTGTGCTCTCACTGGACTTTTGTTGCTTCAGGTGTTACAGAAAAACAAATCAACTCCACTGCTCTGGTTCTTAATAAGTGTATTATTAAGATCTCCAAGCATAGCTGATACTGCTCTTCTGAACAGACTGTGGAACTCCATTCATTTATTGATGCACTCTCCGTGAAGGGATTATGTTTCACTTTGTTTGAAGGACCTGAGAGCTCTTATTATTTTGTTTGCAGAAACACTGTGGTGCACATGAAAGAGACACTGAGGAAAAAATATTTTTTTTTTTTTTTGGTGGGGGGAGAATAGCTGGCAGTTGATTGCCTCTTCTTTTTTTTTTTCCTTTTCCATTTGAAAAAGCTTCTTGGATGATTGATTTCTGATTTAGATTACCACATCCTTCCTGTTGTTCCCTGTTCTGTTTACTGAAATTTTCTAGATGCCTTGTTCGGCTGACATTCAGTATATTGATAAGGTTAAAGATAATGACTGAGTTGCTTTAGCAGCCAGGTAGATCTCTGAATCTAGCTTATTTTGATAGTCTTTCCTCCCTGCTACCCAGTAAAGACAAAGATTTATTCAGGATTATAAAAAAGAAAAACAAACACAAAAACCCAAGAAAAATAAACCCTCTCTCTTTTAGATTTCCTTTCCCTGTAACTGTCAGAAGTCCTTGTACGACAGTACTTGCTGTGGAAAGCAAATGTAGCACTTGGTGGGAAGACTTTATGAGGCACCGACGCATGGGGCAGAAAACCCTTAAGCCGGCCACGTCATTTGTCTCTGCAGGCAAATTTGCAGCTCCTGGGGAGCAGTAGGTATGGACAACTGTGCCCAGGCCAATCAGCTCTGTGGAGGCTGCTCAGGTACACAACCCTCTCAGTATCCCAATACTGTGTGAAATCTGTGGGATAGGGGTGAGGAAAGGCTTACAGGGGGTTTATGAGATCTTAGACACCACAGTAATTCTCCAGATTGGGCCCACTGTGCTTTCAGCAATGCTGGTTGAGTTACTAAGCCTGAAAAATAGTATTTTCCATATCTCTATATGCAGGTACTGTGGGTTTTTTTCACCCCATTTTGAAAGTAACTGAAGGGAACATTTATGCCCTAGTCCTTTTCTCTGCCCTTAAAACTTGAAAAATCCAAATTAGGGGCTCCATTTATTTGGGATTGTCAGAATACCATTATAATAACGAGAATGTTTTTTCACATCAGTCCTGCTGAAGTACAGTAGTTAGACTTATCTTTATCTAGTTGAAATTATAATTGCTCTTGCGCTTTCACTTATTCTGCTTTCTTTCTCAGTATGAGTCAGCCCTGGAGAAACAGTTAATGACAGCTGAGCAGGAATTAATGTAACTGGAGAATGGCATGTGCAGCACAAGAAGTTATAACCTTTGCACTGTTCCACCTCGATGTCTGGCATACAGGGGGATTTACATTTTTACTGCATGCCAACAAAAGCTACAGGCTGCTGACAACTTGGGAAGCCCAGGGTGCACCTACATCCTGGTCATATGTCCCTGTCAAATGCATGCACTATCTACATCCAAATGCGGATAACTCTGTGCATAATTCCACGCTTACTTTGTTTATGGTGTTAAGCTACCTCTGCATGCAAGGCAATCTGCAAGTGTGTTACAGATTTGCATAGTAAAGCAGATCCTTATGGTTTGAAAAGTAAAGGAGTTATTAATTTTATCTGTTATACTAGATCCCCTGAAAAAGTGAGAGATGTAAAGTTTGCAGTTTCTGCCACATATGTCTGTTGACAAATAAAACCAGAAAGGAGTATATTTTCTTTTCAAGGAGTTTGCAATAATTTGACATAACTTCTAAGGCATCACTGAAAAATAAAAACACCTTTGTTTTTTGTGTATACCCCTTTATTAATAGTGCAGAATATAAACCATTAAACTATTACTCAGCATACTAATACACTGGGCCTGATTTTTCATTTATTTACTGTACGTTTTATGGACATAGTTTCATAGGTTTTGGTAGCTTCCTTCTGGATTTATAGTGTGTAATGTAGTATAGGGTCATGACTTTTACTGTAAAGAGTATACTTGCATTTAAAGGAGGTCTTTACAGACAACTATCAAGCAAAAGGTTACAGAGAAAAAATACAGTGACTGTTGCTTAAGCTATAACAGGAGCACAGCAAAGTGGAAGAGGAAAGATATTTTTAGGCTCTGAACTGCTGTCTTTCTTCCTGTGTCATGATTCCTGCTGATCAGACCTGATGTTTTTTGGGATTGTCGGAATACCATTATAATAATGAGAATGTTTTTTCACATCAGTCCTGCTGAAGTACAGTAGTTAGACTTATCTTTATCTAGTTGAAATTATAATTGCTCTTGCGCTTTCACTTATTCTGCTTTCTTTCTCAGTATGAGTTAGCCCTAGAGAAACAGTCTGAAAAAGACAGTCTGACTGTCTGAAAAAGAGTTTTGTTGTTTTCTTTTCATTCCCATTTTTAATTTTTTTTCTGCAAGATAGGTCAACTTATTCGTGCATTTATCTATTTTGATAGCAATGTGGAGAAAAACAGTAAGATATGGGAGCATTATACTGGCTGACATTCTGGGGGATTCTTATAAACTCCTTTTTAAGAGTGATTTGTACTGCTTTCTACTTTATACTTAGTGCAACTATAAATCCAACTGTGTGATGCCACTCACAGCTTGGAAAGAGTGGAGGTAGTTTCATTATCTCTAAAAGATAATAATAATAGTAATAAAAAATAAATAACACATGTGAAGTTTCTGCATTTCAGTTCAGGTTCTGCAGTGCTGAGTTCCCCCAGTAGTATGTTGAAGGTTTCTTCATTTATTTTTTTTTTTTAATGCACTTAAGAAAGCTCTGTCCTTTATATCTCTAAAGATCATTGTGAAGTGATACTGATGCAGAAGTGCTAACATTCTGCTCCAGTTCTTTATTCTTGATGGCAGCAAAAGTGTCAGGGAGTTCTGGGGAAAATTACATATAAAAAAACCCCAGATTTTCTAATACTATATGAAGTAGAACATCTCTTTTATGTAAACATTGCAATGAAAAATATCAGCTTCCTTAGTGAGATGTATGGATCAATCTCTTCTTCAAAGCTGTGAAAACCGTCTTAGATACTCTGATATCAAGAGTATGAGCCTAATACACACCAGCTGAGAACCTCTCCTGAAATAGAAAAAAGCCAAACCCTGCAAAATTGTTTTTACAGAAAAAATGATTAACAGTCCAATGTTTAAAGACAAAGCCCTTTGTTTTGGTACTTTTTGGTTTTGGACTTCTGATAGATAATATATTGTGCAACTTCCATATTGATATGCACTTAAAAGAAGGTTCTCATTGTTTGAACAAGAATGAATCCTTTTCTGATCTCTCTCTCTCTTTTTTCAAGACCATTTGTGTTCAGACTTCATTTTCCAGACATAATTAATTTGATACCACACAGCAGAATTTAATCTAACTATAATTAAAGAAAAACAATTTAATTTTGGACTCTTTCATTATGAACCTATAGCTATCTAAAGGTTAGAGCTGATTCAGTGACCTGTGGTTTTGTGTTCACCCAGTATTAATCATTTGTTGCATTAAGCTTAACTTACATGGTTTTGATATTTTTTTTTCTTTAAACCTAAGCAGAAAGAAAGAATTCACTATGAACATACAAAATAAAAGGGGATCAATCCCTATAAATTATTACAATGCATAATAAATATCTGAATTTAACTATGGAAAAAAGAGTCCATGATTTCTCATATAGTCTGAGACGATGTTTTGAAGAAAGAAATAAGTAGTTAATAGCTAGATGGCAGGGAGTGTTAGAGATGACACTGCATGGAATCATTCTGCCTTAGGAGCAAATGGATCTAGATCCTGAATGTGCTGGTGACTCCAGTTCCTGAAAGGATACATGGCACATTGCCTTCAATGGTTACAAATTGCTTTCATGGATGTCATCTATTTTCTTTAGAAATGATGTTAGACCAATTGATTAAAGTCTTAGTGCAATCATTTCTTCATATTGAGAATTCCATTTATTAGTGAGAGGCTGCTTGATGAGCATGAATAATCAGTTTTGTGTTTTGCCTCAGATCCAGTCAAACATTTAAATGTGTTGTGCCCAGTGACTTTGAGAGCCACTGAATACTTTAAAGACCAGAATAGTCCAAAAGGCAACTCTTGTAATGAAACCATTATTATTATCCACAACATATTCTCTATTATTATTATTTGTTGAATTTTCATTAAAAAAAAAAAAAAAAAGAAAGAAAGAAATCTGCTCTTTTCAACAAAAATCCTGTAATAAGGCACAATTTTAGGTAAGAATATTATTTATCTTAGATGAACACTCAGAATGAATTTGTGAATGAACATATAACTGTAACTTCTCACGTTAGAAAGAAAACACAAACCCAAACACACTGCTTCTCATATTTTAGCAGCAAAGTCAGTGGTGGAGGAGACTCTTCTTTATATGTCAAAGGAGGGCTGAAAAAGGAAAACAGCCCTCTTCCTTTCATGCAGCAAGCAGTTTATAAATCAGTGAAAGGGGCCTGTGGCCATTGTATTTTCACCCTATTTGCTGCAATGCTTTTTGTTAGCTGCACTTTGGAAAACCAGTCTGCAGACTTCCTAAATTAGATGAAAGAAGGTAGTCTTAACACTCTACACAGAAGACTTGGTAGCACAGCATAAACCAACAGCCATGTAATGGATAAGAATTAGAAATAGTTCCCTTGCATTTTGTTTTTGCAAGCAGTAAAGGTCACTGTCTGGGACAAATTGCTGGAGATGGACCACTGCTTTGATCCAGAAAATTCCAAGTAACTTTCAATAGGACTCTGACAAAATAACTTTCTAACATCTCTTCTTGTGAATTCACCTATTGATGACATGGCATAAAACTTGCATGAACTTGCAAATTACTTCAACTATAAAGACTTTAAGTAAGACTGATAACTAGCATGAGTCATAGCATAGTAACAAGCTGTGTGTCTAAAAAATATTTTTCAAATATATATCTTGTGACAATTGTTTTGCAAATATCTGATGAGTGTTTCTGTAGGTATGAAAGAACTTGCAAGCTCAGGGGAAAATCCTAAGGGACAGAACTTGGGAGAATTTGGATATCTTTGGTCAGGAATTCAGTTCATCTGGGACCAACTACTGGGAAGATTTTACTGCTAAAAAATAATTTAAAAGAATTGGACTAAAATCATTCATGACAAAATAGGAAAACTCTGTAGAACTTTACAATATTTGAGGAGTTCTCCACAAAATTATGAAAAAATTATCTTACATGAAAAAGTTGTTCATTCCTAACTGCTTTATGCCTGTGCTCTTCACTCCAGCCTTTCAGGGAGTCTAGAAGGTGAAACCAAAGATTTAAAAATTGCAGTCCCGATGTTTAAGGGACATTTTTGGCTCATAGTGCTCATTACATTTCTGTGATTTTTTTCCTGGTATGTCTGCCCAGAGGACAAACAGTAATCTGCCTGCTTTGTGACATTGCAATGGACCATTTGATTACTAATTGTGTGCTCAGGGAAAGAAGAGTTCCTATGTGATGGACCTGAATGAACAGCCTACCCCTCTCCAGCTGTATCTTTGATGGGAGATAGTAAGTGCTGTAGAGTGTGCCTTTGCTGGTCAACACAGGAACAAATAACACAGGCAACTCCTTAGCCAGCCACCCGGCCAACTTAAATGTCCTGGAATGGTGGAAACTATATGATGAAAGAATTTCTGTAGGAAAAAAATGTCAATAGATGAATTAGATTCCCTTTAAAAGAGTATATAAAAGAAATCCTCTCTTGGCCAAATGCAAGAAAAAAATTGACTTCTCCCTTGAAGGGTTTATCTATTCATTTGATTGTCTCTTCTAAGTGAGCTGTAATTAGAGCTAGTCCTCTTCTAACCCTTGTGCTAATGAGGCTTTGCTCACTTCTATTAGCGACAGTACATTGTATTTTAATAAGGATCCCCTGGCCTGTCACGGCAGGACCTGCAGATAAGGGGAAGGAAAGCAAAAGGAAATGTAATGAAGTGGGATCGGCAGGGGGTCCCCTTCTTGGCACTGGGCTCCACAGGAAGGCGCTGGCTAACTTTGTCTTAGAACTGTCATTTGTATTAACTTCTAACCCATCACCTTCTCTGGTAGGCTAGCTTTACTCAGTGAAGCGGGATAGATACTTGGCTTGGCCTCTCTATCCCCTGTTTCAACAAACTGAATACAACACAAAAAGTTCACAGGGGAAGCATTTGGGGAGATGGTGTTAAGGATAGGGTCAAAAAGAGCTTTTAACTCATCTTAACATTACTGTTCTTTTCCATTTCAACTCTTATCTGGCCATCAAGGCTTTCTGTTTGCTCACTCGTCCATTGCTAAAAAAAACCCTCACAAATGCAGAATGCCTCCAAATGGAAATTATATGTGTTTTGAGATATGCAACAAGTTGGTCTATATCTGCATGCTTCCTTGTGTGTTTTCTCTATTTATTTATTTATTTATTATTCTGATCAATTCCTAGTTGGACTGGAATTCTTTGCTAATTCCACCTTTACTTACACTGATGCAAATTGGGATAATTTCTTTGCCATTGAGTAAAGCTATCAGGGAAAAGAGAAGCAAGGCTTTTGTATCTTTGTGTAACAGCCATGCAGCTTACCAAGAAAAAACCTTTCTAACAAAGTCTTTTTAGACATACTGCAGACTGTTAGAGAGTGTGACAGATAAAGAGTTCCCTGTATTGCAAAAGGCTGAGAAACATTATTCTTTTGTGTTTAGTTCTTATCAATTGCTTCCCAGAAGCCCTAAGCAAAATATATTTCTTACTGTTAGTACTTTCAGAGCCTATTCTGGGATATTCTACTTCCAGGGATATGATTCTGCTCTACCTCAAATTCCGGAAGACTGTTTACATGTCAGTGAAGTGAATGCAATATTTTCCCACTTTCACTGAGTTTGCCATTTACTTCTTTTAGGCATGCCAATGAATGCCTCTACCAAAATGTAAAGTGTGGAGGAATCAAGCCAAAGGCTTTCCATAAAACACTCAGACATGTATCTGATGTTATTTACACCTTTAAATAACATGGTAATGCTCAGTCAGCCTCCTTTTTGGTGAGTCATACCTTACTGACCACCTTCCTGGAAGAGATGCTGTTTAGTGACAAGCAACATAGCACCTGTTCAGTCCATTATTATACTGCAGAGAAACAGAATTTATAGAGATATGAGAAGTAAGGATTTCTATGTTATCTCAGACTCAATTTTACAAACAGATTATTAGCTGAAAGAAAGCCAGTATTTTCTGCCCCTACCATGTCTGGACATGTCGGTGTCCTGGTTCAAGTGATCAGCCAGGCTGGCTCCAGGTCTTCATCACAGGTGTCCAAGGTATTCTAGTAAGCTTTGTGAATTCATCTATAAGTGAACCTATTCATCTGTCCTGGTATTGGTTGTGTCACCACAGAAACCTATGCTCCCTTTAGAAACTGTCTTTTTCATGTGTGAGTAATTTCCCTAGGCTTGATTTCAGATGACTGGAACAAAGCTTCCTGAGTCACCAAGTAACTGGGTGGTCTTTATAAATATCATCTGTCTGCCAGGATCAAAGGCTGTTGAAAGACATGTTCCTTAAGATCCCTAAGCAAGTGTGTTCTCAATTCTAGATGCTTTTCTTTCTCCATCTGACTAGCAGAAACTTCATGGCCTCCACCATCACCTAGACTAACCCTCCACTTCTGTCTCAGCATACTGTCATTCCCTTGGCATGAGACTTCCAAGAGGAGCAGGAATCTCAGGGCTGACATGAGAAAAGGTAGACAGTCTTAGACTGGAAGGTCTCCAGAGCCACAAAACATGTCTTTTACTGGCAAATCAGAATACATGCAGTGTATGTACATATTCTGTATCTTTTGAACTGACTGTCTGTAGCCAGCTCACACAGTCTTCTTTTCCTTGGTTCTTCTAGTGACCTACCATGCCAGCTACCTCAAACTGGAAGCACATGTCCATTGATGGAAGTCAGGCATGATGCAGGAACTTAATTCCCTTAATGGAGTGTTAGCATGTAACATAAACCTGATGCTGGTGCATACAAATGCAGTCCCTTCTGCCACCTCCCAAATTTACACCTCTTTTGCATCATTGTCTATCTCCATTCCACTAGACACCACTATCTGTATCCTGGAAGAGAACCCACCACACCCCTGGCCATACCATGGCCATTCTTCCCATACCGTTTCCCTTAGCAATAGTGGTGGCATGGGGTACTGAATAGATGGCAATATCGTGAAGGAGGTTTGCAGAGGAAGAGGGTACAAGAGAGAAAATGAGACAATAGATTGTAGAACAAATTATATAGAAAAGCTTTTTAAAGTCCCTTGCATGCAGAAAAATGTTTTTAAAGTGTTAATGTTAATCATGGAGAACTGGAGAGGTGTCTGATGACTGGAAGAAAGCCAATGTCACTCCAGTGTTTGCTGTCTGCCTTAGACCATATCTTTTTTCTCTGGTGAGTTATTTAAAGTCCTTGATATAGTCCTGTTTACTACCTTTGTGTTTAGAGATTTTTATCAATGTTAATGTCCATGCCTGATGTCTCATTTGCTGATGGGCTGAAAACAAAGTTCAGACAATTTTAGCTGTTGCAGAGAAAGGGAAATTCACTAACTGAGAAGCAGCACAGTCAGGTATAGTCTTCACCCCTTGTTGTCTGTCCTTGTCTCAAAGAAGATGAATCATGAGCTGAGGAGATGAAGACTGCCTGTAGCATTGCTATAGGGATGTCACATGGAGGGCTCTTTCTCTTCCTGTTGATGTATTATGGATGTTCCTGTCAGTGAGTATGACGTGATGAATTCCATTGAAGAGTGGTGTAAAACTATGTCTCTTTGTTAAGAAAAAAATGGTTTCTAATTTCTGACAAAAGAAGAATACCTCAATCACTCTCATGGAAGCAAGAACAAGCCTGATGTTTCTTTCTTTACTTTTTGATATGTACTTGAATGCTGGTCTTGTTTTAAATATTATACAACATTTTCCTGAGATTTTCATTTTAAAAAAAAAAAAAATAGTTTTGTGTTGCAGAAAACAAGATCATGCCTTATAATTACCAAATATACTTTGACACTTGTGTATTCAAAAGAAATGCCAAAAGATAGAAGTGTTTGTGTATGTGACAGCTACTGCCCAAATTGGGAAGAATGTGTACCTCAAATATGTATATTTAGTTAGAGTCAACCATTTGCTCTTTTGAAGCCCTTCATGCTTTTCATTTTTCTTGCAAAGTCAGAGATTTCAGTCTCCAGAACTCATGTTTTGAATCAGTTTTTTAGTTTTGCTAGTTAAGTATAAAAAATATTTTTTCAAAAATAATATTCTAATTAATATTTGATTGCAAAAAGCACAAAAACATGTCACACACACAAAATTCTGCTTTTAGACTAATATCTCTTTAAGACTTTTTCACAATTAAAGTGTCACAGCTGTACTTTTGTGTTTCCATCTGTGTAACATTACATTAAAATAGTTATAACATAATAAAATTTTAATTATTAAAGTGATAAAAAATGCCATGTGACTATAATTCCTAGCTCTTAATCAATGAGAACATATGTTAATTCTGATGATTCTTCATATACAACTGAGTTTAAAGTACTGTGGAAGACTATTTAATGACAAGATTGTGAGGAAATCTTAATTATCTATTTTTTTTAGCCTTTAACTTTTATTTTAGATTTTTTCTCCTCAAGTAGCTAGTATATGCTGTAATAGAATGTATTTGCTTATCAGAATTTATTTTTGGATAATCAATAAAAGCCGGATCTGCTAAATACCCAATTATGAAGTTATGAAAATTTATAATTTTACTTTGTCTTCAGCTGTAGAAATAAACAAGACAATTACTGTTCTTTAGTGCAAAATTTGACCAAAAAATAGTGAACTCTTTATCATCAAAGACTTCTTGCCCTTAGGTCAAAGCTGTGTGCTTTCTTAAGTACGATTTTTGTAACACTTGTTCTTTTTCAGAAAGAAGAAAGAAGGTAACAATGAAGATCTTTGAAAAATCATTTATCAGACTACAAGTCCCCTGGTGTGTTGAACAAGGAAGAAATCATGGAGGTAACTTCTGCCCCAATGGATCCCAGATTCAAAATCTTCTTTGTAAACAGAGCTTTTCAACTGGATCATAAAGTGACAAGTTTTCCCCTAGAATTTAGCCTAAAGCCTCTTCTGGTCAGATTAACTCTGTTGTATTCAGCTGCAGACCTGGATTAACCCCTAAGAAACTCTGTATTGTTTCTCTTCATTGCATATATCCCCATGTCTCCTATTATCTCCTCTTTACATCAGACAAAGTGATACAAAGTTTAATCCATTATAAGCTTTTTTTAGTTTTGTGTATCTGTTAAGACTTCTTTGACAGTTGTTTCCCCTTTTAATGCAAACAGCCCATCCAAACAGAAAACTTTGTCAATAGAATTTGCTAACCTGAAACACAGAGGAGATAGCAGAAGTGTCCTTTCTGCTAGGACAAAGAGGCCAGTGCTAAATCCATTGTCCCTTATTGTTGTCACTGCTGTGTGCAAATTGAAAACACATACATGTATAAAAGATGCATAGTTCTGGTGATAGACCGACTACTAGATTGTGGTTTCAGTGAAAACATGACTTGTGGAATATTCTCAATGTAAAAGTATTTATCATATCACTTTTTAAAAGGTCTTTTTGAAGCTGCTTTTAAAAAAACCTGCTATGTTTCTGACACAACTGTCAGGAGGCTCCTAGACAGGAGCCCTGATAAAAGCAGTTATAAAAATGGATGCTAGAGTAAGGAAGGGAATGGCATTACTTATGTACCTGCCTAACTACCCGCTTCCTAGGAAAAGCAGATGCAGAAATAATATAACCACTTTTGATTTGGATAATAGAGCTCTGGTCGGTGATGATTTATATAACAATAAACTTGCTTAAATATGGCTATTATTGTATGATGATATAACATGACATATTAGCACAACCAGCACTTTTTCATCAACAAGCTAAGATCCAAGGAAGCTTCAGTGGCCTCATCACATGAGTTTTGCTGAGGTCTCTACAAAGCAGTGTTCTCCATGGGGTAGGGTTAAGGCTAAACAGAGATAATCCTGTCAAGACTTTAAGATGTTTTCAGAAACTCAGACCAGGGCACGGTACAGCAGATTATCCCCTGGCCTTTCACCTCCAAGGCAAGCAGACATGGTATTGAGAGATGAGACGTAGCTTTAAAAAGGCGTATAGAAGTTTCTAAACTTAGCTCTATTCCTGCAATTGTTTCCTGCAGCCGTTGGATGGCACTGCTATACACCTGGCATAAATGGCCTGTATTTCCAGTCTTTCTGAACCACTCCATAACTTTGCAACATCACTTGAAAGAGAGGTTTATTTCCTCTAATAATTTCAAAAAGGCTTTTGTTTTGAATTTAAATTAAAATTTTTCAATAAAAAACCCAACAACAACACCCCAAAAAAAACAAACAACAAAACAACAAACCAACCAACAAAAAAAATCAGAAAGGGAAATTTGGAAACTACCTTATTGTTGTTTTCAGGTTTTGGTGTTTATAAATACAAATTTAATGTTTGGGAGAGGCTGCAATTTCCATTTTTCCAAAACTCTGTTTTCAACCAAAAATATTTTGTTAGAAAATTTTCTGCTTTTGGTAGTTCTTAGTTTATGTATTTTAATAGACTTCATAAAGAATACCCCTAGAGTTCTAGCACAGGAAGATTTGTCTGAAGCCCAAAATGCAAAATCTAAATGTTTCCTGTTCTTGTTATTTCAAGTTCTAGATATTGTCATTAGGTCCTTTCTACTGTTTTTAAACCACTTACAAGAACTCTGGAAGTCAATAAGTAGATGACGTAGATGTATGAACACACAACTTACATATAGAGGGCGTGGTAAAAGGGGAACAAAATACGTATTTTCTATCAGACTTGTAACTTCTGTCTTGACTAATTGACAAATGTAGTGCACTCTCAACCAGTTCTGTTCACGGATATCAGAAGGCCTTGGGGTCTTCAACAGGAGTTTAAATACAGAGAATTCTAACTGCGAAGCATATTTCCACCTGAGGTTTAGAAAAATCATCTTTCCTGAATAGGAAGGTAGACGAGACACTTCCAGAAAACAGGATAGTGACAAGGTGAAGTTGCTATCACTGACAGAGTGGCAGAGAAGAGCAAGACAAATGTAGATCAGTAGGGAAAGGTAAAATTGTACAAGCTTTTGATAAAACATTGTTACAGTGTTAGTCTGGCATAGAGGGAAAAAGAAAACCATGCCATGCTTCCAAGGAGATGTTTGTGCTGCTCAGCTGATAAATTGATCTCAGTTTGCATGGACTGAACTGAGAAATACCTATCTTAGGGAGAACATGGTGCTGCAGACAGCAAGGTGTGACATGATCATGGCTTCAACTGCAAATGACAGGGTGAAAGAAAGCATTACAGAGATGCTGAGAAAAAAGGCATGTAGCTGGATTTGGATGCCACATGTAATCCCTTCAGGTGTGACATTCTCATAAAGAAAATGTGCAAATCCCCTCTTTCCCTGACAGAAATTTTTTGTTTGGCAACATTGCTCTTGTATCTTTCATGTTAGCTAAAAAAGAATTAAATAACTGTGCAAATTTATGAAGCTGGGAAGTATATATATTGATTGAATTTATTTTGTGATAGGCCTATGTTCTATAGTCTCTTGTTGTTACTGATTGTAGTATTTGTAAAATGATCATATGCAACTGTAAAATTAACACTGATTATTTTACTAGTCAACTATTAAATTTATTTTCCAGCATGTTGATCACTCTCGACTTGATCAACTTTGATTCACGCTTAACCTGGGACATGTACAGTTATATTGGGCTTTTCCAGTTCTCAAGGTTCTGCAGAAATTTGTTTTGCTGTACCACCAGCTGAGGTGACCTTTGTTTGCAAGTCAATTTAAGTTTTTATGATTAAACATTTTGTTGGATTAGGGGCCAGAATGCACTGATTTTACTGGTTCAGTCTTCCAGTTAGCATGGTATGTGTGGTAAAGAGCTGTCTAAAAGATAAAAATTATTCTTAAGAAATGTCCCACAAAGCTAAAAAGACCATTTAGGAAATGAAGTTTCCTATCACTGTCAGTTACATAAAAAATGAAGTCACATACATGTGGCTCAGAGAAAAGTAAGGAAAAGTGTAGGAAATGTACATTCAGCTTCCCAAGTGAAGCAGTGGTCCTGGAGCTTTCCACTAAAATATCTGCTGAAGGAGGAATAAATTTAACAAAATATTGAATGAAATCCTATTTTAAAGACATACCTTGTGGATGCTTTTGAAGGTCCTTTGGAAAAGTATGAAAATCAACTGTAATAGCTGCAACAGTAAAAAGTCATGTAGAAGTACTGATAATTTTTCTTGTTAATCTCATTAAAATGTGAAACATATTGCTCAAAATGATGGAGTAATTCCCAGTGAGGTTTATTTTATGACAAGAAGATATTTCTTTTAATGGCATTTAAAACTACGCAGTCTCCATCTGACACTTCTCTAAACAGTTCAGGATTTGTCTATAAAGTGGATGCTTGTCCCCAGGCTGATTATTTATTTTCTCAACTGTATTCCTATCTGTGTATAGCTTTCTTTAGCCCTCTGTAAATTTTCTAATTAATTACATGGGAAAAGTAACAGAAACTATATTCTTGGTTTTATCTACCATTCATCTTGCCTTCCACCCTATTCCTTCTCCTTCACTCAGAAAAGTGACTCCAGAAAGAAAACTACTGTTTTCTTTATACCATCATTAACTACACTCACAGATGGAAAAAAAAAAAAAAAAGGCTTCCAGGAAGAAATGTAGGTGTTTCCAACCAAGAATCAAATCACTCTCATGACCTATAGAAGACTGAAAAGCAGACTTCTGTTAGATTTCATCATTTAGTAGTCTGACAGATGTTGTTAGCAGGGAGTTCTTTGCACATGTCTATCTTGCTGGATGCATTATATCCAGGCAGTGGACATTAATCTGTAGCACGCTCTTCTGATCTTTGCATTAGTTATTGCTTCGTAGATTTGCATTAAACACAAATAGCAGACCCTAAATAAACATGAAAGGTGTCTTATAAAATCCAGTGATGGACATTAAAGGCACAAGAATCTGACATCTCTCATTCAGTTGATAACAAGAGAGAAATGCCAGAATCACTGAGAGAATAACAGTTTTGAACTATTTTAGTTATACAGAAAGACTCACCATCTGTGCCAACCTTTGGATTGTTATTGTGAAGTACTCAGAGCTCATCTACACTGAAAAAAGGCTCACAATAGATGATAAAAACACCCAGTAATTTGAGTAGCAGAAATTATTCACACAGAGATTAATCTTGATTGTGAAAATTGTACAGCAATATGTCACTTGCAGGTGGAGTCAGTACAGAAGTTTAAAATCAGATGAACATCAGAACATCACACCATTATCTCTTATTGCAGTAAAATGGGTCCCATACCTAAGGGATTTTCAGAGTGTTCACTGAGGTAAGGTCTGTATATCTGTAGTTGGGTGGGTCAAGGGAAGAAAGGAGGAAATGTCCATCTTTATGTAAATCATGTATAAATACATACAATGTGTTAGTAAAGGTGAACAGTTGTAAATAATACTATGATATGCTAAACATTTTCTGACAACCTGAGCAAAGCACTGAGCTTTGATTTTGCAGCCATTTTTGAGGAGAAAATTGCTTTAATATCAGGATGGCACACACATGTCTTATACCTTTACCATTATTTAGGATACTACTTTGTACTGATACAGCTAAAATTTAAAAACCCATAGCATGGTTTTAATGTGTATGCATATGCTCATCTGTTATGTTGTCCCTTCACCATTTCAGTGAGGACTTTTTTTTTTTGAGTACAGACCTTTTGAGTCTTGTGTTTCCCTTTGAATGATTCAGAACTAAACCAGGATGTAAGGGGATGTAAAGGGAATTTAGAGAAAGCCAGGCTTGTGGGACAGTGTAGCACAGGCTGTTGTTATCAGGTGAAAGGCTGGATTTCTATACCTATGTAGATTGTTGAAAGTGAAAGTAGGCAAACACTTGTAAAGGGAAATATTTATCAAGATATTGAAAAGTATTTTGCCTGGGATGCCAATCTTCCACATTTAAGATTTCTCTCATACTGAGTTTGGCCTTTCTTTTTCTTTGTCCAAGGAAAAAACCTGTTCACATGCCTGCTCAAAGGGAGCACTATTACACAGCTTACACCTCAATTCAGCCTTATTTTCATAACACAGCTCAACAGAATAGGTTATTATGTCGTTTACTACTGGTCCATTCCTCTTGCTTTTGAAGCGATTTGGCCTAGATGGAAGCTTAGCAATGAATTGTTCTTTACCCTCTTTTTTATATGACTGTTTCCTTGAGAGTTACTTATCACCATATGTATCTGTCCCTGACCATATGCTAGAGACAGTAGAGAGTGTTGATGATTGCACAGAAGGACAGGGGTGAGTCTGAAAATGAAGAAATCAAGTTCCACAAGCAAAGACTGAAAGAATGGAAAGTGAAAGGAAGCCATTCAGAAAAAGCAAAAGAAGAAAATGTGGGGAATGTAAAATAGGAGAAGGAGAAAAGACAGTCTGTCTCTGGCAGATCTCCTTCCAGATATATGCAAATCTCCCTCTAGCCTCTGGATAAAACCTGACAGATCTGTATATCTGCCAAGACAGATGGAAATTATCTAATACAGAATTATAAAAATAAATAAATAAATAAATAAACAAAACCAAAAAAAAAACCAACTAAAATGCAAAAATAAGCATAGAGATAACCATGACTGCTACCAATTTAGTCCTTAAGTCTGAAAAGGACTGTGCATTTACATATCTATCCAGACGATGAATAAACCCTTTGACATTTATGGAATTAATAGCAAGCATGCAGACTCCTTTGCAGGGTCATGGTCTTATATTGTAGACAGAGCAGAGATGAATCTGGCAAAACCGTAAGCTGGTTTGGATTCAATTCTCATTTCAGTAGAACACCCAAGATATGAGAAATGTTACAAAAAAGTTCAACTTCAGTGGGGTTTTTTTTTGGANNNGTGGGGTTTTTTTTTGGATTTATTATTTATAACTCTAAATGCTTTTGTTTAGCAGGATACTCATCTAGAACTCATGTACACAGAATCAGGGTATTTCAAAAGAACTGATACATTTTTCCATATGTAACAGTAATTACACAGGTTACTTGCACAAGAGTTATGAAGATGAATTTGCTCTCACACAACTTATTTCACTGCTGGTGGTTTGATTAGTATTCTGGGGTGTATGCTCAACCCCTTTTGACATTGTTTTCCCCTTCTGTGGATAAATGCTGTAATCATGAAGATAATATACAAAAGGTACCATAGCCATATGAACTTAATGTTATAAATTTGTATAAACCCATACCTACATTGTAGGGTCACACTGTATATGCTTTTCTGCATAACAGAGTTATGCAGTTTCCATCAGAGTTTAGACATCTCTTTCACCAGGCCATTTTGTTTCTGATCATATTTAGTAGCATTAGGAACTCTGTGATCCAAAATTAGGAAGTAAATTTTAGTTGCAACTGGGCATTTCAGAAGTGCATTTGGATAAATGTGTTCGGTTTATGAGATGGGATGTCAAAATGTTTTAGCGGGGCTTACTACTATGCTATATGTCATCAAGAGTTTCTCATGATGGGTAGATGAGTAGGGACTTCTGTCTCCTGAAAGCAGTTACATAGTTATTGGTATGACACATCTTTCAATGTATTTGTATGTTTCAGTTAAGGCTGGATTGTTAAAAGAAACAGGAAGGAGTAGGTTGCTGTAGCATGAACACTGGCTGGGCAAGGCTCATGTTGAGAGGTAATATCTTCTATTAAATAGAATTATATAATTGGAAAAATTAGGCAAACTTTCAGGCAAAAGCCTTCCTTTAGGTTTAATCAACATCAAAAGCAAACAAGCAAACAAACAAACAAAAACCCACCCCATAGCTAAGTACAGAATTTTATTCACCATATTCCCCATGCATGTTTCACGCATTTATTGCATGCACTCCATTTGTATGCTTTGTCCTACCGGAAGGAAGAAAAATAAGGCAAATTTTAATCGTTTTTATTCACCAAAGTATTAGCTAAATGAGAGGAAATGCAGGAACATAGTAAGTAGTATCAAGCAAAAGAGCTGCTCCTCTTTATATCCATTATTAGAGGAGATAATTTGAGGGTAGAGTGCCAGCAATTCTAAGGTGAGTACTTATTAAGCCATGGCTCAGCAAAGTAATAACAACATATGCAGGTCTGCTAAATACTACCTTGGCTGTAACATCTATTTCCTCTGTGATTTAAACAGAAAATTGTATGGATATGAGTCTGGCAATATTCTGCAATGTTCAAATTTCATAGACATGCTTGGGTGGGGTAAGGGGTTTTGGGCATCTTCATTTAACCATACTATACATTACTGTTGGTGATTTCAGATTATTGTGTTGCATAGCCATACCATAAAACCTGAACAATAGAATCAGGAAGAAATGGATGCAGTTATTACATGCTTTCAGAGATTCCACAAGCTTCCAAAATTTATTTCTATTTGTCATAGGTGAGTCTGTTCTATTTTGAATATATTTTATACATTGATTTTGACAAGTCCCTGAATTCCTTTAGCCAGCAAAAGTGAAAATTATATTAAGAAAAGTTATGAATATATTTTTCATTTAAAGTAAGTATGTAATATATAAGAAATCTACCATTTTTATACATCTGTGGAGAGTTCTTTCTGTACTCAGTACTGTATTGAAAAGGATGAAAAATGGACCTCTTTGTCTAAAAAAACCCTTATTTATATTATATGTTCTTAGACTATATTTGATATAGTCTTAAAAAGGAATCCTCTACTCTCAAATTCTTTAGCTAAACTTAAGGGCATCAAATTCTTCTTTAAGGGCATCAAATCTAGCATTTGAGCTTCCAGAGAAAGAGGCAAGTCCATACCTACAGGGATCTGAAAATTCTGGTTGAATACAATTCCTCTGTAATATGGACAAGGGACCTATTTTTCACATTAGGGCTGTATAATAAATCAAGTGACTTTTACAGCTGTTGAATATATGACACACACCCCCCCTCCACTGAGTTCAATGTCTCAATCACTTCAAGAGCCCAACCTAAGCCTAGAGAAGTCAAAGCATTCCATTAATTTCAGAAAGATTTGTCTTATTCTTAATTAGAGTAAATGCAACCATTCACAACTGAGTACTGTAGCCTGGAAATATGTTCTTTTTACATTAACAAATTTGAGGAACTGTTAAAATGGGGATCAAGATGCCTTTTTTTCCTTTTTCCTTTTTTTTTTTTTTACTGTACAACAGAAACCATGAATCCCTGCTAGCCTGTTGAGTAAATGATCTTATCCTTTATATTTTGAGCATCACTTTTTTATTTTCACTTTTTTCTTCCTGGGATTTTTATTATTTATTTTTCAGATTAATATTATTTCTTCCTTTCATACCCATCTGTCCACCCATCTGCTTATTTTAGCTACATTTCCTTTCACCCTGCTGGCTTCAGTGTATCCTCACCACACCTCAGGCATGTATCCTTCAACAAGATTTATAACGTGAATCATTTTGAATACCTTCAAAAGAGTGGTATAAGAAAATTGGATTCCTACCTTTTGGTGAGTAATATAAAATTATTTATAAGGTTAAAAATGAACACTGTTGCCCTAAGAGAGGCTTTAGGCTTTGGTGGATTTCAAAGAATAAAAACAACAGTATAGTTTATAGCTAGAAGATTAAGTACCAGCCAAAGCTGTTCTAACTGGTCTGCACAAAGTAGGTTATTCTCCTTGGCCAGTGGAAAGAAAGGGAGGCTGCACATCTGGTCCAGATGGGGCCTGGGGGCTCCACACCACACACTTCTTCTGCCTGAAATGGTGGTCAGAAGCCAGGGGTATGCTGGGGCATCATCCACAGGGTAAGTGAGAGCACAGATAGAAGTGTGGCAACTTTCTATGTCTTCTGGGTTAATACTCCATAAGTAGATTCTCAGGGGAGAAAAACAAAATCAAAGAACATTTTCCCACTGTAAGATCTTATTGAATCTTCACAGTGGTGGAAGTTGGCTTCAAAACTAGGGAAGTGAGAGAGAGGAAGAGAATGCAATTTGATCTTTGTCTCCTTCCCTTAATATTATCTTTGCTTGTGTTAACTTAGTAGAACCACGAGGAAAGCCATAACAATACTGCTGCTTGCCTATTGCTCAGCTCCTTGAGGAGTGGCTTTTGGCACAGTACCTGCCTTAGGAAAAGCCATACGGGTGGAAGACTGCACCAGCAGCAGGGAGAGGGCTGCAATCCTCTGCTCCCCATGCTCCTATTCAGCTTGGCTTTGTTTCTTTGATTTTTTTTTTTGACAGCCTCACTGGGACTATAACATCCAATTTACTTGTGCTGAGGAGCCCTGCATGGTCCCTTCTTCCAGGGCTCAGCAGAAGAGCAGCCAAGGCCCTGTCACCATACCACTGCTCAGGGAGGGTTGGCCAGCACAGGATCCTGGCACAAAGCCAGGTGAAGAGCTGTCTGTGGATGCTGAGTGAGGAGGAAAAGCTATGCTTGAGCTTTAGACAATAAGATTTTTACTACATGCCCCTGGTTCTCCCTTGCCTCTCCCCAGTGCACATCTACATGGTGGGTAGTGCTGCCTGATGGAGTGACAGTGAAGGAGGATGAGGGCTGGTCTCCAGGCTTCTCACTGAGGCAGTGATCTCTGTCCCATATCTCTAGCTTAGAGAAATGACTGTGTCACAGTTTTTACTTTAATGCTTCTTACAACAGTCTACTCTTCTGTACCAGTAGCTGTTTCTAGAAAGTGCTGATGTTGATGGAAAGTTAATTATATTTGTGGTACAAGAGATGGTGTGTTGTAGATATAGATGAATGTTTCTCTCAACCCATGAAAAATTACGAAACTTCTTTTATACAAAGGTAGCTGGTTTTTTATTTCTCCACAATTGCTGATAGAACTCTGCTTATTTATAATTTATATTTAAAATATATTACTTATTGAAGCTGTTTAACTTACTAATATTGATCTCTATCAGTGAGAAAAAAACAGTTATCTCTTCTTACAGTATAAAAAAATCTCAGCTTTGTTTTATTAGCTGAGTTTGCCTATGCTGAAATATTTCAAATAGACTTAAAATTCACAAGGATGACTCCAAAAAATTGAATGACAATACATCCATTTTATGTGATGAAGAAAATTGGAATTGACTTAAACCAACTGAAATCTCTTTTAAGAAGGAATCATTGATCACTGCTTAAGCAGTAACGATCACATGTGTAACGGTATGTGATGTAATTGCCTTGTATTTTAAAAACTGCAGTTACTTTCACAAAGATGATTTTATTTCCTCCCTTTAGTAAAAATGTTCTTTTATTAAAGTTTATTGACCTCACTTGTGTTAAATCACCACAATCTCCCTTGCCTAAGTCATAGTCTCATTTAGTAACCATTACATGTTCTTTTTTCACACAATTGAAAGTGCTTATAATCTATTTTGGAACAGGCTTCAGTCCAGAAATATGTTTTACCTTATTATTTTCTGCTCTCTCTGGGGATGCCTTCACAAAATGGTAAAGCCCAAAGACTTCCTGAAGGCTAATCCTTTTCTGGGTCATATGATTCTTTTCAGATTCCATCTTGAGAGAGTTTTCTTACAACAATAGGTTCTGCTGTCTGCGAACTGCAGAAAATCCTGTTGCTTTAGTGCTAACAATGAGTGGAATTTTGGTGCAGGAGGAGTGTTTGTTTAATACAATAGAAGTTGGTACAGGCTGGACTCACAAGTGTGAAGTAAACAGTGTGGGAAAATCTATATTACTGCAACTGAGTCAACAAGGTGCTGAACGCCTAAATGTGACTGAACTGTAACTGCAATAACTATCTGGTTGACTTCATCCCTTCCTGCAGCATAGGACTTGGCACATATCTTATTGAGAAAGGGTTAACAAGTAAACAGGCTGCTAACAGAGAGAAGATGAACAAAGCAAGCATTCAGTCATGCATTAGAAACAACACAATGTGCAGTCAGAACAACTGTGCTTCAGGATCAGATGCAAGTCTGATTTACTAAGTGAATATTATGTAAGATGACTCGTTAGGCCCTGTTGTAATCACATAAATTCACCCAGAAATGTAAACTAAACAGACCTAGGTCACAAAAGGGCAGTTAATTCATTTTCGATGTAGCCTACTCCCTCATTTGCAATGCAGAAGTAGTTTCTGTATAATTTTATGTTAGGAAGATTGATTAGAAGAAGAGTCTTTTATCATATGTTCAGCCTTTTAAAAGAAGGGAGTTTTCCAGGTATTTTGTCCATACTTTTGCTTTCTGTTTTGTATTCCTTTACACTCATTTGTAGCCTTCTTTAAATATTTCTTTTGATTCAGGTTGTGCCTATAATTACCACATAATACACTTAAGATTCTATTCAGCTAGCACTGTCACAAAACTCCTGCCTTAAGAATAAAGATAAAAAGGTAGAATAGTGTCTTTCAAACTTCTTTAGATCAGACACTGATCTAGAGAGATGTGGCAGAGATTCTGCCTCATCTGCAAATTTGCCCCATGCAAGAAGCACTCCTTGCACTACAACTTCCCTCCAGTGAAATCACTGTTGAGATGTTTCAGCATCACCAGTGTTGATTTAACCATTAAACCCAGAACTTTTTTGAGAGTTAGGCTGCTGAATTTGATTTTGACCCATACAAAAATGCCTGGACTCCAGTACTTTCATAGGTAATGGTGTACATCCACGCAAAAAAAAAAAAAAGAAGTTAGAAAACTAGCTGGATCATGAGAGCTATGTCTGGGATAGGAGTCCCTGTGACTCATAGTCAGCTCAGCTTAGGAAAATTGCTGCAGTAGTCACTGCCCTGTTTGTCAAACACAGGGTAGCATCCCTGCACAGATTCTCCACTAGCACTATGCCATCTACCAGCCTTGCTGAGGTACATGTACATAGTGCTGCACCATCCCATGCATGCTTGCTCTAAATGTAGAACAAGTTCAATTTTCTGTAACAATTTCATACACATTTACAGTACTTTTTTTAAAAATAAAATTAAGTTTTCCCAGACATGTATATTTACCTATTATATCTATACCTATATCTATATGATCTCTATATTTCTAGACATCTGTATATCTGTATAACATATATCTGTATATATATTTGTCTCTATAAAACACATCTTATTAGTGTATATATTGACACATACCTGCACAATCCAATATTTATGGTAATTAAGTCATTTTTCTTATTGCCTGCTGCAAGAAGAAGACGGAAGAGAGTGAAAGATTTGTTCTTCTTTTTATTTTGTTATGTTTAAGAAATAGTCAGATGACAGGGGTACTGCAGATAGAGGTAAGTGCCTTGCAGCACCAGAGGTGTTCATTATTTGTGTGCAGATTTGCGAGTCAGAGGAAATAGGCTTAGGATTCTCTTACCTTTTGGCATGATTCTGGATGTGTCTGTTATTTACAGATTTTATTGTTCAGAGTTTCTTGAGAAAATGTCAAGAATAGAAAAAAAAGGAAAATTGTGCCTTTCAATAAAAACTCTGTAGGGCATGTAGTGCTACCTCCTGACATTGTACGAAGCTGGATAGGTGTTGTGTTTCTCAATGCATCAGCCATCTGTGAGCTCTTCAATGTTCTGGGCATCATGCACACAATCCTCTGTGCAGCTGGCCAGCTGAGAGGGTAATGCTGTGGTCCATTCTCCTTCCCACTGCTCCCTGTCTATCTCAAGTTGCCTTTAAGTTCCTTTAAATTTACTTTAAGTTCACTTTAAGTTCTATAGCTGGTGGAGAAGAATAAAAGCATGTACCCAAGCACAGGGGAATTGTTTTCCTATCTTCTTGTTTGTTCCTCAGACAAGGTTATGTACCCATGAAGGTGCCACAGATCAACTTGTTTTTAACAAATTAGAAGGCTATTAAAGGCAAACAATATGTTTTTTTTCTGTAGATCTCATTATGGACTCTCCTTTGCCTTTCCCCTTTCTCCTTAGCACATTTTGCAAATCTTAAGAGTAATGTAGGTATATGGAAAGTGCTTCCTATGAATTCTGTAGCACTTCCATGACAGAAATTGCAAACATTGCTTTATTTGCAAATCAAGCAGCTGCTCACATGATGTAAGTATTTTTAAGTACCAATGCAGAAGCAACTTTAAGTCCCACAAACCTCGACTGCTGCAAGAGACTTATCAACATTTCTTATGGATTACTACCAGTCTTCACTTCTGGGTGCAAAAATGAAGCAGTGTTTCTGAGATATGCTGAGACAAACCAGTTCCCTTTTCTACTTCATAATAAATGGCAGAATGGGGGGAAAAAATTAAGAGAGTGATTTTTTTTATGCACAAATACATAAACATGTAACTATATTTAAAGTAACCTTTTCATATGTTGGAAAACCTCAGATACTAGTCAGCAACTTATGGAAGATCACACAGATTAAAATAACCAATAGATAACCCTTAAGGGAACTTGGATAAATATGTTTTTCATACTCATCTGCATTTCTCCAACACATAGAATGGACTAGGAGAACATCTTTTACTAAAAATGCTTTATTTTTTTGTGGGTGTTCTCCTTAGTCTGCCAGCCAACGAATTGAGAATTAAAATACAACTATACTTTCTGTGTATGCCAAGGAGCAGACAGACATGAGATAAAAAAAGTTATCAAACTTCAGAGGGGCCAACTCTGCATTTTGCAGAAAATAATGACCTACAGTTGCTGCAAATGAATGAATAATTTGGCTCTATAGCCTTTCCTTGTTTGCCAGTAGCCTAAGACATTTCATAGATGTTTCAAGGTTATGAAAGATATTATTTATTATTAAGACATTTCACTGACCTTTCCATAGAAAATGTTTTGAAACCCATTTCTAACCACAAAAATAGTTGCTACTGTTGAGCTACTGAGTGCTTTGCTGTATTAATTTAATAATATCAGTGTTACTCACACTTTACACTGCCTGGTTTCATAAAGCACTGAGCAAAAAACCACCCTATTTGCATTAACCTCTATAGGGTTGCACTGTTATATGTCATTTAGTTCAGTCTCTCTGAAGCCACTGCATTGTGGTATCTACACTACAGTTTAGCTTCTCAAATGGCAGATTTGCCATGTCCCATAAAGGACTATCCTCCTTCTCTGTATTCACTGTGGAGACAGGACTGCATGGTTTTGTCATAAGACTATAGTTTCAGCACACCTGTGTTGCACTCCTATTCCCTTTATTACAGGCTTTTGGTGAAAATTGGTTCTAAGATTTCTTCACAGATAGAACAAAATAGCAATTTTGAATCCTTTTCTCTCTGAAAGGCTACTCTCTGTCCCCAGACCTCTAATTCTGTTATTTGAAAGGAGTATCAAAAGGACCGTTACTGTCTTGTGGTAAGCATTTCAAATCCCTGAACTGGCTTCTAATATAATCAGTCTGCAGAATGGCCATAATTTCTATTTAGTTTGAATACAATCATACCCAAATATATTTCTCTAGCAATTTCAAATTCCTGGCATTTCACCTCAATTATAAGGACACTATGTCTTGAACTTCACCAAAGTGCTTTAAATCTTTTCTTTAGCAGGGTAGTATATATGTTTGTCTCCTACGGGATTATTCTGCTATTCTTTCTGTTTATCTCTGCAGTTTCTGGTATTGAGACAAGCCATCAATGAGCTTGCATTCTTTTTAGCTTCCGGGGCAAGGATATATAGCAACGATTATGGAATAAAATTAAGATTTGGTGAGGGAGAAAAAAGACTGAGAAGAATAGAGGAGTCATAGTGTAGTTGTATTTTAATAATGAATTAAATTGTGAAAGTGAAAGGTTAAGCAAAGGTCTGTGTTCTCCTTATCAGGGAAGGTGAAGAGTGGCTAATTAGATTATGCAAACCAGAAGATAGTCCAATTACTGTTGATAGGCCAAATGTAACCAAGGGGACACTCCCATCTGGAGGAAAGAGGGAAAGGTGTGCTTGATAAGCAAACGGTGCAACTAACTGAATGCCCTCTGCACCTGCTAAGGAGTGGGGGTAGAGCTGATGTAGTCCCTGACTCCTCTTCCCCAGTCATGGGGAGATGGGTAGATCAAGACTGGGAGAAAGATGTTCTCCAGAGTCTGTCTATCCACAGAAGAGCCCATCTGATGGACCTTGTTCGTCTGGTCCACACAGAGAAGAACTTGTCCAAGGTCCAGATGTCACCCAGAAATCAGGGGGCAACCGGTATGTTTTGTCACAGTGTAGAAAGTGTTAACCTTTGCTCTGTGTTTTGGGGAGTTTCCTTACAAGTGTAAACACATACCAGGCCTAGGAAAATATTCTGATGTCAAATTTTGGTTTTAGGGCCTGACCGTGTCCTGATCCATTATGTTAGGATGCAGATATTGGCTAAAATCCAGCAGTTAATATCTGTCATCTTGTTGACTTTGTATAGGCAGTTATGGATGAGAGATTTCAGACTCAGCTGAGAACTTGAGGTTTTTCTGTAGGGGGGAAAAAACTTTGCAAACTTTACTGTGTCACCAAAGAATTTAATGATGTCTTGATTTTTGGTCAAATTAAAGAACTCTGCATAGATCTTTGATATTCCTCAAAGTCAGTTATGCTGATTTTTATCAATTTATCAGACATATTCTCTGATATGTGAACTTGTGCATGAACTCATACATCAGCTCATTTTAATTTTTTCATTTATTCAAAGTAGCTCAGAGTCTCTGCAGACTAGAGATGAATTTATGTACTACAATGTGGCTACAGCTACTGCTTATTTTCCTCACAAAAGAAGGAAGAAAGACAGAAAAAGAGCTAGCATATTTGTATATAACACATACTGAAGACAAGGACAAAAAAACCTGAAACTCTTGATTATATTTTTCAGGATAAACATCTGACATTTAAACTGGACTTATGGGCTGTTTTTTGTTATTTTAGATTGTACTAAGTGTTATACTTCATGTGTTTATGAGTCATCCTCAATGAGTATATTGCTTGCGGAATAAGCAGGCTCGACCATATGTTTCGTTTGCATATGCTACTTTGGATAACTGTTCATTCCTTCTCTTATCCTCTTTTCCTTCTCCCTTCCAGTTTGTGGTTTGTGGGGTTTTTTTTAGCACTCATCTACATTTTTGAATCCCTGTGATTTTGCTCAGAGTTTGTTCGTGGATAAGAGTATTTTGTTGCTTGTAATTACCAATAATATCAGATAAAAATAGTAAAATTTTAGCAAACTAAGCCAGAGCTGATAAGATGGAAGGCAAGAAATGTGTCTTTGTAGCTAGAAATCATATAATGCAATTTTGTCTTTTTCTTTTGTTAACACATTATATTCTCTCATGGCTGAATCCAGCACAGTCTGAAAATCTGCCTCTGTTATTTTGTTAACATGATGAATCATTGCGTAGCCAGAAAGTCCTACTTTTATAAATGAATTAATTGTTTTGCTGGTTTGGGTTTTTGTTTTTTGTTTTGTTTTTTCCCTCCTGGGGAACAAACCAGAACATTCTTTTGTTTATCTTTGTTTCTGTCTGCCACATATATCAACACACAGCATGAAGCTAATAAATTGCGGAGAGTGAGGAGTATACAATATACAAATTCTGAAAGAGAGTGGAGTGCTGAGGCAAAACATGCATTGTTGACACATAACATACAGATAGCCTAAATTGGAGATGGTTAATTTGCTGAAAGCTGTGTGCCTTAGAGACACTGCTTTACAGTATCCTAGATATCAGAAGTTCCCTTTCAGCTACCAATCTTAAAGGGGTAACAGCTTCAAAAGAATGACTGCTCTTGAATGTTTCTCTCTTAGTTTTGGCACAAATATGGCTTCTGTCAGCAGTCAATATGCATGTTATTTTCCTCCCACCATGGTTATTTCTTGGAAATTCACATTCCTTGCACCAACACACAGAAGCCCACGTTTTACAGCTGTGCTTGGATTCCCTTGTCTTAAGCTTGTATCAGGCCTTGACAGTTAGAGGTCCATGACCCCCACCTGGGCTGAGAAAGAAAATCCTCAGAAGACTCAAAGCACACTGAACCTTTATATGACAAGTTACACAAAACTAGGCTGCAACCTCCTTCTTTGACAGGACATCAAAGCACCTGGATGTATACAGGGCCATTGGTGGCAGTGAGTTTTGGCACCAGCATTTTGAGGGTTCAAGCATTTCAAGGAAAAGTAAGGGATACAATTCTAAATTGTATGGTAACACACTCATGAGAGAGGACAGATATTTGTGTAGTTTTTCTGAATAAATGGATTCCCATAGAACCAGAAAAGTTCTAACTCTACTATGTTCAGTGGTTTCTTGTTATCTCACTCCAGTGGTTGTCCACATGCAATCAGCAATGACACGTGTTATGGACAGTCAGATCCCTGATGGCAGAGCAGAAAAACTAATTTTTTATGCAATTCGTCTCCTACATTTTAACAGCTGTTTTATATTCATTAACTAGTATTTATGACACATCCACAATGTACATCTGTGTGGAAGTGTTGCACTATAAATATATGAGCAAAAAAATGAACTGAAATTGAAATTTTTCCTGGGCAAAGGGTTTCCATTAGTATCAGCAGTAAAATGATTCTTTGGTTTCTGTGAAATTCATAGTTTGAAGTGCACTTTGTTTAAAAATGCACTGAATGGAAGGATCTTGAGAAGCTGTATGTATGTTTGTATTTTAGGGGTTCTGAAACAATTTTTGTCATCTGACTGATGTTTGCATCCAGATCAGATTCAATCAAGGTATAAAATCTAATCTAAAATTTTGTTCAAAATGGGAGTTGCATCTAAATGTAACCTTTTAATTTACAATTTATCTTTACTTAAACATCTTACTGATTCTTCAGAGAAATTTGTTCTCTTCCAAGCTATGAGCAGTACTTAAAAAAGGTCTGTCTAAATTCCTGTGGAAAGGTAGCTTCATATGTATTTTGGTTCAGAGCTAAGGAATAAATGAATATGGGTCTTACAGTTATTTTGACTAGCGTTTAATGAGTCCAAGAGGTTCAGATAAAGATGGCTATGTATCTTACTGAATGATTTTTTTTTTCATTTTTATTTAATGATGGTATTTGGATGGTAGCCAGAGACTTTGAACTCTATTGTATTAATGCACAAAAAAAGATGACTGTTTCTTGACTGCAGGAAAGTACCCTCTCTGTAATACAGACAAACTGAGGTGGAAATATTCATGAAATTATTTAATTTCTTGTCATGGGAAGTTAATAGTAGAACTGGAAGGAGATAACCTATAATTATTCTTAAAGAATATTTATTAGATGTTGTTTCTCAGATTATCTTTCTGTGCTACTGAAAGTAGAGTTTTACAGTCAGATGTTTTCATATGTACTTTCAGAGTTTAAAAAATATGGATGACTCTTTCTTGCAGTGAATGTTTAGAACACGTAAAAGTTTTCTATCTTAATTAACCATGTAAATAATAAGTAAAGCAAATAGCTGAAAACTGAGTCAAACTTGACTTAGCTCACAATATCCATCCTGTCAGTAGAGAACAGTGACTAGTTACAAGTTTCTTCAGCTGATGGAAATGTGTTCTTAGAAGCATTAGAAACATTTTTAGCACTTTGTAATAAAGATGACAAAGTGGAAGATGCTTTTAAAAATATGCTTGAGCTATGAAAGTATAGTATCCTATGAAAATGCATGAGATTCCATGCTACAGTGTTTGAAATAGCTTTGTGACTGGAGGCTAACTTCCAATATGCAGTGCATAATGTAACAGGAATTGGTCCTGCTTGATGTCATTACAAGCAGCACAAGAAATGGTTATTGGTAAATGATAAACTCAAAGAAAATAAGTCAAATTATTTTATAGGCATTTCAGTGCCTTTATGACTGAGGAGAAAAATTAACATCTTCAAGCACTCAATGTTTTTGTTTGAGCTTTAATATTTACAGACTTCTGAGGAGTTTTGCTTTTTAAAAAATGAGACTTTTT
>VWZY01003729.1:864577-877956 GCA_013399075.1 Chloroceryle aenea | reverse complement strand
AAAAAAAAAAAAGTCATTGGATATCCTAGGCTGCCTTCATTATGTTGTTTATGACATATTTGTCTTTGCATCCTTTGATTAAAATGTAGTAGTATTTCTGTGAAGTGAGGAACTTTGCAGTTGCAATTACAGATAACAGGGTTGTTTTCTAAACTCCAGTGCGGTATGAACATCAAAGTAGTGTGGATTGTAATAATCCAAACAAATAACCTTCTGTAAACTCATAAGAAAGAAGCTGGATGTTTTCATTGAGAGACCATTCATTTAACAGTCAGTTGTTGCCTGTTTCTTATGAGGTAAAAACTCTGTGAATTTGCTTAAGAAAATAACCACCAAAGAAATGTAAATGATTGAACTAGGATCTCATTAGCAAAGCCTATCTAGCTAGCTGAAGGACCTACCTCTGCTGGCAGTAGATCAAGCTTCAAGTACCTTCTTACCTTTTAGAAACTAATTATCTTCAGGCTTTTCTATCAGTTAAGGCAGGGGAGAGACATGGCAATGTTCTTGGCAACAGCTTTTATAATTTGACAGAACGATTCTCCAAAATAAGCATTTTAATGACTTTTCCTTTTTTTAAATTTTTTTTAATGTCTTGAAAATCTATCCTTTAAATATCTACCTCTAAAACATACATGGTTTTTTTGCTGTGGTAATGGAGGATTATGTACTTTTCTGTGAAAAATGCAATAAATTTGAATCAAAGTGTTCCAGTTTGGAAGGAGAGGTAGATGACAGAAGTTTTTCAGTCACTAATAGAGCAAAAAGGCCTAGGTAGTTGGGAAAAATGGTTGCTATGTTATTTAAGGGGGTGAAGAGGAAGTGATTGTTCCTCAGTGATACTGGTGACAGACAAAGGACTTTCACTCCCATAATGTATAAAATACAATAACAATAGCTTGAAGTAAATTGATTTAGTTCTACTGGAATTAATAGATGTTTGTTTGTCCATGTCAAATGGGAATACTGTTCACAATATTTTTATCTCAACCCAATATATATAGTTTATAGATGTTTTACACATATATGATTTCTAAGAGAAAGTTCATTCAGTGCATAAATATGGTAATGTTTCACCTCTAGAGCCCTGAGCTTAGCCAGGGCTGGTCAGGCTACAAGCAGAAGGAATTTGATAAACTCTGTTTGCCTGCTAGTGGTTTTCAGTTTGCAAGAGAGTCGTTAATTTCTAAATTGTCTTAAGCAAGTGTTTTATAGGGGCTTGGAAGAGAGGCTGGAAATACAGCTCACGGGGTTAGGGAGAGGTTTTCATTCATTCAGGCAAACATGTGCTCCCATGTTCGTAAGTACTTCTAGGGTCATGGTGTAGAGCATGGTTTTGAGGCCACAGGCAAGGGTTCTCCTGTCTGAGCATGAGTGGGAAGGAAAAAGGAGTAGCCTGCCTTGAGAGCAGTGTATTAATGCTAAGACTCTAACTTGCATTAAAAAAAACACTGTATGAAGCAAAACAAAAGTAATTTTCTCCTGTATCAAGATAAATATCTCCTAAAACATTTATATGAGTTCATGGTTGAGGTCCCTCATCCATTTTTGCCTGCAACTGGTCTGGTTGAAGACATCGTCCTCCTTTCCACTGCCTCTTGTCATTTCCTTACCATGTCCAGCTTCCCAGTCAGCTCTGATGACTGTGATGTTCATGTTACTGGCTCCTACCTCAGTACATTACACAAGATATTTTGTGACAGGCAAATGCATGTAAGTAGATAAGAAGATGCAGAACCAGTGAGGATGACTGGGGGACAAGGTAGTCCCTGTACTCAAAATAATAGTTTGTGTTTGAAATAAACAGTAGTGTAATTGTAATTACAAACCAGAGTATTTACTATGAAGTTGCTATGAAATTCCTAGGGGGAAAATATAATCTCTCTGTCACACTTTGTAAAGATTGTTCAGTGTCTAGTTTGGTTCTGTCAGAATTGATAAGTTATTTGCCCAAAAGCAAAAAAATTTTGGGATGTTTTTTGTGTTCTTTTTTTTTTTTTTTTTTTTTTCCCTCTTTCCTTTTTTCATGCCACATTCAACCTTCTGTTCCCAAAAGACATATCAGTCAACCCTTTGACCTCAGTTATATGCAACTGTTGGATATTTCGTTGTCTTTAACTACAGAATCATGACATGGAGGTCATTGAGCAGAAATACTATCAGAGTATTGTGCTGAAGAAGAAAATACTTGTAAGATACCGAAGTGAGATTGGGTATTTTAGTGTTGGCTCAGCTCCATCTGCAGTTCCCCATTCATCAGTGAAATTTTAATCTGCTGTAAAATTATAAATGAGTCTTGGGAAGATAAAGAGCTATTTTTAGAATTTTATCTCTTCTGAAAGAAAGATCAGTACATAGCAGGTCAAAACCATTGTAACAGAGATTGGACATAAAGTGGAACATTGGTCAAAGGCCAAAATAATATTTGAAAGCAAAATATTACTATTATTTAGAGGCACTTGTGTTAAATCTGGTGAAATTGAACTGTTTATAGAAGATGTTGGATTCTTTCCAAAGAGACTGGTTACACCAGTTTAGTGGGTTTTAGGCATTTTTCAGAGACGAGATTTTTTTTTTATAGCAGCCATAAATGAGAAAAGACAAGGGGACCATAAAGAAAAGTGTACTTCTAGCTGCTATCCAGATTACAGCATGGCTAAATGGCCGGGGGTGATGTTTGGAAGGGCAGCTGACCAGCAGAATGGCATGCAGACTTAAAGAATGAAGCTTTCCACACACACCGCTCACCAGCTTTCCGCACTGTCGGTATGTTCCTGGTTTGTGCTATAGGACTGCAAAGGGTTTGGGCTGAAAATGTGGGATGCCAATCTCCCTTGTAAGGAAGGCCAGACATTTATATGCTCTGAGTGGGGGGGGAAGCATATTTCAAAAATACCACTACTATCCACATGCAGCTTTTGAGATTCCTGCAATATGGTGCTCTAGCTCTTTGATGCAACTTATGCTGCGGGAGAAGGAACCATTAATATTCTGCCAGTTAGCTCTTTGATCTGGCCAGCTCAGATGTATGCCATAGCCTGTGCAAGAGTGAGGACAAGGAAGTGGAAGGCACCCGTTTCTCCCTCCAGCAACAGCTGGCAAGGGCTAACACAGCTGTATTTTTCACCTGCACGCTCACTTTCTCCACCAAGCACTGAATCCCATTTCTGATCACGAGTGAACCTGTAGAGATTTCACGACTTGATTTCAGATATTGCCCATGGCTAAATTAGAAAGCAACACCTATTTCTCTTAACAGCTTTTACTGCTTACTTCAAAATCCATGCAAACTTTTCATGTTATGTGTTGATTTTTCATTTTCAGTATGTTGCCTGACATTTCCCTTTTTCTGCCCCTCTGATTTCAAGTCTCATATGATCTAAAATACTTCAGTAAGTTACTTTAGCAAGTCAATACCTAACTATTACTCTTAATTTATTTTAAATTTCTTCCTGTTCCTTCTTTTTAAGTCAAGGAGGGAGGGGAAAAAAATAACTTTAACATGTGGCCTTAAATACTTCCCAGCTGAAAAAATACAGTTAACCAGCATGAGGCTAATGGGCTGATGTACAAACTGATGATCCACACCAGTTGCCTGCAGCCAAAAAACATCCTCTGGCCTGCATACACAGCAGCTGATTTTACCCTGGATGTTCCAGTTTCTCTCTTTCCTACATTTCCGATCACTGCGTACAGAGCTCTAATGTTAATTCAGACTCTCTTAGCCCATTAACTGAGTGATGCAGCACCAGGCTCCCTGGCTCGCAGAACCTTGCTTTTTTATTTCTCTGCAGCTGATAGTCCGCTACTCATTATTTACCTTGACCTCTTCTTAATGATGTCCTTCTCCATGAGCATCATTCAGAACAGACAAAATAACAGTTTAAACTACTTCTGTAGGTTGGGTAGCCTGCTTCCTTTTTTTGTGTTTTTGGTTTTTTGTTGTTATCTAAATGGCCCTTTCTAACAAAGTGTTTGAAATTCTATCTTTTGAAAGATCTTTAACTCAGAAGAGCTGCTTAAAAATGAAAGTTAATAGCTAGTATTATTTGTGCACTAGCAGTAATAAGACATTGGTTAAAAGTTATTTTGGTATTGATTTTCTCTTATATTTTTGACCTTTTTTTTTTTCAGCTTGATTTTGGTTTTGGGGAAATTTAGATAAGAAAAATCACACTTCTTTTTTAGCTTGTTTTCCTGACTGATACAGAATTGTTATATCTTTAGATACTGGAAACAGTGTCAAGATGCAAGAGAGCTCCTGGGAATTAACAAAGAATTAAAATATATGTGAAATTAATGTAGAGAGAGAGAAAATCCCAGCTCTACAGATCTTTTACAATGTTGGACAACTCATAAGGTCTGCCTGTAAATGAAGTTCATAAAACTCCTGTTAGATGTTCATAATCTGCAATTAAAATAAAGCAAGTGAGGAAAGAAAGTGTATGTTCTTTAAAACACAAATGGTGTAACTGCTCTCAAATGTCTTCACATTAGAAATAACCAGAATCAATGCCACTTCACTGATGTAAAAACAGGAGGAAAAAGAAATTCCCTGGTGATTCTTTGGACTAATATTGGCTAAAAATTATATAGCCATTTTAAAATATGTAGGTTTATTATGAAGAAAAAAAATGTTTCCATATATATTTTTTTTAAGCTAGTGTTTAGACTTCAGTGATTTGCAACCAGTGGCCTACAAAAGCCTCTTGGACCTGTGAGGCAGTTCTAAAAAGATTCTGAAATGTAGCTGAGAAAAGCAAACATATTTCAGCAGACTAAATTCATAAGGATGTTGGCACATCTGAAAGGGCTGAAAATCATCACAAAGTGTTAGCAATGCTATTTCCCACTTCTACCTATCAACAAGAGAAAATTTCCAGCCTCCCCCTCAGCTGAACTGCTCGATTTCAAACCAGAGCTATGTACTGAATCTTAATCAAGTTGAGAAGTGGAAGACTTAAGAGGAAATCATTTGAACTCGGAGCTGTCTCCTAGGGTTTTGAAAGGCTTTTATTTATTTTATTTTGTGTGTGTGTGTAGTGATGCCCTGGCTGTCAGAGTTTAAATGCTCTAGAAGCTCCATAGCTGTGATATTTATTAACCAAGTGGTTAGCAGATGATCAGAACTTTGTCACTCAAACTTGCTTGGTATCAGCTGACATATGGTATCATGTTTGAAATACCACTCAGTAAATCACTGATAATGTCAACGTAATTGCCGAAAGCTAACACAGGGTATAGTTCTTTTCCCACTGAAGTTGATGGCAAGAATCCTGTTGATGGCAATGGTGCAGGACTGAATCTTCTAACCAGAAAGCATTTTCTTTTTCTTAATTGCACAGAAAGAATCAATAATTTTCTAAAAGACGACATTCTTTAAATGAACTTACATTTATAAATGGTAGCATGTTAAAAATTTCATGATTGACTTTTTTGGTAGATAATGCTGCTGTGACTATTTCAATATGTTTTATTTGTGAGTCAGATGCTAATATATTCATAAGTAGATGAATATATGAATGTAAGAGCTCTGCATATATCTCTGTTCCATCTGTTATTTCTTTTTCCCTAAATTTAAATACTCTGAGTTCAGTGCTAGCATTGTTATTAGTATGTCCTCAAACTTTGCCATATATTAATTAGATTATATTAATGGAATAGTTTTGTTCTGCCTTTTGGGGTTTAACTTTTAAGTGGTCATTTTCTCATAAAAATGTTAAATTACCAAAATGAAAACTTTCCTGTAAAAATACTTCCCCCCTCCTGAACATTTCAATGACAACGATTTCTCATATTCTGGGCAGATTGTCTGGTGGAGAGACACTGTCACTGCTGAGATGTGAGAGATTCAGAGTCAGCTCTCCATTTCATACAGTTTGGAACAGTCTTAAATCTGGGCTTCCCACACTTGGGAGGTGCAGGGATGCAAACTCAGGATCTCTCTGGCTGAGTGCATGTGATGAGTGTTTTTGTTGGGTGATCAGCTACCCTGCAGATTTATTTCTCTGTCTGATGTGTGGTTGCCTAGGACGCTTAAAATTGTCTTAGTTTGTTTCAGTGCTGGGCAAAATTCAAAATCCAAAGAATGTTTAGTGGCATAAAACCAGTCTCTATAATTATGATGAATTTGCAGCACCAGACCAAAGCTAACCGCTACATCAACGAACAACTCAGGGTTAACTGCGTGTTGCAAGTTTTTGCAGTTATTCTTCAGAACCAGCATTTTCACTACTGCTCACCATATTTGGATCTCCTAAAAAAGTATTGATATTATAGTGCATTTAAACTTGAATTTTACAACTGTAATTTATTAGAAAATTCTTTGTATTTGCCAGCTGGATGCTTGAACATTACAAATGTTTTGGTGCATCTCAAGATCTTAATAAAATTGAAGTTTGTCGTTAGACTCAGTCCAGAATATGTACTGACATTTTTGACAAGTCTGAAAGAAAATTTCCTTTGGTAAGGATTTTACAAGCTAAGACAGCGCACAGATGAATGATAGGGAAAGTGGAGGAGTAGCAAGCAAAATAAGCGTGGTTTGATTGCATCCAATATCTTGTCTTGATTTGTCTATTCCACTATTTATTTATTTCTCCTAATTCTCTATCTCATCAGCACCACATTTCCTTTCTTACTCCATTTTGGGAAATATTTTTTTATCTTTTAAGAAAGGTGGCTGCTGTAAGAGAAAATTATGGCAGCATAAGTAATGTCCATCAAAAATTAAGAACTTTTTCTTTACAGTGTCCTTTCAGTCAAAGGATAGTGCAAATAGGTCTGCAGATAAACTGTAGATATCATTTTGAATTGTAGTTTTCTCTTTCTCTGAAGGCTATCCAGATAATGTGTATGTGGACTTGCACACAGCAGGGTTATCACTACATTTGCCTGCTTTTGAAATTTTATGTGGCATTTGACTCTTTTGGCTATAATTGTACTACTCTTCTTATTTTGTAAAATTTATTGCTTTGATCTCTGGTGTCTTTAGTGTCATCTTGTATCCCTCAGGGACATATTCTAGGAGCTACAGTATTTCTTTGTTATATGTATGTTGGTTGGAATTACTTGTGTTCACAGTTCAAACTGTCAGGCAAATAGCTCTTGGCTTTATTTATCACTCCTTGAAGACCCTGTAATAGCATCTACAGTGCTGCTTGATTGTCCTTCCATTATCAAGCTTTAGATGGTGCTAATTTTCTTCAGTGTAATGCTGAAAGGATGGTATTTAAGTGGAATAATTTCAGATGGAAGTGGAGCCTCTTAGGAGTCTTCTATCTTCCTTGGGTTTTAGCTTTTCCTCTTTCCGGGTTTGAAGTCTCATATTCATGAGACTTTGGCTGATTTTCTAGGACATTTTGAACGGCTAATGTAAGCTAGGAGAAATGGACACCTGACTTCAATTTCCAGATGAATATTCTTCTCATGCAGTGACAGAAAATGGAAATTGCTTACTCAGTATCACTCGCTTCTTCACTCCTAGACTCCTTCCCTAGTGAAAGAGTCCAGGATCTCAAGATCCTTCACTTCTAATGTACTCAGGCTTCTGACCCTTAAGGGTAACTGACCCACAGAGAAACATAGCATAGTTTGTGGAGAAGGAAAAGTATGTATGTGTAAGGTTTCCTCGGAACCCTTCCCTTAGATAAATGCTAGCTCAGACAGAAAACATTGAAGGTATTAAGAAAGCTTCCATGTCATCTTCTCAAATATCCTCAGGATAACAAGAAGCCTCTTTTCTTCAAGTGATGACTGGCAGGTAAGCTACATTTAGCTTTAAACACAGGCAGTGGCTGAAATGGGCAGCTGGGCTGCGCTTGAGGCAGTCTTCAGGATCCGAGGGGGGAGGTGAAACCTCCATATCACAGCAGGCTTACCATCTGTGTTTGAGGAACATCTTCATACCCATGGTGACTATTTACACGCTTCCTTCCATTCCTCTAACTGAATTCTGAACTTCTTCAGCATGGCCTTTTTGTCCTGAAGGCAGTGGCTCCCAAATAATTCGAAGCAACAGAGTTCTGCCAGTCTATAACACTTTGCAGAAATCAGTGTATATGCCTCTTTGCAAACTTTAAATTGACAGTTCTGTGCATTTCTAATGTTCTGCATATTAACTACATGGCCTGTGAGAGAGCTTTGACCACTGCTGAGCAGCGCTGTGACAAAAGCGCAATGTGTACATACAGACACTTGTATCTCTCCATATGCAATTGATCATTCTTACTTCTGCTGAAAGAAAAAGGCATGGATTTTCTTCAGCTTTGCAGCAAAAATGGGTTAACACTCAATTTTCAGAGAAGTTTTTCTCCTTTTGCCATGAAACTAATAGTAAGTTGTGGGCATTTTTATTGTCTTGATACTGAATTCATTATTCCTAAAGTATCAGAATAAAAAGACTTGGGTTTTTTTTATTATTGTGGTTTTATTATTATTATTTTTAAGAACCTTCAATTATTTCTTTAAAGGAAAAAGTAGAGGCTTATGTCTGAAACTACTTTTTCAGAATGTTTTGGGCTTGTGTTTTTGGATGCGTGGACTTTCCTTTAAAAATATGACTTAATATATTAGGGCTATTGAATAAATGAATTCTGATAAGAAGTCCAAATTGTGCAAAATAATGACACTCGGTTATGACTGGTCAACAATTCAGGTGTCTGAAACAGTATTACTAAACTCACATTGATAAAAGTAAAATTTGATTTTAAGTCACATCTGAATGTACACAGTGGTAATGGGTACAGGATAAAACAAAAAGCAAAAGGGAATTCTTTTTCCTATCCTATGTACTACAGCCAGTTACAGCGACTACTGAACACTAGTCTTGGAGCACAGAGCTCTTCTTTCTATTCCTGTGCTGCTAACTTCTTTCATGTTATTTCTTTATGCCTCTGGGTTTCCTTGTTTTCTCTGTTTATTTAGAGCATATAAGATTCACAACCGAGACCTGTTAATTTTTACTGTGTGGAGTTATCCACACCTTACAAAAATACAAATAATTAATTTACCTAGTGCTTTGTGTTACACTTTCATGGTAAGTTTATCTATGGTTTCTAAACATAACTAAATTCACAAACAATAAGTGGTCAGCCTGAGATCACTTTCATCCTGTAATGTTAGGATAATATTTATGTTAGGCACTTTAATTGTATGTGTGCATGCTTGTGCATGTGTGTCTAGAGAATAACAAAATAGAAGAATGAAGCTTAGGATACAGAGGTGCAGAAATATTTTCTAGAAATAATGCTCTTAAACTTGTGTTCACTTTGATTTTTGAAGGGAAAGAAAAATATTAAAAGGGAAAGAATGATTGAAAACCATCCAGATGGAGTGGGAAGAAAAGAGTTGAAGGCCGTAGGACACAGACTGTGTTTTGAGCCAAAACCATTACAGAGGAGAAAACAAAAGGTAGGCAAAAATCAGGCCCACACAGTCAAAGGAAAGATACAAAAGGAGATGGGAGGATACAGACATTGAGGTAAGATTTTAATGCAGTTCCAGAGGGGACAATTTCCAAATCCTGTGCCTTTAGTCTGTGGAACGTCTTGAAGGAGCAGAAGGAAGGATTGCATATAAAAAGCAACTGCACTAGATTATCATCAGATAAACAAGCTTTTTTTTCCATTCAACCCACATTTTCCCTGACCTTTTAATTAAGAAAATTACCCCAGTAAATCCTGCCTATTTTTACCCAAAGTGTAAGATCAAGCAGAGGGTAGGGCAGAAGGCTAGATGTGGAAGGGAAGGTGGCCTGAGAAGCTAAGAACTACAGTGCTGCAATCCTTGTAATGCAAACATGAGCTGCAATGCCAGATGAGGTCACCTTGGAAAAGGATTCTAGCACAGAATGACCATGACTGAGGCTGGGGAGCCTCTTTGATGAAGGGCTGGTAACAACTTCCTGTGGTTTCAAATATAGTGGGCATCACACATAAGAGAGATCAGCATGCATGTAGTCTTAAAGATGTCCTTCTTCACCTCCTATAAATTCATGGCATTTTCTGGATCGTGTAAACCTGCAGTTCCTCCTAGTATATGCTGCCCTCTACTGCTCAGTCTCACAGCCGCAAAGGTTACTTTTGTATTTGCAGTTGGATGTTGTTTATATGGTACAGTTTATATTTTCTTCCTATATTTTAATATAGGAAGCATTTAGAGATGTATGAACTATTTAGGACAATGATTAATACGAAGCTGACATACAGCTCAACAGCTTTTCAGGGTGGTTGTTGGACTATTAACACACCTCTTCAATTATAGCAATTTATGGATAGTGAGCAAGTGAAAATTTTTTTTTGTGCTAAAAGGAAGAATTCTCAGAATTATCTTATGAAATTAATAACTTTACTATTTTAAGGTAAAAGGTAGATGATGTATTTTATTTAATCTGATGCTTAACTTCTTTGAAAGAGATGGAAAACACTAAGGCATCAAATGGATCAACTTGTCAGTACAAAACAACTCTTTAGTGTACTTTTACTAGCATTTTGTACAACCTAACTTTCAATGTGCTTACTGACAAGCATTCTGTCATTCATCTAGCCCAGACATTAATGGATCTTCCTGTAAGAACGCTTTTCTGTATCTTGCATTATACTTGGTTAATTCCCTTTTTGCTAAGTTTTCTCTTTCTTTGTTGTTCAAATATTTAGGGGTTGCTATTGTGTTCTACTGCCTTAGACAAGCTTAGGCATACTCAACTCTGTTGTTTTGTTTTGTTTTTTTTAAATCATTCCTTGCATATTCTTAACTCATTTTCATGCTTCTTTTAGAGTACGCTGCATGTGTCAGTGATGAGGTGTGCGTGACAATGTCTGCTTACTCTCCATTATCATTGAATGATGCTTCTCCCTATGAAACCAAACTTTACACACCCACCTACACTATTTATTGCCTACAAGTTCTTTTTTTTTTTAATTTGAGACAATATTTCCCCTTCCAATCATTACTTAAGATAGCCATAATGCTGAATGCCTTCATAGTACTGAGCGACTTCTCACAGATTATTCAACAACCAAGTCATTAGCATCTAGCATTGCTTTTTATGGGTCAGTTAGCCAGTCTCCATTAAACTGGGCAGTTTTCCTGTGCAGAATAAAATAAACTAATTCTTAATTATATGCCACAAGAGGTAAAGCCTCTTGTACTGTACTAAGATCTCTAGTGAATTGCTTTTCTTGTACTCTCTTCAGCAATTCATTCTGGAATACTAAAAAAAAAAGCAGTTGAGTTCATTTTGCAAATTGCATATTCTTTCTAAACCTGTGCACCTGATTGCTCCTGTGTCATGATCTTATATTGATATATGGTTCAGCTAAAGCGAATTGAAATAAATTAACTCAGGAAAAAATAGAATGTGCTTATATGCTGCTTCCCCCCCGAAGATACTAAAAGGTAATTTTTCACTCTACAGAGCTGAGTTGTGCTCCCTCAAAAATCTTTACTGGGATTCTCTCACCTCTTCTGTTGCTGAAGAGCAGAGCCCTCTAATGCAGTCAAAAACTTTGTGCTTTATCCCAGCTAGGTATTATCACTCAGAGCTTGCCCCATAACTTCCTGAGCCTTCTGTAGACAGAATTAATTTTGCCTCTGGTGACACTGCTTTCCTGAGCTGAAGTTAAGCATTTTCTTAAGCTTTTTTACAGAGCCTAGATATCACAAGACCAGTAAATGAAAAGTGCTTAAAACTGTAGTTCTCTTGGGCTTGCAAGGTGTTTCAGTGTCTCCTCTGAATTACTGCACTCTTTACTCCCACTTTTTTCAGCTCTCACTACTTACTTTATGAAATTCAATAGGACAGCACATGTGCACAAGAGTAATGGTATTTAATCCTCAGAGTATTCCATGTCTTACTCACTGGACAGCAGGTTGCTTCCAGTAGCTTTTAGCTCAGTTATTTTTGCTGTTTCTGTAATTCTTGAGAAGGAGAGAGCATGTTTTAGATGTGGTGTGTTGTGGTTTGTTTTTTTTTTTTTTTTTTTTTTGGTAGACTGAATAGCAGATGTGGATAGATGATGCAAAATGGGGCTGCTTAGAAGGTGGCTGTTTCTTCAAACTGTGCTGTCATTTTCAGGGCCAAGCAAAGGAATTGGGTTTTGGAGTTTTGTGCAGCTTTCTAAATCACCTCTCCAGCACTGAAAATTTCAGCCAAAGTCCTTTAGTGGTATTTATTTTTCACATGCATTTAGTTAACAGCAAAGGAGCCTTTCAGTGCAGATAAAACTGCCCATTCTTTCAAACCCCAATGCTTTTTGTTATATTTATTCATTTATCAATGCTGTGAAAGTTTCATGAGCTCCAGCCATTGATTTCAGGAGCCAATGCTATTTTTCCTGTTTATTATAATTTATTGTCTCATTGTTGCCAGTAGTTTGCACTTAGTTGAGTTTCCCACACAATATACAGGAAACATCTCTATAGCATCAGGCTTCCTCAAATTGATTCCCACAGGGGCTGGGAGGGACAAGCCACTCCCGAGTGCTTTGTGCTGTGGCTGCAGAGAGTCCTGTTAAATCCACCATTTGGAGACTTCCTTCCTTGCACCTACAGCAGTGTAAGTCATAGCCAAATCATGTCTGCTCTCACTACACGCTCTCCCACACAGCCTTCGAGAAAATTTTACCTGTATGTGTGCTTTCACAATTGTATCACTTCCTTTTATGCGCTTAACATGTTTATTATCAGTGTCCAGTGAGAGTGTGTGTCTCTGAGGGTGTCTATTTGTAGTAGAGCAAAGCTAATGAAATGATTCAGTTAGGGTATTTCATTTCAGTTTACCTTTCCTCTCTGTTGATTAACAGATGTCTTGCAAATGTTGACTGGTGTATTAAGTTGTCTAGGTGGAAGTGATGTGGATAGTAAAGAGGGCCAATATACATATGTTCCTTTGAAAACACTCCTTAAATGATACCCACAAGTCTCCTGTGAAAGCTGGGACATTGTCTGTGTCTCCCTCATGAGCAATACTTCCTTGCTAACAAACAATGAATTCAAGGGTTTCGAACAGAGACAACTTTATTGGGAGTGGGGGAGCAATGCAGGAAAAGGTGAATATGGAAATAACTTCACAAAGTCAGTGATTCATAAATCCATTCTATTAAATTATGTCATCATCCTTTCTTGGTGCCTTCCCTCTTCACTCCTGTCTCCTCCGGCTCCCCCTCCACCCCTCCACCTCCTGGATGTGCTGTACAACAGTCATGAGCCTACCCTTGATACTGGTGGTTAGTCACTGCTCTACCTCAGGATACGTTGCTCATGGGGTTTTTTTGGTTTTTTTTTTTTTTTTTTTTTTTTTTTTTTTTTTTTTTTTTTTTTTTTTTTTTTTTTTTTTTTTTTTTTTTTTTTTTTTTTTTTTTTTTTTTTTTTTTTTTTTT
>VWZY01003729.1:854139-864569 GCA_013399075.1 Chloroceryle aenea | reverse complement strand
AAGTCAAAGTCGACTGAATCAGATTTTGGCTGGTTTCAATTTTTGACCTTACAAGGTCACACTGTCCATGAGGGCTTTGATGTTTTCACAGCATATTGATTCCAGCTCAGATGTTGCAAAAGTTGTATAGACCTGATAGCCCTGGCTCAAGCAGCCTCAGCTCTGTCTAACACGCTGCAGTTGTCCTGGTGCTTTCTTTGGTTTTCTTAGGTTTTGGCAAGGACCACTCCAAGCATTTCACAAAGTGGCACGTAGGAAATTATATTTAAGCACAGGATATCACTTTTTTTACCATGAGGGTGGTAAAACTCTGGTATGGGTTATGCAGAGAGATTGTGGAGTATCCATCCTTGGGGTTATTAAAAGTCTGACTGGAAATGTCCCTGAGCAACTCTGAGCAAGCGAGTTGAACTACATGATCTCTGGATGTTGCTTCCCATCTCTACCATGCTGTGATTCTGTAAAAAGTATGGTTCTTTCAGTTGTCAGACAAGATACCTGTAATAGCAGTTCCAGAACAGTAACTACTATTTCATATGAACAAAAATACATTAAAAAATCAGTAACGGATTCCTTTTAAAAGTGATTGCCAAAAGGATACATCTGCGAATATCTTGCCACCTTAAATACTTATGCGGGTACGCAAACCTTGGCAAAGTTCATGATCAAAAGCTATAAATTATGTAGTTAAACTGTAGTGGTCATGCCAGACTCATGACTGCTCAATAGAAATTCTAAGTGAAAGCTAATTGATTTTTTATTTTTGTTTATTATTTGCTAATAATTGCCTGCTGCCAAAACCCTACAGAACATAGGTTACCATTTTCCTATTTATGATCCTAAAAAAGTCAGGCAATTGTTTTGTTAATATATGACTCTCATGACAAGAACACCATACCTAGGTCTCCCTCCATAAAACACTAGGTGTTCAGTTACCCCCTGGTCAGCTGAAGAAGACATTGTTTCTGAAGTTCTCACTTCAAAGCACAGTGAGGACACATCATCTGGCTTCAGTCTACTTCACATGTCAGAATTAATTTTCACTGAATAGCAAAGATATTTTATTGGCCAATGCTTTTTTTATTATTATTTGCATTTACTTGCTTATTGGTATATATTTGTATGTGTATTTTAAAACAAGACAAACCCAGCTAATTCTCTGTTTGTCTAGCAGCCTTTGAGTGGCTGAATTTCTTTTCTGACAGAAAATTCAGTGAAAATGTGTATCAGAGGAAGATTACCATCTCAAGAAATAGAAAACTGGATGAGTGTGGTTTGTTTTTTTTTTTCCTCACAGGACCTTCTACAGATTTACACATATATTGTCCAAGGCGCTTGGTACTCCATCATTGCTTTCTGTCTTGGCATTCAGTTTGCTCTTTTTATCCACTGGCAATTACCTCTGGCTCAGAGGTGCTGCTAAACATTTCTAAGAAATGTGTTTTTTCAGACTGTCTTCCTGTTTGTTCCTCTGCTGATCTTTGTCACTTTGTTTCTTTTCTTTCCTCTTACCCTCTTTTAACTTGTAATATCTCTTGTTCTAGTGAGCTTAGAAAGATGATAACATGCAAAGTGAATATTTTCCTCTGACAGTGCTTCCTTCAAAATTTGCATATTTGGATCATTCTCCTTTGTAGACAGAACCTTCTACAATTACCTTGCTGCATTTAACATCTCCAGTAAGGTTATTAGCTATTACTATTCATAAGGATAATAACTAGAAAGGCACCCCTACAAAACTTTTATATGTCATGAAAATTTATAGAAAATTCAGAATGTTCAGAATCAAAAACACTTCATTGCACACTTTTTTTCTGTAAGTTCTGTTAAATTGACAAAATGCTTTTCTGTACTTTACAGGACTGAGGTGACTCAATGAAAGTGCTTAGATGCCTGAGGCAACAGACTGAGTTGTCTGGAATGATAATGATTAGTCAAATGATAATTATCCAAATGACCCAGATTTCTTGATACATCTTGACGAATTGCTAGGCAGTGATGCCTCTGTCTGTGGTTCTGTGGGCAGACGTGTTTGGATACCCATGTAGGTAAGCTGTATTGATCAACAATGCAACTAAGGCATATCAGGAGTTGGGTATCTAAATTACAGTGTCTCTAGTGCAGTTTTCAAGAGTATTAGCTACTGTAATGGTATCAATTTTTAGTTTTCTACTGCACTTCATCATCTTTGTTACAAGTTTGTATTGTGACAATTCAGAATATGCAGTCTGTCCGCAATCATTAGATGACAATTTATCTAAATTGATTTTCTTTTGTTCAAGTGTTTTTCCTAAACCTTGTACAGAACAGGATCACACTAATTGTTTAACTTACAGGGTTTATAGCTGCAGGCTTACAGTTTTGATAGGATAAAATATGATTTATACTGGAAACCTCTCTAGTGACATCCCTCTGCCTCCCTGATCTTTCTGACTATGTTATGGGAAGCTTGACTTCAGAAATAGTGGTAATATAGGACAGGAAGAGTAGAAGTCTTACATATTTTTGGAACTTAGTATGTTAAGCCTTTCTTTATGTTCTCAAGTAATCCTTTGGTCTTACTTGCATATTTATTTATAATAAATAAGTTCTTTCCTTCTCTTCTTTCCTTCTCCCCTTCCTCTTTGCCAGATTACTGTGGACTCATCTTCACTCTTGCTTCTGTAGCTGTAGGATTTGGAAGTGCAAGTGCTCCTAAGCACCCCATTCTAACAGGGTGTCTAACTGTAACCACACAGTGGTGTACCTTGTGAAAGAGACTAGCCTCTCTGTCTCTGTTTTGTGTATTGATGACTGATATTATTTTCCTTTTCTACATTCAATGGTAGTTCTTTAACAGAGAAGGACTAGGGTAAAAGGATGGAAGTGAAATACGTCTTAAGCAAAAGGATGAGCAGATTTGTGGAATATGAGGAGGTGTCATGACTCTTTATAGTAGTTACCTTAAGAATCTCTCCTCCATATGTTCATGGGTCAGACAGAAAATTCATACCAGTCCTTTCACCTGTTATTCAGTTATCTGCAGTATCTTTTCCTTTTCAGACCAAAATAATGAAAGAGAGAGGCCATCCTCTGCTCTGAGCCTATGAGTGTGATGCCTCCTGTAGATGGAGTAGGAATGTTTCATCAATAGGTTCCTCATGAGTGGAAGACTTGTAGCAGACTCTGATCACAAGGGTCCATTTGTTGCCTCGATTTCTATTTCCTACCCATAAACTTTTGAGTTGCTCATGGCTATTCCTTTGGGACATCTCTTCACATTCAATCTATTTCTTAGCAAAGAGAGCAACACCTCCTCCCCTCCTGTCCCTTCTGAACAGCCTGTAGCTATTGATAGCCACACTCCAGTGGTAGGATTCATCCCACCAAGTCTCAGTAATGGGCACTATGTTGCAGCCTTCCCACCGCATAGTAGCTTCCAGCTCCTCCTGCTTGTTGTCTATGCTGCATGCATTCATATGGAGGCACTTCAGCTGGGCAGTTGGCCATGTCACCTTTCCAGAGAAACACCCCTTAATTCCCTTAACGTGTTTCCCCGCTGTTTTCCTATCAGCTGCTATTACCAGAGGAGCCTCTGTCTCATTTCTGTGAGACTGACTCCACTGCTGTGTCCGCAGCATGCTTCAGGGAAATGGGTTGAACTAACCTCCCATCCCACCAATCTTGGTGTGTCATGCTTGTCACATGAAAGCCTGATGATATTATCCCCCTCCCCTTTCACATCTAGTTTAAAACCCTGTCAATCATCCCTGCAATCTCCTGAGAGGGGTCTCCCTTACCCCTTTGAGAAAGTCTCCTGTTTGGTATCAACAACCCTAGAGCTGTGTAAGCCATATTGTTGTCCAAGAACCCACATTTGTGGCAGTGACACCAGCCACGGATGTGTTAATGGACTGGATTTGGCTGTTTGGATAATTTCTCTTTCTTCCCACCAATAAAGTCAGATTTGACCTTGGAATCTTGGAAAAGATTAAAATGAAAGACCTATTTATCCCTAATTAATAACTTTCTAAAATAAAAGATCTCTTGCAAGTACCAAAAGATAAATTGCTGGAATCACTGCATCTTACTGAAAAGGACCCTGTGTACCACATGAAGGACAATATTTGATTCAGAATCATTGTCATGTAACCTCTAATTCTGGGCACCTGTTTATTTTCTGTACATAAATGTATGCCTCATAATGAGTTAGTATATCTGTTATTGCAGACAACTCTTCAGATTTTATATTCAAATGAGAGTTATATTTTATTTTCACTTTTTTGTTGCTGTTTTAACTTTGAGATTGCAAAAACTTTGTCCTATATACAAAACATTGCTTTCCTATTTTAGTACAGTTAAGTGGTAGATAAACCATGCTGGAATTTTTGAAGAGCGGGAAGTCTCCAAAAAGTATATGACCTCAAGGAAACTAACTTGCATATAGCAAACAAAAATGTAATTTTATACTGACATATGTCTTAAAACAGATGCTGCACAGATGCTGGCATTTGATTCAGTGGAGCAGGAGTCTTCTAAGGTTTCTGTTAAGAAGTAGTTGTTAGTAGGCTTAGTAGTTAAATGGGAAAACCGAAAACTTTCTTCCAGCCCTGGCTGTCTGATGTAGATCAAATTAAGAAATATACCTGTTTCTGTGAATGACATTTGTAGTTCCTTAAATCGGGGCATCAGAGACACAATCGGGGCTATCATTAGGCACACCACGTTACCCTTAAGTAAGACAACCCTCTCTTCCATCAACTTGCCAAATACCAGTCATTCTCCAGACACAGACAAGATGGGTAGGTGTAGGGGATCACTAGAAACAGAAGGAAGACTTGCTTTGTGAAAATGGAGTTATAGGATAGAAGAATGGGAATACTAAGGACCTTGAGGATGAACACCAGCCTTTGTATTTTCATTCCTGAGGTTTATTTGAAGTGTTGTGAGGAGATGATCAGCAAATTCTCCTTAAATTTAATTTTGATAAAGGATTCCATCTCTAAGTATCATTAGCAGCCCCACTGTCTTCAAGGCAGTGAAAGCATTATTTTCCCAACAAAAATGTGGGAGATGTGGTGAAAACTGAATGCTGTAGATGAAACATCCCGGATACCTGTTGAAAATTCCTCTCCACAAGGAACAGATGGTTGTATGAGAGAATCTGTATTTGTGCCAACAGAATAATTCTAAACACCCACGTTGTGAAGGTCACCAAGTGCAGAATTAGCACAGACACCAGCTTCAGGGTGAGGGTTGCCAAGTACTAGCTGCACCTGTCTGAAACTGAAACATAATCATCCTGGGGGGAGTCATGTTTGGTAAATGTATCCTGAGTAAACCAACCAAGTGCATATCAAGATGAAATAAAACATTATTGGTTCATTAAATTACTTTTAAAAAGCAATTTAAAGTCTCTGGATCAGTAGCACAAAAAGAGGATAAAAAGCCAGAAACTATATTCCTGGAACGAACATGTCTGCAGAACTGCAATGCCTAAGTCTCAGGTTTCCGGCCAATAGAATCTTACATGAGGAGCTACAAGGACTCACTTGTAGCGAGAAGCACCAAACACTAGAAAACACTTGCTAGAAAGCACTAGCAAGAAAACACTACTCTGAAAATTGCAGTATAGTTGAAGGTAAATTTTCTTGGAAATTAGGATTTTGTGAAAGGAGGAGTTAAAGCGTACTCATAATTATTATCTTTTAAATGCCTAAAAATAAGTTAATTGTGACCTTCTAATGGTCATAAGCAGATGTCACCTGCTTCACTCTGAAAAGAAAAATGGCCAGTGTTTTACACTTTGAGGAAAAATGTCACGGTGCCTTAGAGTGGACACTTTAAGCAGAAGTCAGTATTTCCCCTCAATGTTTTTGGATATGTGAGGGGTTTATTCTGACTTAAATGAGCCTCTCAATTTTTTAGGATAGGGCTTTGTATATAGACCTTTGTAATTTTGTTTCTTTAAATTTGTGGATTGATTATCCACATTATTATTCAAAGAAGCCAAAGTTAACAGTTTTCCAATATTGACATTTCTTTTTTTATTTTTTTTTTTCATTAATTTCTTGGTCCTTTTGCCTGATTCCAGCTGAAAATATATCCAGAAGTCAATGATTGTCATATTTCCTTAATACTAAGACTTTTAGCACCGTAAGACTACAGCTTCAGGAACTGGAATTCTCAAGATAATGAACTTTTGTTAAGATTCTTGGCACACCCAGCCTGAGTAGGAGAGCCCTATCTTTACAAAAGAACCATGCAGGTAATTACCAGATCATTTTGTACACTTTCCCTTTCATCTTTTGTTCTGACCATGTTATTTGCTTGCCCGGCTTCATTTTCATGTCATTTTCATTCCCATTCTGTAGATTTGCCTGCATTAGTATTGAGTTTTTTACTTTCCTTTTAAGTACAGTGCTTACTTGGCCTTACTTAATCAAATCAATTTCTTTTTTCTTTGACACTAGCCTTATAAGTAGTTCTGTGTAGCATCTTTCGTACCTGTTTTAATCTAATTCCCAAATAATTCCTTTGTCCCTTCCAGGTGAAGCTTCTATCCTACTCAGCTGCTTTCTTCTGCTCATGTTTCTCATACCTAGCTCTGAGACAACTTCCAGCCCTAGGCTGCTTTTTCATGTGGGGCACTTTGTCTCAGATTTAGATTCAATATTATCGTTATGGGTTTCCATGGCAAGTTTCACTGATGCCATCACCTACAAAGAAGGAAAACAATTGTGAAGGACAGTTATGTTCAAAATGAAATATTTCATTGGCCAGAATGCACGTACCTGTATATGTTAAAATTAAAGTTGACAAAGACTATACAAATAGCAGCTACTTAGTCCAGAATTCTCTCCCCCTCACCTTCCCAACAATAATTATTAAAAATCCTCTTTATTTTTTAAATACCCCAACAAAGAGTTAGTCACTTCCTAGTATCTCCAAAACGAGCTTTGTTCTGTTGAGTATATGTGCTGCTAGAATCATCCCGAGAGAGCCTGTGTCCTTACAGCAGATGAAATAATACAAGTTACTTTCACATTTCAGGAACCTTATTCTCCTCTTAAATAATTACATTTAACTAATTAAGTAATTTAATCATTAAATAGTTACATAAAGAAAACCTTATTCAGGGATTCCTGAAAATCCTGGTCCCCACAGAGGTGCTAGTGTTCTACTAAGTGAAGTCTTGGTCCTGAAAGGTGCTCAGTACTTCAGGTGCCATCACCTCTATTTCCATTTGAAGTAAATGGGAGAGGATGATGCTCAGTCTTTTATGCTACTGATTCTCCTGGCAAGAGAGCAGTCAAAGGTCTGAAATACTGGTCTTTCAGATGATTAAATGTCAACCTCATCAAATTTCAATTCAGGCTTTCTTGACCTCTGCCTAATGTTGTTGACTTCATTTAACATTCTAGCCTAAAAAAAGAGTAATAATTCAATGCTGTCTCCTTAGAGTTTCCTGTCAGCCTACCAAAATTGAACTGTGGAATGTAAATATGTTTTGCTTTGCTTAAGCTATCCAAACACATTTTTTTTAGTGATCTTTTTCTAGAAGACCCTAATCTTTGTTCACTCTGTTGTATTGTAAGTATTAAAGTTCATTCCCATTTTTGACACAGGCTTAAAGTGAGGAAATCCATAAGGATATATTCTATGATTGCTCCTGAAACCACATCTCTTTTCTTTGAGATTTACCATACAAGTATGAGCTGGCTATGAGCTAGACAGAGGGTTAAAGTTTTCATTTTAATTTAGAAATTAAATTAATATAACAATATTTAGGGCAGTTTAAAGGCATGCAGGAACCACAGAGAAGAAAGTAATATCTACTCTTCCCGTGATTATAAGGATGTGTCACCGAGGACAGCATGCTCTGCACTAACAACCTCTCTGGGAGTGAGACGGTTAGGTTCCTCTCTATTTTAAACATTTACTCTGGGCTACAGAGGGAGCATAGGCAACAAACTGGACAAATAAGGAAGGAATGATTCAGGTGCCTAATTTAAATACTCAAAGGAACTTCCTCTGGCATAGGTCTTCAGAGATGCTGTATCATTTCTGTCCTTTCTATGCAAGATGTTTTGGACCCTTTCAAGGAGCTAAAATGTTACAGTGTAAGGAATGCTACCCAAATAAGATGTCTCAAATTCCTGAGATTATCCTTACAACAAGGATATAAAACTGATGGAGTGGGTGAGGCTGCATAAACAAAAAAGGAGAAGCTTCCTAGAGAACTCAGCATGTGAAAAGACTATCTGTAGTACTGCACAGATATTGGCCAGAAAGGGAATGTGGCAGTTTATTTGCACTTGCTGGTAAGAACTGTTCTGGTTTCAAACTGCGATACCCAAGCGAGAGAACAAATTAGGAAAATGCTAAGTAAAGGAACAGGAAAACTGAAAGGAAGCTACAATGAAAAGAAAAATTGCAAGTGTAAGAAAGTAAGGATAAATCTTAGTGATGAATTAAAACTGCAAAGCACATCAACAGAAAGGAAAGATTTGGGATGGAGGAAGGAGGTGGCCATCAAAGATTACGGTGCACTTTAGGAGTATGACAAGTTCTCAAATGAGAGGAATAATAGTTTGTGTTTGAGAGTAAAAAGGCATGTTCTGCAGGAAGAAAGACTTTACAATGTTGTACTTGTACTGAAATGTTTAGCAAAATGTCAGTCAAACCTGATCTGACAATATCAAGAAAACACAAGCAAAATTATGGGACATTGATGGATCTTTCAAAAGACTACGAATGAGGCTGCAGATAGGACAGAATTTAAAAGATAAGGGGGTTGGGGTTTATTTCATTGTTCTATCCTGAGAGCAAAGACAACAGTTGGACAATGAAATTTATCTACATCAGTGGAAGTACAATAGAAACTGCGGATGGCAAAGGCCTGTTGGAAGGAAAATTTGTAGAGAAGAGGTTTCTGTCAGGGCAGTAATGACTATTCAAGGCACTGCATTAAACAGATAAGATAACCTGAAAATTAGAGAATAAGCACTTTAAAATAACTGCTCTGATACTGTGACAAACTAATTGCAAAACCCTGATGCCAAACTATGAAGGTTTTTCTTTTTTGGCAGGGGAGTATGGTTGTTTGGCTGACTTCAAAGACAGCTGTATTGGCAACAACTGAATTGTTTCTGGGTCAGTCACATGGGTGTATGCAGCTTGTTTCAGCAGAAGCGTTCTCTCAGTTTCCTGTTTCCCTCTCACAGGTTTTCCCCAGTGTCTAGTCTTTGGTTTTGATGGACATGAATGAAAACGTATTTAATAAAAACACTATGTAAATACTTCATGAAGCCTTGGCAAATAAATCCAAAATTAAAAAAGTTGTAATATAATGGATACATTGTGTAAAAATTCATTTGGATTTTCAGAAGAAAACATTAATTTTGTTAACTGCATTCAGCTATAGATAATGTTTACTGAAGGATATGCACTGAAAGCTTTTTTAATATTATGGGATTTTTTTACTGTGCTATACGAGTGCACAAATGCACATCTGAAATTGTTCTGCTCAAGAACATCATGGAATCTTGAAATATGGATAGCGTTTCAACGACCTAGAGAATGGTAAAGGAGTATTTAATGATCAATGTGCTGCCTTCTGAAATGAATTGTGTCTATTGTAACACTATCTTAGATTTATATAGAAGTCTATGTAGTTTAATTGCCCAAACTGTACGCTGTCTGGAAACAAAGAACCTGAGAAAAATCATTTGGAAAAGACTTGATAATCCCTGGATATAATCTCTGCTTAAGCAGGTAATGAGCCAGGCAGAGTCACATCCTGCAAATTCTAAGGACCTCAAGGGACACCCAGTCTTTAGTTTATCCTTTGTGTTCTAGGAGCCATGGCCCTGCCTCCCTATGCTGTGTCAGAGAGTTCATTTTGGGGTTGGAGGGCAGGAGAAGATCAACTGCAATTCCAAAGGGATTAGTAAGTGTGAAATTATATTTTTTTAATGCAGTTTCTAATAAAATATACACTTGTTTTGAAAAGGAATGAGGTTTGTGCAATTAGTATATGTATGTTTTTTACCAACATGCTCTGCTTAGGAACTTTTGCACCTGTTAGGATGTTTTCACTGCATTTAACATAAGAATGGACCAAAATTTGAGATTTTGGGGTATTTTTAATTAATTTTTGTGAAAATTCCTGAGCTGTTAAGAAATGTAGTTGAACATTTTGATAAGAAACAGAAATTTTATAACTGATGTAGTGCAAAGAAACATAAGTAGTAACACTCTATAAGGAACTCATATTTGTACTGCTTCTGATATGTCTTCTAAATATGAGATTATGGAGAGTCAGCCTTATGGATTTTTTTTACCACTAAATGGGAAATTTTCTCCCCTTTTAAATGAAAGCATAGTATAAACCAAAGCTCATTTAAAAAAAAAACCTAACCAACCAAAAACAAAACAAAACAAAAAAA
>VWZY01003729.1:810247-854056 GCA_013399075.1 Chloroceryle aenea | reverse complement strand
AAAAAAAAACCAAACCCACAGCAAAACCAAAAAACACACACACAAAAAACAACCCCAAAAAGAAACATATAAAAAAAACCCAAACAAAAAACAGAAAAAAACAACCCCCAAACCACAAAACATTCCGCAAAGACTCATGTTTTCCTCATTTTGTAGTACAATATTGTACTAGGTTATGCTTTCTAAACTGTCATTCCATGTGTTAACCATCAGTATTTATATTCATTTGTATAATGGCTGTAAAAGCCCTATTCTAGTCATTATTTCAAATCCTGTATTGTGCACACAGACGTTTTCTCTTTATCAGGCATGATTATAGGGTATTGAACAATTAATTTAAAAAGCTGAAAACTGAATGGAGTTTGGATAAAGTTGTTTAGCTACAAACATTAGTGACAAATGTTAATGTGCAGATCCATGGAAATCAAGTCACTATGGAATTAAATTTCTACTTGTTGGCTTTTAAAGCAAAAAGGATGAACTTTCTTTTTTTATTCTCTTAAATTGAAAACACAAGTTTGTTGTGGGTTCCTGTTGGTTTGTTTTGATTTATTTTTTTTTAACAGAAAAGTTGGGATCTGATCCAACTGACTTTTAAAGCCATTAGAAGCAGTTTAGTGTTCTATTAGATTTGGTACTCAAATTAATGTTAAATGGTTTGTAGCTTATAAGCACTGAAAAACATTTTATGAACTACAACTCATAGATTTGCATGTGTCTTGCACTACAGAATCATGTTGTGAGTAATTGATAGAACAACTTTGTATTTGCTTTTGCAGTGATGTTTCCTCACAAGATTTACTGTGTCCAGCAGATAGATAGTCAATGGTCTATAAGGATAGTTTAAGTTCTAAAAGTAATTTTTACATTAACAGTAGAATTGTCGCATGGACCTAAGGAAGATTAGTAGGAAGAAGCAATATCTTTTATTATATTGTCTTTAAAAATGCTCAGTGGGTGATCCCCTCAAGAATAATCTCAGAACAAAACCTCCCACCCCACCAGTTCTTGGTACCTAAACTGTTATTGTATTGATGCCATTTTTAATGCGTGGCAATGTGGGTCATTTTAAACTAAAATCTGAAGTTTAAAATAATCATAACTACTTCAGTATTTGTTCAGTGAACAAGTGTGTTTGGAACAATGGATATTTGACACAGCTTGAACTGAGGGTGACCTGGTAGTGCCAATCTGCAGATAGCATTTAGTTATGTAATTTAATGGCCTTCACATTTTTCTATCTAGGTGTCTGAGGCAGGTTTCCTCTTTCATACAAATCTTGTGGTAACCTTTGCTCCCCAATGGTTTAAATCACATTCTTAAGGGATTAAACTGTTATGACAAAAGAGGAATGTTTAGTTATTCTGCTTTGCAGCTAAAAATTTGTCAGATTAGAAATTGTGTATTTTATAATCTCAAGATCAAAGAAGCTTTCCCATCAAAGCTTTATGTCCGCTATAATATTTTCCCAACCTTTGTTGAACCTGAATTGTTTTGGATTATCTCACATTGGGTTCACTGAGTATGCCTAGCCAAATGTGGGAAAAAGCTTCCTGCCAAACATTTTAAACTTTTCACATGTGTAGGGCAGAGGCGGCAAACTACAGGTATTGGTTTACTACAGTAGCGAAGCTTGCTTTAACAGTCTTTTTAACTCTACTTTTATATGAGATGCTTTTTCAGATTAGTATGACAGATAAAACCCCACAGGGCAACCGTTTATCTTCCATTAGGAATACCATTCACTTTCTTTAACCTGGTGACCTCAGTGCTCCTGTAAAGAGTCTCTTTTATAGAGTTTTTACATCTCAATGGATTAAGTATCATTTCTCTGCTGAGGGGGGGAGGCGGGGGAAGCCTCAATTCAATTTCTTTAGAGGAATGGTTTGTCAGAGGAGAATAGTTTTTGTCTTTATCCATCTTTAAATCTAGCAGTCATGTTCCCCAAACAGTCACAAAACAGTGATCATTCAAAGTTCAAATCATCAGTTAAAATCCACTCACTGAGTTCCTTTATTACAGTTTCACTGCATATTTGGAAAGGCAAATAGCATACCAAGAGGACAGAGGATAAAGGGTTTAGCTATTCTCTGGGCTGTGTAATACCTTGATAGTCATAAATGTTACTTGGCATAAACTTCATGGAAAATATATATTTACTTATAGCTTTTTTCCTGATTAAAATATAACATTATTGAGAGGAATATATTCCTATTTATAAAAATATGCATATTCCAAGTAAATCTGAACAGCCTCCATAAAGAAATAATCAGACATTGTTTAGATAGTTCCAAATGAAAGCTTGGAATTTAGCACATAGAGATGTGCATTCCCTAGGTTCTAATTTGGGAAAGCCAGATAGCTTGACTTTTTAGTGAATATAATGAAAAATAATATGTCCAAACATAAAAACCTATTAAGTGTCTTTTTTACATTTGCTCTCTTTGGTTTATGAAAAAGTAGCAATTCTCTTGACAAGCTCTTTCATTCTCTCACCTCTGTTCACTTTTAGAAAGACCTGTCTATGATGACAGATTTGGCCCTGTGCTCAGATACTGCACTGCACCACATTTTAGACTGAGGTTCAGGAGTAATTTATTTTTGGTAGCACTCTCTTGAAATAAACCTTTCCCCCTACCTTTAAAATCTTGAATATAAAATGTTGCCTCCTAATTTTTTTTTCTGCATTATTTTCATCTAACTACATCACTGTAACAACTGGCTATTCTCTGTTCTCCAGCACGTCTTTATTTAATTTTCTTTTTTTTTTTTAGTCACTGACCTGTTTTCTTGATTGATTTAGGTACCATGCATGTATTTTCAGGAGTTAGAAGTCAGTCTGGATTCCTTGTACCACCCTCACTATTTTAGACCCTGATCTTTTCAATGGCAACATGAAATGGCACAGTTACTTTGCCAGAACTCTGCAAAGGAAGAGTAGCTCACACATTGCAACTTAAAGTGCATTCCTCTTTCTCTCTATGCTCAATTTCTTTTGATTTAGTCAGGCTATATCCAGTGCTTTTTATAGACTCTACATTAAAAAGTTATATTTTTTAAGTCTAAAATTATTTAACAGCATTTTTATTGATGCACTTGAAACACATTATAGATGTTATCACATGTGGAGAAAGTTTACTGAAAGTATAAATCCTATGCATGTGGTGTTTGTTTTTCAAGGGGTGTGTAGTTATCATTAAAAGAAGCACAATATCAATGTCTTCAGCTATTCAAGCTTACATAAGTAAACTTCTAGTCACTGTATTCTATTTATAAAAAAATATGAAAAATGCTATAAGACAAAGGATTAGTATTCTTTGTATTCATATATATAATAATTGAAAGATAGATTTGTTATATGTACATTGCTATCACATCAAACATTGAAAAATTCTTCATTTTCTTTTTGTACCCAGTATAATCTTCCTGTTCCTAGTCTACTGTTGTCTATACCCTGATATATTCATGGCCATATTGCCACTTTAAAGGAAAAGATTTTTTCTTTTAAATTTTTGTTGTTGTTGTTCTGAGTGAAAATATACTCTCTAGCTCTGAATATGAATCAAAGTCTACTACATATGGGCCACCTGTACTAAATATTAATCATCTATATCTAGTTTATGTTCTATTCTTCCATGCTTACGGAATTAGAATAAACATCTGATCCTATATGAGTGTGTATCTTCACTTACTGGGCCTATTAATTAGGAGATACAAAGGTAACATTAGCCAGCTAATTTATTTTTAAGTGCCAAAATCTTGTGATTTTGTGATGACAAATCTTTTGATCAAGGTGTGGAAAAGTATACTAAAAGGCTCTACAAATATTTACTAATTAGTAGGAAAAAAGGGTATTAGTCTGAGCAAGGCAAGTTATGCCACAACAATGCCATTTCAGTAACGTGTTTAACTACAGTAGTTCTGGATGTGCTGTTTCTCGTGTTCTGATTATCTTCATATATGATTTCCTCAATGTTAAGAGATGAATTTTTAGACTGAATAAATTATATTAGTTAATAACTTATGGAGATGCTAACATCTTAATGGAACTGTGATTTGGTAGATGGATGTAAAAACTGAAAACTTGCAGACTAGGAAAAAAAAGAGAAGCAAACACAACTTACGCCTTCTGGGATATTTCAGCAAACTGTTTTAAAGGACTGAGAAATTAGATTGTGCTTGCCCATGGTCAAGGGATTTCTGAACTAGAATATTAAAGGTTTGTTAGAATTAGGTTTCAAACAATGTTGGGCATTTCATGCTCGAGTGATGAAAAGACAATTATTTTCCAATGTCTTTGCTGCCTCTGGGCATGATTAAATAATGGAATTGCATTCTCAGAAAGATGTGGTTTATTACTTTTAACAGCTTTTTAAGCTGAAGTCTTTATAAATAAAAAGAGCTATAATTTTAAAAAGATAAAAGCCATGTGCCATTTCATCCCCTCAAAACATGGAAGAGAAAGGTGTGTGGAGTAATACCTATAACTTTTAGCATGTAGTTTTCCTGAGCTATGTATTCTTGAGGGAAAGAAAATGTGATGCTCTGAGGGCCAGGAGGCTCTGCATGTGCTTGCTTTGGTGTTTTATGTTTCTCATGGCAATAGCTTATGCAAAAAACTGGAGTGAACTGCTTGTGGATTGCTGAATTTTGATGGTGGTTCCATAGGTGGAGAAAAACACAAATGAAAAGCCATATTCAGATACTTTACCTAGCTTTGCTGTTCATGAACATCTCCCAGACAGACTGCAGCATGTGCAAAGTCAACTGCTGTTCAGCAGGGTCAGTCCCAATGCACTGTAAGTGTCCTGTGCCTGTAGACTTCTTGTAATCAGGTCATTGTCAGGCATAGTTTCTGGGAATAGTTCTCAAGGGAAATCAGCTGCCAGTGGAGGCCAATTTCCCAAAACTCATCAACAAGTTAAGGTACTGGGCTCTTTGACAGCATTACATTTTGGGGTTCAGCCCACAGACGTGTGACCTTTCCTGTCTGCACACAGGTTCTGGCAGGCTGACTGGTATCACAAACAAGACCTGCTGAATTGTAGGTGCATTTAGTAACACAGCTGGGATCATCCACCAGAAATAGGTGGCTTTCAATATATTAAAACTGGAAATTCCATTTAACATTTCCAGTGAAGGTGAAGACTCAGATATGAAAATCAAGTAAAAATAAGACTGAATTTTTTTTCTAGTTTTAAGTTTATTTAATTTCTGTCCCTCAGAAAGAGACACTTTGGTGGCTATTGCTTAAAAACATTTTGGCTGTGGTTACCTGACTTTTTAATGTGGAAAAAAAGCAGAGTATTACTGAAAGAGATTGTTCTGCCTTTCTCTGTGGTTGTTCATCAATGCTTGTTCCAGTCCCGTCTCTGTTGCCAGATCTAGCCTCTGAGCCACCATATAATGAAATCTCTTGGGAACAGTCTTCTCTGAGAATTAACTTCCTGCCCCCCTCCATCTCACCAGGAGTAGTTTGGCTGGATCAGTTCCTTCCATGGGCTACTATATATCTCTACATCTCTGGAGAAAGCAGAGGTGGAGGGGAAAAGCAGATGAGAATAGGAAAGAGAAAGTCATGTCTTTGGTGCAACAATGTATTTGCGTACAGTACAAGCAGCAGTGACATATGAAAAGTTAAAAATTCTGCTCTGTGCTAACTGTGAGGTAGTATGGCTCCATTTGCATGATATATTAAAGATTCTATGCTTGTTATGTGCTTAGGATTTTGAATCTCTTTCAACAGGCCACAAAACCTTCTTCATAGATTATCAACTTTCCTTTATGGTAAGCAAGGTTAAGCTTTATGACAGCAGCTCAAAAAGCAATACTTGTGTGTCCACTCCCGGACACATCATTATTCTATGATATGTAGCAAAGGTCCCATTTTCTTATCAGATTGCAGAATTGTCCCATTTGTATAACTGCTCAAAGTAAATAAATGATCTAGACAATACTAAGTGTAAATGCAATTGAAGCTATTCATTGTTTGGTCTGACATCAAGGCAAAAACACGTCAAAGAACTTGTCCAACCAGAGCAAGGTGCCAGAATCCCTAGATCTAGCCTTGGCATATGGTATTGAACAGATGTACTGGATATGAAAAATCACAGCTGCCAGCTAGCTGATAGCTACCTAAGAATCAGTCAGTGCTAATTTGGTATTCCTATGCTAGATAAGATCTATGCGGTGTGTCTGTGGGTACCTAGAGCAATGTTTACATTGGGTTGATAAGAATGGATACCATACAGAGTGTCTTAGGAAAGATGTATCCATTCGTGACTACAAACCACATGACAGCTAATTATTTAAAATGAACTTGGTTATTACTGAATCAGAAAACTGCATCTGTAAAAGCAAGACAGAAGTGGCATCTTTTTCGTGAGATCCTCTCGGAACTAGGAACAAGCAATTGTACTTGGAGTATCATTCTTATTTTAATATGACCCTTAACTCTGCTGTGGAGTGCAAATGATCTTTGAAGTGACTTAAGTTGGTCAGGGTAGCAGAACAGTTTCTTAAAATTGAAAATAGGGTCCATGATAACTCGGTATGGTAGGAACACCCCTGGAGAAATTTCCCTTATCTGCTTTTTTCCTTCACCTCTTCACATTCTTCTATCTGTGAAACTGCACAGGTATAAACAAGGGTAGAATCTTGTCCTATTCCTGTATTACAGAAAGCACTGATTCTACACTTGAAATGATGCCAGTAAACATTTCTTCTGTTGTAGTCAAAACCTCTCCTGTTTCTAGCACCTTCAAATAAAATTAGCACTGTCTTCTCATCTGGGGAAAAAAAAATAATAAAAGTGAGAGCTATCAACTTCCAAACATAACTATTTTGAGTCCAATAGGCCTGATATCTTCCTCAGTGGCTCCTATCTATTAATTTGCAAGAATTCAGTTCCTCCCTTTCCTATATCTTACACTTGCAAAAAAAGCAACATTTCCCAGATGCCTTAGGAAAAGAGGGACAAAGTTAGTCTATCAAATTCAGTCTTCCTTTTTAAAGCAGTGTTCTCTCTAATGTCTACATTAATTAAATAAATGCATTTTTAATTGAACACATGAAGCTTTCAAGTCAAACTGAGTTCATGTCCTCAGGCACCCTATTAATGGAATTTTGGAGTGACAGTGCATGCCAACCAGCTGGGTCAGGGCCATGTTAATACATCATCAAAGTTTTTTCACTGATGGCACAAGCCATTGCAGATTCTTTGTAGAAGGGAAAAGTCAATCCCTTCACCACACTTGGCAAAATAACATCTCAGGAGGTCTCAATTTCCATATGCAGTTTAGGGGCTATTTGAATCAGCGTTTGTTTTGGTTGGGTTTTTTTTTGAATCATTTTTTCAACTGGTTTATTTTACAAGCTGTCAAGATTTAACAGCAATTATTGGTGTTCATCAAGAAGTTTTGTCTTCCCTTCCAAGTCCAAAGGAATTATCTATTATTCTTTTAGTCCAAAAGAACTGTGCACAAGAGCATTATGTACCTTGAACAATAAATAGTTTCTGGGGTTCATTGATGTTATTCCCAGAGGACCAAAGCATTTTCTTTCTTTATAAAAAGGAGTAAGAAGAAAACAGCACAAGTAAACCTGAAAAGATACGCATCACAAGGGGTTATCCTTATGCAAATACAAAACACAGCCACCATCAGCAAAGTGCATGCCAAAAGCAAACAAACAAAAAAGCAAGAGAGGGGGAAAAAAAAAAAAAGCAAAGGAGTGGTTAATTCCCTTGCATTGTTGACTAATGAAGCTTTCCAAGTTATGCACATGCTGCAGCTGCACATCCTTTGTGTTCTGTGGTGGCTGGGGATACTGGAGCCTGCTCTGCACCTCAGCTATGAGAACTCCTAGAGCTCCCAGGGGAACTTGGCTACCCATGCAGACTGATTTCCCAAAACTCATCTACATTAGTAAACTAAAAAGATAGGGTCTTATCTGGGTCAGAGGCAAACTGATGCCAGCTCATACATTTATGCCCATGTTATTTCTTCCCCCAACCTAGAATATAGTCCCACACTGTGTGTAGGAAACTCGGGGATATGTTGCATTCTGAATTTTTGCCTGCATTATTTGAGTGGGTGTTAGTTGACATGGATCAAAATTATATGTATTTACAACTAAACATCACTAGTGATCCTTGACTAGAGAGCAAATCCATGGCTTCATAAGTGTCAACACAGGCTAAGAGCGTAGCTCTCCCTGTTGGTGCCACTGTATCAGAAAGATACTTGAGGGACAAATTACCTACTTATTACACAACATGCAGACTTGAGTGAAAGTTCAGAAGCCTAAATTGTCTGAAAATATATCTAGAAAAGGAAGTGATGTGTACTTGTACAAAGTCTACACTATTTTATTTAGGGGAAAATAAAAAGTTTTACCCCAAGTATAAAGGCTAGCCACTTCTAAATTACTCTTTATCCTCTTTTGGAAAGAAAAATCTAAATCTGGTCACTTCCTTATTATTAGGGTCCATTTTGAAGGAGACACTTTCAACCTTGCCTGCTAAGACTGGTTAGACATTCACTGAATGAATGGAGAAACGTCTAGCTGCAAAACAACTTGGTGCAAATCTCTGACTTCCTGGATTTCAATGTCCATCTCATTCTCTACCTCTGTGACCTTCTAAATAGTAATAGTTAATGAGGGACAAAAAAACTTCTGTACGTGCTGTGAAATACATATTTATTTGAGAACCTGTAGGTCTGTATTCTGGACCAAGTAAGAATGTATGTATCTTAAATGTTGGCCATGGGGGGAAAGGTTCCCGATTTTCTTTCTTTTTCAGAGAAAAAAACACTTTTGGCTTTAACAAGCCAAAATGAATATGGTTAACTTCTAAGGTAATTGATCTTTGTGGAGCAGTATGCAGGAGTACCTCCTTGCCTGTTAGTGCTACCATACTTAGCATGCTCATCTTTCTGAATTCTTGTTTTAGGCTTCTATCTTTCATCACATAGAAGAAAGCAGTAGGTTGTAACTTCCAGTAAATGGCATTCTCTTTTCTCAAACTAATTTCTCATAGATCTTTTGTAATAATCTGTAAAGATTACTGGAGCAAGTTTAGAGACAAGCCACCAAGCTGTTGAAGGATGTGCAGAACAAGTCCTGTGAGGAGAGGCTAAAGGAATTGGGATTGTTTAGTTTGGAAAAAAGGAGGCATAGGAGAGACCTTATTGCTCTCTACAACTACAGCTCCCTGAAAGGAGGTTGTTGGGAGTTGAGTGCAACCTCTTCTCTCAAGTAAATAATGACAGGACTAATGGAAATGGCCTGAAGTTGTACCAGTAGAGGTTTAGATTAGATATTAGCAAGAATTTCTTTACTGGAAGAGTAGTCAGGTGCTGGAACAGGCTGCCCAGAGAGGTGGTGGAGTCACCATCCCTGGAGGTATTCAAAATGTGTAGATGAGGCACTTCAAGACATGCTTAAATGGGATGGTGAGGTGTTGACAGTTGGATGTGGTGATCTTAGAGGTCTTTTGTAACTGTGACAATTCTGTGAATCTGTGATTCTGTGATACAAATACATTTATTAATACCTGTGAATATGAATTTTTATTTTCTTGATGGGAAACTTTTCAGGTAGTCATGATACAATTCGTAACATAAGAGGTTCATAATAGGAATGGAGGAGCAGCCACACAGTTCAAATTCATGTAGTTCAGTAACACTGGCCTTTAAGTGCACACTTAGAAGGAGAAAAAGAGTAAGAGCATGTGATACTTCTTTCTGATGCTTTCATAGTCTTCAGATATTTTCAGCTCCAGCACCTCCCTCGATGTCTGTGGTTTGTCTATTTACTAATCTTCTACAGACCTTTCTTTCAAGTAGTTGGTCGATTTCCCCTTGTGTCCACATATATCTCTTGTACCTACCAGGTCCTTTGGAAAATCATTACAAGGGTAACTGCATGTTGCATAAAAACCCTACTTTTTTCTTTCTTCTTTGAATGTAGTTTCTACTAGCTTCTTTTGCCAGTAAATGCCTCTTTCACTAGAAGAGCAGTCAATAATGACTCTCTGGCTAGCACTCATTCTGTAGACGACTGTGCTGTTCATAGCTCTGTAGACTTTTGTCTAATGATCCAAAACTATCTCTTTTCTGACTGAAAACAGATGAAGATTTAAGTCTATTAAGTCATGCCTTGTAAGATACAACTTCCATACAACTATCCTTGTAATCTCTGAGTGTTGTTGATAGATACTTTTTCTAAGGTGAGATGACTAGGGTACAGAATTAAAAGTCAGAGTGAGTAATAGATCTATATTCTAGAATAATATTTCCTGATTTATTCTCTATATCTTTCCTGATAATTTCTAGTATTTGAATTTATTTTTTTTTTACTGTCTCTGAATACTAAGTGAATGCTTATGTGGAATTACTTATCGTGCACTCTAGATCTTCTTTCTGCAGAGTAAAGGACAGCTTGAGGCTTGTCTTGTATATCTGGAGGTAAGGAAAGAACCTTCAAAGATCATCTAGTACAACCCCTCTGCCATGGGCAGGGACATCTTTGACTAGATCAGGTTTTGCAAAACCCCATCCAATCTGACCTTGAACACTTCCAGAGACTGGGCATCCATAGCTTCTCTTGGCAATCTGTTCCAGTGTCTCACAACTCTGATTGTAAAAACATTTATTCTTATATCCATTCTCAGTCTAAACTCTTCCAGTTTAAAACCACTGCCTGTTGTCCTGTGACTACAGGTGTTGGTAAAAATTGTCTCTCCATCTTGCTTATAAGCCATCTTCATATATGAAAAGACTGCAATAATGTCCAGAGCCTTCTCTTCTCCTGGCTGAGCAAATCCAACTCGCTCACCCTGTCTTCATAGGAGAAAAATTTCCATATTGATATTCTTCTGACATTTTAAAATCCAATTACTCAGCCCTATAGATCTGAAATTACTCCTGCACTAACCTTGTTCTCACTATCTTAAAGTAGTGTTATCAGGTTCTTTCACATGAAACTTTTTGGTAAAATGGGTTGACATAATAATAGACCTGTGCCATTTAAAAAATTTGAAAATAAGTAATGAACAGTTAGATTTCCTTAAAATTGATAGCCATGAAATTATGTATTTCTAGTAAGTCATCCTATTAAGTATAGAGATTTTGATGTTAAGCAACTGACATCATCTACCTGGACTTGTGCAAAGCCTTTGACACCGTCTCACATGACATCCTGATCTCTAAATTGCAGAGACATAGATTTAATGTATGAACCACATAGTAGATAAGGAACTGGCTGAATGGTTGCACTTGAAGAGTTGTGATCAGTGGCTCAATGTCCAAGAGGAGACAAGTGAGAAGTGGTGATCCTCAGGGATTGGTATTGGGACTGGTGCAGCTTAACATCTTTGTCAGCCACATGGACAGTGGGATTGAGTGCATGTTCACTGACACCAAACAATGACACCAAACTGTGTGGTGTGGTCAACATGCTGGAGGGAAGGGATACCACCCAGAGGGACCTGGACAGACATGAGAGGTGGGCCCGTGTCATCCTCATGAAGTTCAACAAGACCAAGTGCAAGGTCCTGAACCTGGACTGAGGCAAGCACAAGTAGAGGCAGGGCAGAGTATGGATAGAGAGCAGTCCTGAGGAGAAAGACATGGGCATGTTGGTTGGTGAAAAGCTCAATGTGAGTGAGAAATGTGTGAATGCAGCCCAAAAAGCCAACTGTATCCTGGGCTGCATCAAAAGAAACATGGCCAGCAGGTCAAGGGAGATGATTCTGCCCATCTACTCTGATACTATGAGACCCCACCTGGAGTATAGCATCCATTTCTAGAGCCCCCAGTGCAAGAAGGACATACATCTGTTAGAGTGGTCCAGACAAGGGCTATGAAAGTGATCAAAGGATGGAAACACTTCTCCTACGAGGACAGGCTTATTCAGCTTGGAGAAGAGAAGGCTCTGAGGAGACCTTATTGTGGCCTTCCAGTATCTGAAGGGGGCCTATATGAAAGCTGGGGAGGGACTTTTTACAAACACCTGTCCTGATAGGATGAAGGATAATGGTTTGAAAATGGAAGAGGGTAGATTTGGACTGGAAATAAGAAGGAAATTCTTCACTCTGAGGGTGGTGAGATCCTGGAACAGGTTGCTCATAGAAATTGTGGATGCTCCATCACCTGGCGTGATCAAAACTGGGTTGGATGGGATCTTGAGATACCTGGTCTAGAGGGAGGTGTCCCTGTCCGTGACAGGGGCATTGGAACAAGATGATCTTTAAGGTCCCTTCCAACCCAAACCATTCTATGATTATACAAGTCTATGATTCTATGATTTTTTTGCCTATATACCACAAGCGACTTACAAATTTACCTGAATTTGGGAAAATAATGGTGAATTATTATTGAAACCACACTAAAAAAATGTGAGCCTTCTGGAAGTATGCAGAGGACCTTGCATTTAACTTTGGGTCCAGTAGCAAATTTATCTTTCTCTTTAAAAACTATTTGTTGTTGACACACTTTGTTGTGTTAGAGTGACTTTTCCCTAATATATCTAACAACAAAAGATGTCCTTAGCTCAAAGGAGTGCTCCAACCTGCTTTGTAAATTCACTGGTTATTAGACAAGGATCACCCATCTTGCATGGTATTCACTTATTTTCTCCAGTACTCAGGATGTGTCAGTAAGTAATTCCAGAGTTGCCCAGACCAAAACCTTACATTAGCACATCATTTAAGTGAAGGGCTTGCACATGGAGAAAGTTACTGTAGTTGTCAGAGTTGAACTCTGCCTCTGTGCTGTAAGCAAGGATCAGTCAGCTATGACCCCCTCCCTCTCTCCAACATCTCCTCCTTCTCCTCACCTCCCTTGACCTCATGCTTTGTATGACAGCTGTGGAAAATCAAATCATCCTGCAAACCTGCTTTCTGCTGGCCAGCTGGCAGTGTGGGCCGGCACCAGGAGTGCCAGAACCTTACAGCTGTACATGTATCACTGCCTATCCATCTGTAGCATATGCCATATGCCAGTCCCTGAAGTTAGCTAAGAGGAGTATCCATCTGAAACAAAACTCTTTCATCAGAACCTGGAAGTGTTCCTTCCCAATTTCTTGCCTTGCTCCTCTGATCTTTTCTTCTAGCCATTTACTCTCTTCTCCTTTCCTTCATGCTCTAGGAATCACGTGCAGGGAATTAATTCAAGTTTGCAGCCCAATACTTTTTTTTTAATCGAGTATAAAAAATTCTGTGTGACCTTTTGAGTAGAAGGTGTGGCAAGTCCAACTTGTCCTGAGTAAGTAATGTAAATGTAAGATTTACTGCTCCATGAGTTCAGACAAATCTGTTCAGGCAATTTACAGTTGATTCGATTTTCTTTCCCATGAGGTCAGTACAGTGCATACAAGTGAGGTATAAGGGACAAGAGGTTAATTCAAAGATATGGTCAGTTCTGAATTACTAAAATAAGTGTGCCTATCTAAGAACACATACATTTTTGAGTCTAAGTTATTTAAAATGTTTGCTCACTTAAATGATGTTTTTTTCCCTTAAAAAGCAAGGACAGGTATTACTTTGGTTCCCAGATTTTCAAACAGCTTAAAATAGAGGTGGCAAAAAGCCAGCAAGCTTAGTAATGTGCAGTGGCACTCTGAAGGCAAACATGAACAATATAAATATCCTTCTGCACTGGCAGGACTGATCACATTTGACTGGAATGTGGATCTCATTATTTGTTAAAAGATGGAACCTTCTAACCTTCTGCAATTTGAAAAACACACTCCTCACCACAGGCAGAGGAAATTTTTGCAAAAAGAATTCAGGGCAGATGTGTTTTCCTTTTTTCTTTTTCTTTCTTTTTCTTTTTGGTAGATGTAGTTGAGAAAAAGATTGTGACAATGGAGTAAAGTTCTCAGACTTCTTTACTCTGACCTGTATATGTACCTCTTCTTGCTCATCCTTTTCACTCAATAGAAAAAAAAAATTAAGGCTTCTGAGTACAGCAATATTAAATTCTTACTGCTCATAGTTCATTCTGTGTAGAACTAAGGTTAAAGAAAAAATGGAATCTTCATGTTGTTCATACTATATTCACTTTCTAACTTTTCTGAGTGGTACTTGATAAAAAACAAGCCAAAACATACCAAAAGCCCAACAGCAGTGCTCTTCTGGAATTCTTGTTCTGCCTCTTCTCTTGGCTGTAACCTGCTGAGTGGATCTGGATGGTTAGCCATATGTTGAGGATTTCACTTGCAAATTCTAGTGCCTAATTTCAAGTATCTAACTTGAAAGCTCAAAACACCCTCTCAGGGTGTCTCCTCTTTTTGTGTGGTATAGAAAATATGTGCTCCTCAAATGGAAGTCTAACAACTGTTCATAAACTGCCTTCCCCAACTAACAGTTTGAATCCCTTCCTTCCCCAATATTCTTATTTTCCTTAACACATCAAAAACTACAGTAGTATAAACTGTCATGGAAAGCCAGGCTCAGGTGCTTTTTATAGGGCAGCCATTTAACAGTGTTGTTAGAGATTCTTTTTCTCGTGGAAGCAAGTTAAAATTTAAAAGATTTAAATCTGACCCTTTGGTAAGTCAGAATTATCCTCTTCTTTCTATTTCCTTCAAATATTTATATTGAATAAATCAAATTTGTTTGCATAACTCTGAAAAGCTGCCATCTGGCAACCTGCTGTCTCAATTCATGGCAGAGTATTTTGTTCCTGCCAATTTCAAGCTTTTGTTTTAAAATCTGTGCTGAAAACAATCCAATCCTCCTTCCCCTGAAGTCAGTGGCAGAACTCCCACTAGCTGAGTTGAGGGAAAAGGATCAAGCTCAGACAATAATGGAAGGTAATTTAAAAAAAGTCAAAGTATCATCAAAGATATTACACTCCTAATTCTATTTGTTGCTGCTTTGAAAACATAATGGCAAGGGTTTGCATATATCAGTCAATAGCTCTAGGCAACTTGAAACTGTCTGAGTTAACTACTGTACTTCTCAGTGAGGCCTTTTTATTTTTATTATTAAGAATAAATCCCCATGGGAAAATAAAGGAAAACACTTGTAACTGATCATATAGTACTGTGTTTTCTTTTCTGAAAGCTAAAGAAGCTGCTAAGTGATTCTATTATTCATCACTCAATAACTAGAGGTTTGAGGTTTTCTGGAGCAGCTTGTATTATAGAACATAAGATCATAGCCATACTACTTAGGTTGAAATCCCATCAGATTTCTAAAAAGAAAGTGACTTGAGCCTCATCAATAAAGGAGAATGTTTAGGAAAAAAATGGTAATTCACCATGTTCTAACTCCTCCAGAATTCTTTATTTTAAGGGGAGCTGGATCACATTTTCTCAATATTTTCTTCAGTGGCAGATTTGACCTGTGCCACATTTGTAGGCTCCTATGGCTAGGCAAAGCTTTGATGACCTGTGATCACAGAAATGTGCACATCACCCCTTTTCCAGGGTGAGAAGTTGGCCTCTGTGTTCTGGCCTAATTCCAGGTGAATTCCACTCTGCATCCCTGGAATTGCCCTGTAGTTTTAGCCATGCTAAATATATGTTTCTTTTCCTTTGTTCAAAGCTTTTTCACGTTGTTACCGGTACAAAATGGCTGTGGTATTCTGGTCTGAGATAGCTGCACGTCAGTGGGTAAGAAAGTGACGCCTGCTGAGGTCTCTGGGCTTGTAAATAGCTGTTAATATTGGAAATGCTATTGATCTTTCCTTCCCTCCAGCAGACTGCCAGTTTCAGCCCAACACCAACATTACAAAAAACCCACAAAAATACAGATACTATTTGAAAAGTAAATTCAGAGCAGATGTCCAGAAGTACTTGTGAAGATGGGAGCTGGGTTTTCAAAGAGATTGAAATGCTTGAAATTTTGCTTTTTAATTGCATTATTAGCTTCATTCTCTCTCTTCTTATTGCACATATAAAATTATTTGCTTCATTTGAAGTACACATAAACTGACCACATAAGAGAAATACAATATGCAGGTCTTACCATTTTAGGTAGGTAGGTGGTTTCCTCTAATTTTTCTTTGGTTGTAGGAGGCCATACAGATCCTAGATCCTGGGCTGTAACTGCATGTTATTCACTCCAAGCTTTCTATGTGAAAGGTGTGTAGCAAATGCAGGACATTGCACCTGACTTCAGGCTGGCTCTGACTTGTGAAATCTTTGTAGAATTCCTCTGAAATTTATGGAGTTACACACTTGACACTGGGCTTGCTGTCTGGCCCAGAGAGTTAGCTGTGGTTTGACACAGTGATGTCTTCTCTTTGAAAGAAAAATTGAAGTTTCTCAAACTGTTGTGATTGTGGGAAAACCTAAAACAAAACTGTCAAAATTAATCATTTAAAGAAGTGTCAAAGTGTCTGAGAACCACAAAGCTGGACTCCTCACTTGACGTATGAATCTGGATATATTTGGACATAGGTTTGTATTCTTTCCTATCTTTTCTCAGGACACATAGATATTCCTGAGGCATAGGAATGAAAGTAATGTTATTGATATAACACTTAAAAAAGTGGATTTTGCGCTGTATGCTAGCTCTTACTAACAGTTTGAATATAAACTTTCATTTCCTGTGGCACTAGGAAATATATGTGTTCAGGGGATCAATAGGCAGAATTATTCAAGGGAGCTGGTGTGCTTCAGTAGTTGCAGCAGGGAACTTGAAAAGGTCCCGGTCTGGTTTCAGCATCTTTCTGGGTCATTCATTCACTGTGTGACCTTAGATGACTCACTTGACCTCAGTCAAACCAGCTGCAAAGGCAGGTAAAGGAGGCCCTCTCTTCAGAGGAGATACGGGATCTAAATTGAGCCTCCCTGTGGAAACAAATACAGTGATTTCAACTAACGGCATGAGTTTTATGGCTATAAATAGTCTTGAAAGGTAAATCTCTTCTAGTATCTTATTATGAAGCAGTGGCCATATATTGTCCTTCATGGATCATTTCAAAGTCCACATGGCAGCATTAGCTGGTGTGTCCTTCTTGAGTATGGACTTAAGATGCCTAAATGATGAGTTAGCTAACAAAGATAACACATATTTAAGGAAGATAAATTCTTTCCTAGTTGAACTCTGATGGTCAACAAATACAGAGTGTGCAACATTTTAGTACAGCTTTGCTTAAGCCAGGCGATGTGACAGACCATGCACAGTCAGATTCAGCAGGCTGCCAGTGCATTGCCAGACAGAAGGTGCAGCAAGCCAAGTGCATCCTCCTACCTGAGAAGAGGCCACATCCATCAGAGAATGTGTTCAAAAGCGTCCTATGGCAAATTACATAACAAAAGTCACTGCTAGCATGAATGAACAAGATTACTTGAAGGTTACTGCTGCTGTGTATTCACCTTCCCCATCATGATGTTTTTCCCTAACATTTAGTTTTATTAATTAAAATATTCTAATGTAGTTATAGCCAAATTTTCAATAAATATTAATTCTTCATTAAAAGAGATCCATATTTTCTCGTCCTTAGTGCTGCCTCATGTCCTATGAAGCACAACTGGAAATTGTAAGTCTTATGAATGAGTTGTGAAATAATCAGAAAAAAAATGTAAACTGATCTAAAGTGAGCCTTAAATTGGATAGTATGACAATCTTTATCTCAGGTGACACAGGTTCTGCTAGGAAAAAAAGTTTATGTAACATTTATCTGGCATCCCATGTATAAATTCCCCCTCATAGTTCTGGCATGATCACCTCTGGTGAGATTTAATATTAAAATGATATTTCTATAATGTAGTGTCAGTATACTTAGTCCAGGCACACTGAGAGCTTTATAAGGTTTGCCGTGTACCTCCCCCCGCTGCTTTCACCTTCCCCTCTTCCTTTCCCCTTCCCATTCCCTTCTTCCTTTTTCTTTCCACTTCCCCTTACCTCTCTTTCTTTTCCTTTCCCTTTCCCTTATTCTGTTCCTCCTTTCACCTCTTTCCCCTTTTCCCCTTTCCCTCTCCCTCCTGATCCCTTTTTCCTTTGCCCTTCCCTTTTATTTTTGATTTTCCTCTTAAGAAGAGGCGGGGGGAGGGGGTTGCAAATTTTATTCTCTTGGGTTTTTTTGTGTTCTCAAGCAGGCTTCTAGTTTCCTGACTTGATTTCAGTCTTGCTGGTGTAAATCAGAATGAAACAATTTATAGTCAGAGATCACACCATGAATCAGTTGTTCTTATTTTTGGCTGTCTAGTCAAAAAGAATTTTCACAAAATGATCCTTCAGAAACAAATTTCATTTGGATTGAAGGAAGTCCAAGTCTTCGGAAATCTACAGAGATTTGATTTGCTCTATGGTATTTTTGATCATTACCAGTTAAAAGCACCCCTTAAAATTTCTAGCAATCTTTAGATGTGGTTGCTGCATGATAAATTTTATTGTGATATCTTAATCCCATGTATTTTTAGGCTTTTGTTGTTTATCTCTTCTTTAAAATGATATCCACTTCTCTGGGTTTTATGTGGGGAAATTCTTATGTTGGTGTGGTTTTTCTTGTTTCTTAATTTAAAGAATTAAGTTTCGTGTTTGTTCATTTTATGATCTCTTATAGAATGAAATCTTAAGTTGTTTTTTTGACAACAAAGGGCAAGCTGATTGATGGAATTTACCTTCTGTGAAATCAAACAATGGTTTAAGCCCAGAGGGGAAACTTGTTATGTATTATTGAACATCTTACTCCAAACACTTTTTTACCATATATTAAAATTTTCATTGTTTATGTGATGAATTTTACAAAATATATAAGTATAAATTACTCTAGAGGAGCTGCATAAAAATAATGTAGAATTTGCACATCAACTTAGGGACATGGCTTGTTACATATGAAGTCATTGGAGGAGGCAAGTATACACTGGAGAAATTTGATTTGGTGGGCCAAACACAAACATACATATGTGCATATACATACATATAATTTGCTCAGATGACCTTCATTGGCTCTATTTACCATAAAGCAAATGCCTACCTTCCAGACACATTCTGGACTAAAGTAGTCAGGACCAGTAGTCATTTTCAAAGCTAGGAATGGGCAAAGAGTAGTTCCCAGAACTAGTCTAAGCCCCCTGTTACTTTGATCTTTGTCTAATTATGTTTTTGGACACAGCTGCATTACAAACAACTAGCTTGAATAAAGTAACAGGTCCACTGACTGCAATCCAGTTAAACAAGACAATCTTTTTTATAAAAGCCAAGAGTAATATGTCTCTTCTGAAGTGTACTACTTCAACCAGGCATCACGAAATACAGCTTCCACAGGTCAGTAAAATGAAGAGATACAAAAGGTATGTCCCTCATATCAAGAGTCACATAGTTCAAGCCTTTTGTATAAAATGCACTCAGAGAAAGAGATTAAAAATGACCATCCACATTTGATTTGATCAAACCTAGATTTGATTTTCTTTTTCTTTTTTTTCCACCCTAATTCAGAAGAAGGAGTTCGGAATCATACTTTGTTTCCGAACAATGTTAGCAAGAGTACACAAAATTGCTTTGATTCTTGAGGTGAGATAGTATTGCTTCATGTGATACATTCTCTCACGGCATGTTTATAAAACTATGTTTTAAAATTACTAAGGATACTAATTTCTGTCATGCTTAGAGATGGACTCTTGCATTCTCCTGTTAAAACAGAGACTATTAGTAAAGTGTATTGTCACTAAATGCCATTTGCTTTTGTGAAAACATGCCAAGTAAAGATAATTTATTGTAAAATTTGCATTAAGTGTTATGCTTTTGCCAAGGAAGATCTTTTTAGTAACAAAGCATATAAACCTGGCATAATGCATGTATCAAAGTACGTAAGGATAATGTACCCGACTAACTACTACACTTATTTTAAAAGGACCGACTTTCAGGTACCTCTAAGTTATTAGGCAGGAGATCTAAGAAAAGTTTTGCTTCTGTGGAAAATATTACTTTTCTCTAAGGCTGTTGTGATTTATGTATGCCTAAAAGTGTGTAGAGACAAGATCCCCACTGAAACGGAAAGAATTACTAAACTTCTGTGGTGAGGATTAAAATATAATCTGGCAAAAGAGTTACCTGAAGTCTTACCTTCAAGCATTGATGATTGTAATGGCTTAATAGTATGTTTCATATGACTAAAACCGAGCAGCAGAGGTAAATTAAATAATCCTTATTAAAATGTTTCCCACTTAATTTTTTTAAAAACGTTTTTCTTTTTAAAAAAAACATTATTGCTTCAGAATGTATCATTGAGTAACTTCTGATATATAGGTAAAGAGAAATAGGAAATTCCAAGCCTAAATCAAGTAAATATTACCTTATATATTGAATGGCTTTGTGATTTTTCATTAAGAATTTTGAGAGGCATAAGGTTTCTGAAAACCTTTTTGAAGCATTTTTCTGGGGAAGGACCCATATAATGATCACAATTAAGTGTTAAGTAATAATCACCCAGGCTCTGGCAGTATTTGATGGACAATGAACCATGAGAGTTCAGATTTTCTGTGTCTTGGTTTTATTAGAAAAAGGTTTATCTATTAGGTAATAAACTGTATACTAGCACTAAGCAGAACTGGGCAGGACTTTTTTGCTGCTTCTTTTCTCTAATTTAAAGCAGAAATACTGGCTTTCCTGAGTTGAGATGAGCTGTAAGCAGGCTGTATAGCTTGCACCTGCAGTTGAATGCAATTTGCTGTACAATGGCTGTGGCAGTTAGGAAGGGAAGTAGTCCATAGCAGCACCAGGTTGAGCTTAGTTAAAAGCATGAGTGTTTTCCAAATGAAAACTTCATCCCGGGAAGTATTTAAGAGCAGGTTGGATGAGGCCTTGAGTAACTTGGTCTAATGGGAGGTGTCCCTGCTCACAGCAGGGGCATTGAAACTAGATGATCTCTAAGGTCCCTTCCATCCCAAGCCATTCTATGATTCTATGATAATACTCTCTTCAGAGATATCACTCCCTTGCAAAAAAATGCCTTCAGCTACGTGGCAATGCCATGTCTGTGTCTCTAAGGAGAACTACATATTCCCACTCAGCTGCATCAAAAATAGTACTTTTCCTGTCTTCAGGCTTTTGTTTACGTGTATGTAGGAACACACTCCTCATAAATTCATTACCAAATTAATACTTCATTTTTGCTTTATATTTATAGATAACACTTTTAACAAAAACAGAACCCCAAGTTATTCCCCATAATTCTCAAGAAAAATATTTATGTAATATATTCCTTAATGAATACCATTAAAGCATTATGTTATTGAATATCTACTTTGTTATGGAAGGAGGCAGAGCCGTAGAACCAAAGACTTGCCTTAGGGTTCCATCACTCCTGAAGGCTGAAATTTAGAAGCTGCATTAAACCATCAACCAGCATTCAAAATGAAACATGCAGATTTTTTTTTCTTTCTGAAAGCTGTGAGAACTACAGAAACCTTTTCTTTTGCATTTCTCTTCATTGTTTTTTTTTGCTTTTGGTCTCAGCTGTAAGGAGAAAAAGCTTGAGAACTATATGTAGAAATATATAGATGTATGTATGTATATGCATACATAGACATGGGTGTGTCTTTGTGAATTAGCTATTGTGCATAGAAGGCTTCCGTAAGTAAAATGATCTTGATAGTGACTCAGAAATTGGAATGATGTGAAGTTGAAACCAGGCAGCACTTATTGAATAATTTTTACCCTGAAACATGTTTTTACCAAGGTCATCAAAGGAACAGCAGATCACTTCTCTTATTGCCCAAGATGACAAATCAAAGGAGCCTGAGGTTCTAGTCTGTTCCCACCTATCGACCATTAAAAAGTGGAATCTGGTGATCTGAAGTATAAGTATTGTGATAGCAATGAACAGAAGAGTATTATTTTTTCCATCTGTACAAGTTAATTCCTTATCGTAGCTGTCTTGTCTGAAGCTGTAGACTAGTGATTTTGCTTATTTCATCACAGATATATACCTGTATATAGGCTTTTCCCCAGAAAGTTGATCAGATATTCAAGCCATCTCTTTTTCTTCATTTGCTGTGATACATAGATGTATATTTTTGGAGTTCTGAGTAATATTGTTGTAGCTGTTGCTATTAATCTGTGCTTTTCTAGTACCCTTACTCTCCATCTGCCTGGAACAAGAAATGTAAATTGCAGCTAATATAAACTGCAGCATATCAGTTCTCACTGTGTCCTGCAAAGTCAGTCGTGTTCTATCCTTTTTCTGCATATAGGGTATATCTTGCTATTTTGTATTTTATTTGTTAATTAATAAAATTATTTCAATAATATAATTTTTATAATTAATATTTTAAAATGAGAGGAAAAAAAAGCCTAATACTTCACTGAACTCTCTAGATCTATGATTTCTTATTCATTATAATAAAATAGAACTATGAAGCTCAGAAAAGTTTTTATAATTATATGAGAAGTTGTTAGGGAGGTAGTTTGTAATTGTTATTTGTTTTTAATAGTAAAATGATTTTGATGACTTGCTATAAAAACATTTTGACATGAAAAGTAATTTAGTGACAAAAAAACAATATTGATTAAAATCAAATTTTATCAGGGCTAATTTCCTGATAGTGCCAGGAACACTTTTTTCAAACCTGTAAGCATACTGTTGAACTGACTTTTTGTTTAACCTTTTCTACTTTAAAATCTGTTCCCAGTGGAAAAAAAAATGAGGTAATGGCAGAATGTAAGATATGGTACTTTCCAGCCAAACCTCCAGCAAATACTTTTCAGGCTTTTTGAAATCCCTGCATTACAAACTAGAACTCCTTACACTAAATATTTTTTAATTCTGAGGGCCATAAAATTGTCCGGTGCTGTATATTTTCAATAAACCAAGAGAAAATAACAACTTATTTGCTGCGTATTAGGTCCTGGGAAAGTACAGAAAGAAAAGGAATGTCAAGCCACTAACAAATGATATTTAAATAGATTCTTACTGACATCATTAAGTTGGTAGAATTGTTTTTATAAGGGTACATACCTATGTCCTATCATTTTTTCCCAAGAATATATAAACAAAGAAAACCATCAAGCATTAGAGCCTGTCTTGAGAAAATGACCAACTATTTAATTATGCTGTCGCATTTTCAGCATAGCTGCTTGCTATAAATAAGGAAACCCATATGTATTTAAGATAATTTACTGTGGTTAGTGTTATTTCCATTAGCCACCAGTTATCAGTTTCTAAGGGAAAATTTATTCTAAAATCTGAAAGAAAATTTCTATTTAGTGGTGGAAAACATAGAAATTATTTGTGATCTGAAACAGTTTATTTAACTAGTTAGTGAAAGTTAGATTTAACTCTTAATGGAATATTATTTCACTTCATAGGGTTTGGTAAGGAGATATTTTCAATAGTTCATTAAGTAGTTATTAGGTTGGTCAAAATACCTGACTCCTTATCAGCCAAAAAGTCCATTTCATCAGCTATTGTCTTATCTGTATTTCTAAAAAGAATTTCTGTTTTCAAACAAATTGAAGAATGTGAGTATATATAAATAGTGGAGGTACTCATGAACATATACATTGGAATAACTCTAAGGTGGCTATAGCTATTAATGGAAGCTCCATATAAGGAAATGAAGGACTGTTATCATGGGTCTGGAATTAAATCTCATCGATTGTCCAGGACAAGTTTTTGGGTACCCATTCGTCAGTTATTCCTTCTGTAATATAGTTTCTATTTCTCAAGTGAATGATATTGTGTAAACTATGAGCCTAGTGTTGTATTAAATTATTGAAGGAGCTTTTAAAAGCAAGCCATAACAATTTCCATAAAAGACCATATGCTAGATTTTTTTAATATTTTTTTTTTTACAATTAATACAAATAATATAAAGCACTCCTCACCTATAGGTACCTAGATACTTTGCAGTTTAATTTTGGGGCTGACAATTAAAATGGCTGTTGAAAGACAGAAGAAAAGTGGCATAGGCATATAGTTTCTAATATTCTTGTAAGGCAGAAACAGATCTAATCTTACTGCTGATAACATTTTGAAGGGTTTAGTTGAAAAACACTAGAAACAGGAACCAGATGGGAATTCCTTAATGAGACATTTCCTTAAACAGAATATCTATGAGTTGTGAAGACTACAGGCCTACTATTTGGATGCCTTCTCAGGTGAAGGAGAGAATTTATGTTGACAAGAAACACTAATTACAGTGTAGCCACATGGCCAAGGCACTCTCTTGGGATGTTCACTCCCCATTTTGCCTTTGTTGCAAGACATTTCACTGGAGATCATTTAACTGTACTTCTGTGGGATACTGTAATCTCTCTCAAAAACATTCATTGTTTTTTTTATAAATTATAATAATCCAGACAAGACCCACCTGTTTCAGCAGGGTTTTACACTGGAAGTGGGGTAATTCCAAATTTCAGATGAAGTTTCCAGTCACTGGGCAGCTGTTTTTATGTGGGAGTCTCTTTCTTGTATGTCTGTGACTGCACGTAGAATACTAATGAAAATTTAAGAATGCAAAATCAAACACTAAATTCCTTGCTATCCCTAATAGGAACTTGCTTTTTCATATGAATTTTGAAACCATTAAAGAACAAGGGAAACTAACATGATCAGCAGGAAGCACTCAACTCCTTGAAATGTGTTCATTTTGCAACTACATAGATTTCCAGCTGGAATGTCCCTGATAATAATTAATTTCCCCCTACAGCACTGTTTTCATTCCCTTGCTGGGAAAAGCACTACAAAGCCTGGTTCTGTTCTAGCATCTGGGAACAAAGACAAGACACTCCCACTTCTCGGCTACCTCTTTCTCAAAACTAAACTCAGGTGGAAATTTCACTCCCTGTGTATTGCTTTGATTAATGAGATGGTATCAGGTCCAGGGCTAAATACACTGTAGTGTTCATAAAATGTTTGATTTACTGGAACACTTTTCTCCTGGCAATTAATAGAAGTGTAATGGGCTGCCATTCCCAATTGTTTTGTCACATCTTTGCTACACAATCATAACCTATGTTGGAACCGAGACTCACTTTAATTATTGAATTAACACAATTTCATGGTTGATATGCTTCTTTCTCACCTCTGGGCTTTATATTTACTGGTCTGCTGTGATCTTTTTCCCTATTGGTGCAAGAAGAAATTAATGTATTTGCTTGTTGCTCATGCATTACTATCCATAACAATCCCAAATTAAATTTTACCTGAAGAAACAGAGTCTTGCATCAAAGCTTTTCCCTACAGCTCCTTATACATTTGAAAATATGCAAGACACCTTTCTTTTCACAGTTTCAGGCATAAATTACCATTGCAGGATACTCACCTCCAAACTATGTTATGTATTTAAGTTTTATGCTCATTTCCCTAAACCTGTGGCCCAGATTACTGGGACATAGTAACTGTGAACCTGAGCTCTGGCCTGTCCCTGAACATCACTGGGCTGTAGCTTGTTCAAACAAAGTAGTAGCAAAGTTTATATTTCAGAATATTAAAGTGCTCAGAATGTTGACAGCTCATCACAGTCATCTCTTCCTTGCACCCTGTTACCTTTAAAGCCAACTGAAGTAATCTCTTATTGTGGTGATGAGCTTGGCTAAGAAGGTAATACGCTGCCAGAAGGATAAAGTTGTACTTCCGGAAAAATGAAAATGTGTGATTATAGAAGTCTACAAATTAGTCATAAAAAATAAAATGTTGAATCAAACCCTTTTTCCTCACTAGTGTTTCTTCCTTTGTTCTACTTTCCTTTTCCCTATTATTTCCCTATAATTATTGTTCTTTCATTTCATTCTCATAATTTTTTCTTCCCAAGGCGAGGAGGAGTAATGAGTACTGCTTCATCAACTCACCTGGAAGAACATGTAAGTAGCATAGCAATTAACCTATGGAGAAGTAAAGAATTATTCAGTAGCATAACAATATGGGGGAAGTGAGATATGCTCCTTGCACTAACTGGTTCGCTTTTTTTATAAAGACCTTCGTCATCAACTGGCCCTTTAGCTATCCATATCTTGCATGAATCTGTCACTAGTAGGCCATTTAGGGCAGTAGGGGTAGTGAAAGGGTGGCCTCTTTCTACTACCCTCCCTTCTATTTCATAAATCATTATTTTGTTTTTCCATGAAAACTGCTCAGTATGGTATTTTCCTATTTTGTTCGTAATTTCGGTGACTCCACAAACACATTTTTAGCAAGGACACTATTTAGTCTGAATAATTTAGTGTTCATCTAAGACCTGAGGAAATAAAAGGAAAGAGATTTATTATGGTAATATCTTACCTAGTTTCTCCACAATACCAAATTTGGACAGATTGTGTCATGACTTTGAGAGCTTTATGCTCATTTACTTACTACTGGAATAATTTTGCAGATGGAAATGTTCAGGAGCACATGGCCTCTTCGACAGCATTTACTCAGGGGGAATATTTGATTTTTCACAGAAGTCATCTTTTGGAGTTAGTTATATGTCATTGAACTTTCTCCAGAAAGAGGGATTGCATATTTGAATAGCAGTTTCCAAGTTTGGTTTTGTGTTTGTCTAGTACTTGTTGACCTTAATGTGAAAGAGACACACTACACTTTGTCTGTACAAAAGAACTTGAGGTAGCCGTGTTGAAGCAGGAAATCCACATTTTTTATATTCTTTCTTTCAGAGTACACATTGAAAGTATTTTTTGTAAACAGGTATTATACAATAGGAGGTGTTTTCAGAGTTGACAAAGACCTTGGGAAAGCTAATGTTTTGCCCTTAGTAACTAATCAAGAAATGGTACTCCCTGCTCATTTTTCTATGCAATGATCCATAGTTCTTTTGTTGTTAGGTAACATTTAATTTTAATGGAACATTAACTGATCATGAGTTAAAAGAAATTGCCATGGAATATCAGACAAAATCTGCTTGCATAATATTTTGAGATTTTTAATTGCAATTATTTATTAAACTTTGCAGACTTTTTTATATCATAGCAAGCCAGTTATATTCCAGACACTCAGAATAATGACAAGGATATTCCATACTAAAAGTAATAAATGTCTACAGTGTTATACAGTGCTTGTATATCCACCTGATGTGTTGCATTTCCGACACATGGATTTTTTCTGGTAAATATATAAAAAAAACAAACCACAAACATGCAACTAAGAAATTAAACTAAGAAAACTCAAGCCCAGTTGGAATGGGGTTGCAGTAGTATGAGAAAAGAGAAAATATTTTTGGGACAGCAGTATCACATCTATTGCTTCTATTTCAACTAAGAAAGTAAGAGTTTCTTCCCTGTCACAGTTAAAACTTTTTAGCTGAGCAATTTTATTAAACTCTTTCAGTTAGACCAAGTTTTTTTCTGAATTGTTATCTATTGCATTTTATCCTCTTTTAGCCAAGCCTGGTAAAACATCCTGTCAAATCATCATTTTAAAGTCCTGTGTGTTTAATAGGAAGTTGTAAAGTCTATCTGCATACTGGACTGCATTAGGAACATCCTACAGAAAGAGCTAATTAACCTTTGCTTGGCACTCTTGCAATATTCTGTGCAGTTATGGGACAGAACAAATGTCAACAAACTGGACAGTCTGGTGAGGGACACTTACAAAACTTTAGGGTGCCAGAGCACATAACATTCGAGAGAGGTTGAAGGAAGAGGGTTTGCTTAGCCTGAAGTACAGAAGCAAAAGGAGAGGTCAAAATGCAGTCTTCCACTACCTGAAGAAGGATTTTAGAGAAGAAGCCAGACTCTTTTCAGAGCAAAGACACAGAGAAAAGACAAGAATCACAAACTGTAGCAGAACTCTGATTACATGCAGTTATTGCCTAGAGGCCAACTTCTGGAGATGAATCTCCAAAGAAAGAAACACATCCTTTTTCTCAGCTGTGCTTTTGCAACTCTTCATTTCTATCCAACAGGAAAATGGCTATTAACCTCACATTTGCTTACAGCAAATCTGGGCACAGATGACTATTGCCTCCTCACTATTTGTGGAGAGCTATGTAGAATCATTTTCCCCTTTCAATATAAATAAAATCTGAACTTTCTCTTTCAAGGTGATTTAATATTTATTATAGATACCTCATCTACAAAACAACTCATCTCAAAAATACAATTCTTCTTTCTTTCTTTCTTTCTTTCTTTCTTTCTTTCTTTCTTTCTTTCTTTCTTTCTTTCTTTCTTGTTTTGTTTTGTTTTGTTTTGTTTTGTTTTGTTTTGTTTTGTTTTGTTTTGTTTTGTTTGTGTTTCTGGACAAGAATCTTGATTTTCTGGATGGTGGATGGTTGAACTTATTTTTTCCTCTCTGAATAATTTTCAAGATTCTCTACTTAAAAAACAAGAACATGTTTGTATCACTACTGTCTAAAAAACCCCAAGAACTGGAAATATGGAATGTTAAAGAGGTTCCAGGAACCGATTCAGTTTGGTCCCTTGTAAAATGCTAGCACAACTGAATCCAAGTGATCCCCATACCTCAGCCCTCTTGATCTCTAGTCTTACTTGATAAGCATCTTTGGGCCTTAAATCTTCCAGACACATGCAATCTTGTGTTCAAGCATACAGACAAAACTTCAGTTCAAATATCCTGTTGACTAAGCTTAGTCAGGATCCGGAAACTGTTTCTCTGCCTAAATCCCCTGATTCATTTGTCATGCTCTGAGCATGACCACAGAAGTAGGTTATTCACAGGATAGATTTCCGGCCCCTTTTAACTTTTCCCCTGGCAGCGCAGCATGCTGACCCAACCAGTAGTTGACCTAGCTGTAACTCCTTTTCAGTGTCAAAGAATTTTGACCAGGCATTCCCTCTCTTCAGCAAAATCCTGCTAACTCTTGGAAAAAAAAAAATATTCTTTACCTTTGAATTGATTAATTGATTTGTGTGTGTCTACAGAAAATGTACAAAATCTAATTCCAGCCTAGTTGTTAAGTCTATTCAATAGAAAAATTGAGGACCTAATGGCACTTTCTCCTCTGTGGACTTTTCCTATATTTCACCCCACTGTGCTTTCAGTTCAGGGTCTTACGTGAAGCAGTCACTTTGAATTGTCTTCTGAAATTAAAAGGAAGCCTGCACAAGTGACACAAACTTTAAGCTTCCCATCTAATGACCTTGGAATCTAAAACATTTTCCAGCCCAAGCTTTTTGAAGAGCCCAGCTCTGTCATTGGTTCTAACTTCTGTCATTGAACCAGAAGGCCAGGTGACATATGTTAAAGCAGACTGAAGTTTCTCTGAAGTCCCGCTTACCTTGCTTTTACCACATCTGAAATGACACTTCAATTCCCTTCATGTACATGTTCTCTATATTTTGAGGTGTAACCACATGCTGATGGCAGTAGCCCAAGACCAGTAACCTTTTCAAGGTTTTCTGCAAATCACATGTTCTGCTATTATAGATATTTTAGGTTTCTTTGAAAAAAAGAATACCTGCACAAAAAGCAATTTCCTCGGCTTCTAATATTCTCCATTGCACTTGATAGTGCTGAAGATATCAGTGTCTGAATAGGATTGTTCTCCCTCATTACTCCACATCTCAGCTTGGTAGTGCAATGAATTCACAATCTTTTACTCATGACTTCACAGTCCTAACTATGGAAACAATCTGTAATAGAACAAATTCAGCATTCTGGTTTTACTTAAGATCAGACTTGTAAAGCAGTCAAGGACTGAAAAGAAAGGTTGCCATTTCAACAGAAATAATTTGAAAAAGAGAAATGAATGTGTTAAACAACAAAAAGCCATTCTAAATACTAGGAAATTAAATTTGTTTCATTTTCTTTAACCCATAAATGATTGTATACTTCATTTGTACTACTTTGAGTGAGGGCTTTGAGTGAGGTGAAAAAAGACATGTTATGGGGCAGAGGGAAAGAAAATTCTTCTATGAGCCTCTGTCGCATGGCCAAATTCATGACACTGCATGTAGTTCATTAGCTTTAGAGCATATAGTGATATCACTACATCTGGTCCTTCTTCCCCAGAGGGAATGAGAAATCAAGCTTCAAAGGTGAGTGAGAAAAGTGAGGCAGTTGACTAGCCAGAGGTATCATTTTGGTTTTTGCAACTATAGTCTACGAGTACAGAGGATGTCCACCAGAAAGAGTGGCTGACATTACCTTCTGTTTCCCACTCCTGACTGTAAAAGGAAGGTCATGCTTCTCTGGAGATGTAACTATAACTTTTCCATCTGGAAAAAAAAGACAACTCTGATGGGAATGGGAGGATTTCCACTGCTCTGAATAGAGCTTGAACTAAGAGTCAATGACTGTAGGAGTCACTACATGCTGTGCTTGTGAAATTGCCAATACTCTCATTACATCTTGTTTGATCTCTGCTCCAATTTCCTTATACACTGTCTGAAGAAGTTACCATCAAGTCTGGTCCAAATCTAGCAGCTGCAGTGGCTGGTTCCCAGTGTTGTGATCCAGTAGGCTGCAGTTGTCTGTAAATGACTCTAGGCAGACTGCAGTAGCCTGTAAAGGCATTAGCCACAGCAGGAAATATTTCCTCTGCTTCTCCTCCTGCCAGAAGAGTTAGATGTAGAAACAAACTGGGATGGGAATGCTGCTTACAGCTCCTTCCTCCTGTCCCCTTTCCTCCTCCCACCTGTATCCTGCAGGAAACCATGTCCCTTCTTTCCCAAGAGCATTCATAAACATTGGGTTAGGCAGTCACTGAGCAATATGACAGCAGGATGATGTTGCCAAGCCATACAATAGTCAGGGTGTGTGTCCCTCCTCTCCCTTTCCACGTCCTCAAGGCCAAGAGCATACTTTGTCTTTGAGGAGTCCTGAGCAGGACAAGGTACTTGCTAGGGAAGAGGCAACTCGGGATGGATGGAAGAATCATAAGATGTGCTTCTTCATAAACTGTGCTGAACCACATCAGTAGAGACCATTTTAGAAAATATTCTTGCTGTATAAAGTATTTTTTCTCACATTCCTTCAGCCATCGTCTCCAAGATATGGACACCTCTGGGAAGAGCTTGTACTTGATCAAGATTTATTTTAAATTTGATTATGACTTTTAAATCTTTGTGCACATGATATTTTAGTGAAGACTTTATCGTAAAGCTTGTCACACCTACAGTTATGCATACCTTTATGACCAAGTGCTAACTGAATATTTCACACTAAATTAGAACAGGGTTTACATAACACTGAGCAGTCCCTGTGTAAGTCATTATTAGGAATTTATCTAACCCCTCACAATTCTTTTGATTGCATCTTGGTGACACCCTTCATTACTGTCATGCTGCAAATGCTGCCTACAGAAGCCATATTTTGATTATAGTGTTATTATGAACACCATATGAATTAGCACCAAGAGGGGAGTAGGAGATTATTGCTGCCAGAAATTGCTCTCATGAACTGAAGGAAAATAAAATCTTACCTTCCCCTTTAAGCAGCACTTCTTCCCTTTGCCTTCATATGCTTTCTACACTGTGATTTGTCATTGTGTAAATACAAGTGTAAGAAGAGCTACATAACGTATATTACACTTGCTAAACCTTAAGCCACACTGATACATCCTTGAAGCACTGCAGCATTGACTGCAAGATACTTCTCCAACATCTCTCATTATTCATGGATCATTGACATGATAGACCTTAATGGCTCCCTCAAAGCCATTACAGTGTGCTATATAAATGTGAGCCCTTAATCCATGGATCATTGGCATGATAGAATGCAACATTCTTTCAAAACCCTTGCAGTCTATCAAGTAAATGCATACTATTAGAGATCTTTAATTTGTGGATTATTGCCACAATTGATCATTACACTTTCTTTGGGGCTGCTATGGTCTATCCTGTTAACTTATATTTGGTGAGTGTTAATCAGCAGAATATTGATACAAGTGTTTTCATCTTTTTTTTGTCAAAAGAACTTGCACAGTTGAGGGATCTCTCTCATAGGCTCTTCTATACTCTTTACTTTTTTTTTTTTCAATGGCTGGCATTTTCATTTCCTTTTTTTGCTCTATTATCAATTGCTTATGCAAACAAACGTGATCACACGGCACTTTATATTCATTCTAGTAAAATGGGGTTTCAACTTTCACCTATTTATGAGATCAGGCACAAAATGACACAGGCAAAAATATATATTCTGCCTTGAAAGTGTGGCCCTGAGACTTATGCACTCTATGAACACAAATACTCATATTTTGAGTGGCAAAGATGGTAAAAAACTTAATGAACAAAGAGTCACACTTCTTTTTTGCATACAAGTAATAAGTGTTTTTAAATGGACTTTCTCACACCATTCCTCTATTAAAATTCCTCAAGTTATCATCCCAGACCCTATGGATTTTTAGTCTGAAGATTAACCTTTTGATGTTTAACTGTTAGAAAAGTTCTTATTGTAGCCCGCTGGCATTCAGCTATTTCTGGTAAGTAGTAAAATGTCTAAATCTCACCTCATAAACCCCCATAACCTACATTCTTGCCTATTCCTGGTAGTATTGTAGTGATACGTGGCTGGGGTGGGAAACTGATGGACTGGGGTGGCTCAGAGCACCACATGTCTCAGGCTGCTAGGTAGCAGAAGGACTGAATCCAAGGCTCTTAAGTTGCTTGGGTTCACAGCTGGGATACAGCTGCAGTGAGGTGGCTGCTTACCTCCCTGTGAAAATTTGTCTTTCATTTTCTCACCAAGAGAAAATGCCTGCTTTGCTTAGAAAATTCCTAATCATCTGGGTTGTTTTTTTTTTTTTTCTCAATCGATTTCTTCTGACCATGGTTTGGATAGGCCCTTGAATGAGTTCAATTCATGTCAATAAGGCACATGTCCAGTACTGATGCAGTGACTGCAGAATCTCAGTTCTCATTAAAAGATTTTCTTTTTTAGCCTTAATGGTTGCTAAGAAAAACTTAGCAACTGAATGCAGTGGCTTTACTTACAGCTGCTTGGAGACACAAAAGAAGAGCAGCAGATGGTGAAGCAGCAGCAGTTGCTAGAGCACAAAGCCAGGAAGAAAGACACTTGCTCCCACACCTGCAGAAACAGGCATGGTTCTCATTTTTCAGGGGATGGTGGGGGTGTGAAAGGCTGATTAAGAGGAGAAATCTCCCTTGTGAATGGATATGGGAAGTGGGCAGAGATGGCTGTGCCAACAACAGCAGGGAATAGGATCAGAGGGAAAGTTTACTCACCCTTCTGTGCCTCATCACCTGCCTCAGAGACTCAGACATTTGCTGCTATCAGGCAGGGTATGTTTTTTCTATCCAAGAAGTTCTTATCTAGTCTAAAACTGCTGATCTTGTTTTTTAAGAGATAACTTACACTGTAGCTAAGACTTCTGATTTTGTAAAGCCTACATCCTATCACAGTGAAGGATTGCCATATAAACTCTGTTGCAGCATGGTGTAAGATATGTGTATTCCCTTAGCCCCTTTTTTAGCCTTTTATGAACATAAAGATAGCAAAATCAATTTAAAACAGATAGATCCAATAAATAAAGGGCAGGGGTGGAAGCATCTCAGCTGAGAGCATATGTGGTTTTTCAACTAAGAGCATGTATTTTCAGGAACCAGGACTGTGTCTCAGTCGGACAGCAAGGAGATAGTTTAAGCTCTAGATCTGACTTATGTTAAAATGATTCCAATCTGATGGAGATAACCTTAGTAAGTTATTTTATTTTCCTTCCCTTGGTGCTTTTAGAAGAGAAAATCTTAAATTTCCATTGATTTTAGGGAATGTAAACAAATTATTGTAACTAATGTGCTGCTGTTTGCCTCTCAGCAGTGTTCAGTCTAACTCCACAGAATTACTTTCCAGGATGCAGTTCCTAATTAGAATTGCTCTGAAAGCAAATCTGTAGTGAGAGGTTCCCACCATAGCCTTTTCCCTCACCACATGTTGCTGCCCTCTCAGACATACTTGTTCAATAGTTTGTGTACCTGTTCCCTACAGCATATTGGACAAATAACCTTCTATGTACATTATTTGTTTTTTGAACCTTGCTGTTTTCACTTTTCCCATTTATAGTACACACCATGTGGTGCTGTTTGGGAGGGCAATGCATAGTGGGAGGTGAGCTTACCTGTGCAAGGATAGGACAAGGAACTCTAAACTGGTTTTCAAGGAATTATAGAAGGGTTTGGGTTGGAAGGGATCTTAAAGATCATCTAGTTCAAAGCCCCATCCTACCTGGCCTTGAAGACCTCCAAGAAGGGGACATCCACAGCTTCTCTGGGTAGCCCATTTAACTGCCCATATAGTGAAGACTTTTCCTCCTTATATCTAATCTATATCTATCCTCTTTTTGTTTAAAGCCATTACTTCTTGTCCTATCACTACATGCCCTTGTAAAATGTCCTTCCCTATCTTTTCTGTAGACCCCCTTTAGGTACCAGAAGGCTGCTGTAAGGTCTCCTTGGAGCCTTGTCTCATCCTCTTCCCTCTCCTCTCCTCCCTTGCCTTGCTGGCCATGCTTCTTTTGATGAAGCCCAGGATATGGTTTGTCTTCTGGGCTGCAAATGCACATTACTAAGTCACATTGAGTTTCTTACCAATGAACAGCCCCAAGTCCTCTGCCTCAGGTCTGGTATCAATTCATTCTCTGCCCAGACTGTATTTATGCTTGAGATTGTCCCAGCCTAGGAGAAGGACCTTGACTTTAGTGTTGTTGAACTTCATGAGGCCCACTTCTCAGGTCTGTCAAGGTTTCTCTGGATGACATCCCTTCACTCCAGTATATTGACTACAGCACACAGCTTGGTGTTAACAAACTTGCTGTGGGTGCACTCAATCCCACTGCCCATATCACCAATAAAGACATTAAACAGTGTCAGTCCCAATACTAATGCCTGAGGAACATTACTCATCACTGTTCTCCACTGGTTTTGTTGAGTCAGCTATTAATGTTGGATGTTTTATGTAGCTTATACCATAATAATGGTATTAGAATGAAGTGTTCCAGCTATATTGTTGTGTATACTCTTGCAGATGCATTTTGCGGTGTGTCTGTGTCTGAAAAACAAGCATGATGAAAAATACTGACACTTTAAGAAATAGAAACATATATGGAAATAATGTAAAAAGACTATATTTGTTTTCCTTCTTTCAATGGCCTTTATTTTTTTTTTGTGAGTGAAAAATGTAATAAAAATCAATATTTAAAAACAGATTGCAATTTCCCTTTAAATTATACCAGTGATGTTGGCTGTTACTACATTAACTACTCTCATGAAGTTGCTTAATGATATCTTGTTAGAGATGGAAGATAATGAGATGATAAGGGCAAAATTCATTGACCTTTCAAAGCTTCTGATTCACTAAATGACACTGTTAGATAAGCTAATTAAATTTTGCTTTTTCTGCTGGAATGGTGGCTTGGTTCTCATCTTATTTGATTAAGAGGAAAAATCAGTGACTGTTTTAGTCTATCATTCTGATTTATTGCTATTACTATTGGAAGGTGCATTAGGGCTCAAGAACTGATTTACTTCTTTTTATTTAGTCCTAAGTTATCTCTGAGATATTGTGATAAGACCTAAATCCACTTACATGGTACTTGACAGTGCTATTCTACACAACAGTTCTGTAATATCGCTGCCTTAATATGCTTGCTTCCAAAATCACTATAATAAAAGTCTTTGGAAAGATAAACTTGAGATAATGATAAAAGACTAACTTCATCTCAGTTTCCCAGGAGACTTGTCAAGGGAAAAGAGATATTCAGCTAACAGTAAGGCTGTAAAAAATTATCAGAGAACAACGTGATTAGTCAGAATATTTTGCTCATGATATTCCTATCCTCCAGGATAAAAGTGTACAGACCCCCAGTTCTGAAAAACTCTTAGTCATACATTTATTTCTAGGCATTTGAGAGCTTTATATTTTATGTCCTTTAGCCTATCATTGGGAATCCAATTGGATTTGATGGGGCTTCTCATTCATTTTAATTCAGCATATGTTTCTGAACCAGAAGAAAATAGTGAAAAGCATGACATTTGCTACCAGGTGAATTTGTAATATAAAACCTTTCTGATTTGATGATGACTTATTGTTAGTCAACTTATAGATCACCATTTTTAGTCAGGATCTTTTATGAAGTACAATGTCTCAGACTGTATGAAATATTTTACAAAACTAAGTATATTACATCCATTCGTCTAACTTCATGTCTCAGACTTTTAATCTCACTAAAAACTGATACCAGGACTCACAGTCTATTTTTCTTAAAATTATGTGACAGCTGTTATTAATACATCTTGCCTTAATTTGTGTCAATTAAGTTTAAATAGATTTTTTTATTCCCAGTACTTGAACAGGGATGCTGCCAGAATGACTGATCTCAGTTGGTCAGGCAATTCCAAAAACATTGATACTACATTAGTATTCTCCTACTTCTCTGGAATTTCCTGGGCTTATTATTAAAAATGACACCCCATAAACCAGCAGGGTTTTAGGTGAGAAGATCCAGCACTTCAAGACTTCATGCTGCAAAATTAGGACTCAGAACCTGAAGTTTTGCAATGGATTTTGGGCTCCATAGTTCCAGCCAGGTCACAGGCACTGCAATTAAGTTTCTGACTCTGAGGAAGACCCCAGATTAGATTAATACCCAGTCCAGATATGGGGAAAATGCAACTTCAGTTGCTGGGCATTCTGTACAGGACCCTGCATGTCCTTTTTAGATTAGATGTCTACAAATAAAGTTTGCTTGCAGAGCTGCAAAAGAACTGAAAGCCTCCAAAATCCACAGAAACCACAGAAATCTGAATAATAAAGTGAGATGCTCAAGGAGTGCACATCAGACCGCAGTATCATTTTGCAGTAGATCAGCAGACTTCTGTATCAAAGGTAGGAGAGATTGATTTATAAGCAAGATCAGAGAAGACAAACTGATGAAGAAAGACTGTGTGTTGTGGAGGAAAGCAACATGATGACTCATGATTCTTTCCAGAAGGCAGGGCTCCCCAGCCCCACATTAGCAAAAAGACAGAGGAGAACAAGCAGATTTTCTTATTTTGATCAAATTTATGTACTTCACGTTCTTATAAACAAAAAGAGCATTGTACTGACAAGCTTCATGTGAAATGTACCCTAATATACACAGGTCTGTTTGGTTATATTGTTCATGTACTTCCTGAAAAGTTAAGCTATAAACTTGAAGTTGTCTATAGGGAAATTTATGTCTATATTATTGAGTTATGGTCAGTTAACATTTGCAGGCTCTGGAATTTTGGTATCTATATAGTTAATTTTTTGAATGACCCTTGACATTGTTGTGGCTCATGCCAATCAGTATTCTCTAAAACAAGTCTCCAGCAAAGTTTTAGAGGTATCATAGGCCTAATGTGGCATTCCCAGTGTGGACAACCTGTTTTGGAAAGCAAGTAGCTTAATACCATGGATGCACCTGTTCTGCCACTTGTTTTCATTGTGAGATTGGAGTCCTGGGTATACTCAATTTACTAGTTTAGGTATAGCCATATGGACAGAGCTTTGGAGAACATTGCTGCTTAAATTTAGCATATTTTCTACATAATATACAGGACCTTGAAGCAGATTCTATGTATCACTCTTCTAAGATGCCATTGTGCCTATAGAGTGTAGCATAACACAATGCTACGAAGTATGGTGTGTAAAACAGACCTGGGGGTAGCTAGAGCAGTGTGCTCCTCTTTCATCCGTCCAAGAATGTGAACACTGCACCACGCAGTGCTAAATGGCATGGCTATTGAAATACAACACAGAGCTGCTAAGATAAAGTATGTTACAAGCCTACACGGTAAGAGGAAATATTACTTTACAGTTCAGCCAGTTACAAACTGGATCGCTTAAACATAGAACACTAGTTTTGAAGCATTTGAAGAAATTAATGTGTAATGCTGCAAATTCTCTGTGCTCAGAATTCCTATTAGCTTCTTGGAGAGACCAATATATGGCAGATTTATAGAAGTAGTTCATAGGCAGTTTGATTGTTCAATAAGCAAAACAGTGTAAGACACATTTTTTTATATAAAGTCACGTCTGCTTTATTCTCCAAACTTCTCCTTTCCTGTTTCCAATTTTATTTCCCAGTCATGCAGAACAATGTGGTGTAACCCAAAAAGGAGACTGAGTAAAACAAAATAAGGCAGCATACACTGTATCATGCAAAATGGAGCCTGACAGTGGTGCTGAACTCTAATTAATAATTATTTGGTCTCACCCCAATCAGTCTTGATCAGATAATTAATTCAGGGGCTGACCATTTGACCTGAATTTCTGAAGGCAATTGCTGCATAATATCTTTTTTCAATGTATGAATAAGTGGTTCATGAAATGCATGCATTTTAAACAAGATAAATTCCCTTCATCTCAGTTTTTCAAAAGCTTAACAGCATAATCTGCATTTTAAAAAATCTATAAATGTAGGTTAATAACATTTTGGACCCAAACAGACTTTCTTCAAGATCACTGAGAGGTCTGTTGTACTAGTTTTTAAGCACAGTAAAATTACCAAATATCTACTTAGAAAATCCAGTTTATCTTAAATTCCCACCACTATGCATCTATTTATTAACTAAAATGCTATTCAAACAAAAATTTAGATCTGCAACTTCAACTTGGCTAACTCTCAAAATGTAGATTCTTCCTACATGCAGAAAAATAAATGAGTAATGGACTGTGTATTCCGTTAGGTATTATATTTTGTGCTCTTTTATTTTTTTTTCTTGCTCTGAAACTTTGTTTAAATTCCTGTGAGACTGTGATGGATAAGGGATACAGGGGGAAGAAGATAGGTTTTGTTTCCATTGAATATGTACCTAAATATTTTCCCTTCATGAATATAGGCAAATGTGGAATAAAGGCAAACATAATCTCTGAGGAAATCACATTTCTTCTCTGAGGAAATCACACAGAAACGCCAGGAGAAGATGTGAATTACTGAGTGCTGCCTTGAAGAAGCAAAGATGGTATGCAGTCTTACTTGCAAACTTAGTATTTGAAATTTAACATTCTGTATTCTAGTTCAAGCTATCAAGAAGGTCAACCTGCTTCTCACATAACTACAGATTCTGGAGGTAAGTCAGAAAAAAGATCCCACTGAGCACCCTTGATGTGAAAAAATAAATATTCATATGGAGTATTTGAACGAAGTGTACTAGGAATTGAGGTTAGGGATCTTGTTCCTGTGGTGCCTTGAATTTGAGAGAGGGGTCGGTCTACTCTTGAGTCAGGAAATAAATTTGGGAAGTGAGAGAAGAAGAAAGATTTGACATAGGATCTTTAGTGAAATCACAAATAATTCTTAACATCAAAAGATTCATAGCAGTTTTAGCAAGTTTAGAAATAGGACTGACTACAAATCAGTTAGGTTCAGGAGTGTGTTAGTTAGAAGAAGAGGAAAAAGGGAAATGACAATGCTCCAGACTGGAGCATGCACTTCTGGTGAATACCTGAGCATGAATACTGTGAATCTACTGCATTAAAATCAAAGAAAAAATGGAAATAAAATGAAAAGAAGGAAATGAACATTGGAAATATTAGTTAACACATGTAAGTCTGTCATGAGCGTGACAGTTGAGAAGCAGTATCCAATGTGCAGGAAAACTTGAAAAAATGGTAGATATCTCTGAACTCTGGGATAATAACAATGGAAGGTAACTGGCAAGTCTTTGAATCACATTGGTCACATTTGAACTTTGTTCCTATCCTGATAAAGACATCTATAGATAGTGTTTCATTTTCTGTCAGGAAAGAACTAAGATCTACAGGAATCATATGACAATATGCTACTCCTGTTGGGGGTTCATGGGATATTTTCTTTTGGTTTATGGCCCATTATAGGGCTTTGAGAACTGGTTTATATATAACATATCTAAATTTCTCTAATATATCAATTCAGAAGTCCATTTGATACAACATCCTCTCTCAAATACTTTCTAATTTCTTGTGCTGATGGAAAAAAAGGCCAGAACAGGTGTAGAGTGATTCTTTTCCCCTTAAAACATCCCAGTTTCCCAGAACTTGCTGAAGCAGATTGCATTTCATTCATTGTGTTTAACAGCTACCAAAGAGTCTAATGACCATAACTTTTCCTAATCCTCTCTTTCAATCTACTTACATATTTTTGCCTGCCATTAACATAGATTATATTTCTGTCTGAGGCAGCAGGTTATTGATGTTGGTACATATTTAAAAAAGAAAAAGTGATGTATGGAGACATTCCAATCTTAGAAGGAGTTTCTTCTACATTTTTGGGGGTGAATCAGACCTTTGATCATTTTACGTAAGAGGCATTTATGTGCTGCTAACCTATGGAGTTTGTTAACATTTGCTTGAGCCAAGGGAACTTGTGTTATTTGGGGTGGGATTTTGGACTGGCATTGCTTGAAAACTATTTTTTTCCCTCTCTAAGATTATTAAAAGATCAAAGACGTTTTCAAATGTGAAAAGGTTTGGGGGTGTTGCAAAACCACACAGATGAAATGAGACATGACAAAGTAAAATCTGTTGTCTTTTTTTATGCTCTTTTGCAGAACAAAAGTATATATCTGCCTGTTATCACTTCCTAATATTGTGGTTGTTAGAGAGACCTACATTTGGTAAACTGTGGAATTCATGGTCACAGTCATCCTATGGAAAGTCATTATAGGAGAAAGCTAGAGTTAGCTGTATTTTTAGAGGACTTAGATGGCAGAACAACCTCCTTTAATGTATTAAGAAACTGAAAATAGAAGAGGGCACATGCAGGATTATGAGAAGCTAAGTATACTGGGAGAGCATAGATAGAAACCGCTGACGTGCTGAATATAGTTCAAGAGTATTGTGGTAAACTCTTCCAAGGACAACCTATTCTTTCTTTATAGCAGACACATTTTTCAGTACTTTTTCAGTAAGTTTTCTCATTTTAGTGGTTAAAGGTGGAATAGACGGTCCCAGCAGTTAGTAGAAGGGATGGTGTTAATGAAAACATTTGTTACCACTTGCTTTCTGTATCACAAAGAAGGTTGTTGTTTACCTCGACTACTATTTTTCAGATGTTCAGAGTCAATGAATGCTATTTATAAAACATCTGCTGACTACATAAGGAAAGGATATAGGAATGACTAACAGCCTTCTTCAGTTTGATTGACTGAGTGTAGAGCAGCAGTTTTCCAGAGTCACTTCTCATGGAGGTGGATTGAGATAGCTTTTAGGACTTGTTTGTCTGTACTCTGACTCTTGTATTTACTATTTTAAAGCTCTTATTTGACAAATAAAAACACTCAAGCTGAAGTGTAAACTGCTTGGCTGAGAAAACTGTAGTTAATTTAATCTAGAATTCAGACATACATGTGTCTATATGTGCCCTATCTTGGAGCAGCATCCCTTCAAAGATATTCATAAATGAAAATTATTGCACATGGCTATTTAATATGTATCTGGTTTTCCCTTCTCACAGATGCTGCTGAACATTGGCTGGATTGCAGTATGAAATTTGATGATGCACAAGTATGGCACTCTTGCCAAGGAAGAAGTCCTTAATTTATCTTGCAAAAGCCACATACTAACACCTATTCCTGCCCAAACTTACAGTGCTGTAAAATGAGGAAGTAAGGGAGGAGAATGGGAAGAATTTAGGATTCTTTCCGGCAGTATGATAGAGTCAGAATCATTTCCATATATAGTTGACTGACATCAAACTGTTCTAAACTGTTCTCAACAAACTGTCTCAGAGGTTATTTGTTTACATTGTGCAGCTTTACTTGCTGATTTGAAATCATATATCAGTTTCTGGTTGATCACTGTCCTTGTACTCCTGTAATTAAGTTTCTTCATCCTTTACTTGCAACTCTTTTGTTCTGTTGATACAGAAGAAATTTTTGTAGACAATTGCAATACAGAACTATCTCAGTGGACTCTTCAGAATCTGAGTCATGTGATAGAATGAGGTTTAAATATATGTAGCATCCAAACAACTCTGCTGAAGAAACTATAAATAGAACCACATACAAATGAAGAATTAAACACTGAAAAGTAGTGTATGTAGAGTGGCTTCTTCACCCAAACATTACAAGGCATGCAATATGATCAACAGTGCTCTCAATGATGGGACTGTCCTGGTTTGAATTAGAACAGACTAATTCTATTCAGTGATTTTATTTTCCAGCTCTCTTCTAAATAACCGCACTTTCTTAAGTTAATGGCATATTTCTGTAGACAGTGTCTGCTTCTAGTGGTGATAATGCTCAGTGTTTACAGCTACTACCAAGGATTGGTGTGCAGAAAGGCACTTGCTTATACTGGCTCCTGTATAGACCAAGGGCACTGCTAAATCTCATGTGCCACTTTGGGGTTGCAGAAAGTAAAAAGGCTGCTCTTGCAGGGAAGAGCAGACAGGACGGGTGACCCTAAACTGACCAGCGAGGTATTCCATCCCATATACATCTAATCTGATATAAATCTGAGTGATCACAAGGGTCAAGCTCTCTTTTTCAGCAGTCAAGCTCTCTTTTTCAATGGCTGTCATTCAAGGAGGACTCTGATCCTGAATTTAATTCCAGAATCCAACTCCTGCATCTAGTTCCCATCTGCTGCTGGGACTTTCCCAGTGCTTGCCCAGTGCATCAGTGATAAAGTGATATATTTGCCATCAGGGGTAATATTGGGTTTGTATATATTTGTATATATTTGTATATATTGCATTTTATTGCTGTTGTTAAAGCTGTTTTAGTTTTCTTTTTTAATCTGTAAATCTCTCTCCCTTATTTCCTTTCTCTTCCCCTTTGGGAAGGAAGAGGGGTTAATAGAGAGTGTCTGTCATTCTAGTGGCTGGCCCAGCCCTAACCCTTGACATATTTATTGGCAGCCAGTGTGTGACTTGAACCCAGGACCCTGAGGTTAAGGTCATAATGTGAAGGTGGGCTTCCCTGTGTATCAGCTTGGTAAAGCTCATCTTCAGGCCTTTGCACCTTCTTTCTAACCAGCACCAAAAGTCAGAGTACTGTATAGTGATTGGCAGGGTTCTGGCTTGCTGCTGGAGGCTTTAAGGCCAGTTTATGCTGTCACTTGGACATAGTGGCAAATGTGTGATGAATAGCATGTCTCATCCACAGCTGGTGGCTTCAGGCCCATGCCAAATTGTTTATTCTGGTGTTAGAGAGCTCCTGTGGCATTTTCTTCTTTGTGAAACATCTCAACAAGATACTTGTCTATGATATCTAGAGATATGCTGTATAAAACCTCCTGGAAACCCAGAGGGACTTCAAGAGGAGGGCAAAAGTGTCTGAATGCAGAGAACAGTCAAAATGAATCACTCAGGTTTTATATTCTTAGAAGACTCCCAAGTATGTTACTTAGGCTACTTCACAGAAGTTGCAACTGGGTAAGTACTAGAAATGATAAATTAGAGCTCAGATTTTATAGCCTGAAGTGTGCAATCCAGTTCCTAGGCTGGATTCTGGTCATGGTTTCCTCCCTATTTTGCTTCTGAATGTCACTTTTGGTGTAACTGTCTCCACCACTGTTCTACATGTGGAGATTTTACACAGTTACTCTCTCAAAGCTGTGACTTGAAGTGTTTCCTTTGTTTGCTGTACTGGGATTACTGTAACATAGACTTGAACTTTGCAACCAGTAAATCAGTACAATCAGTAAAGTAAGTTTTATAATCAGTATATATTTCTACTGTGAAAGTCTCAGTTGTGACTTTAAGATATTAAAGGTATTAAACCTAAGTACGATAACGCAAGATAATAAACACAAGTAAGCAAATATTTTCATTTTTTTGTACATCTTCTTTTGATACAGACCACAGAATCACAACCAATGTTTTTTCAATACCTTTCATTCAGTGAAATTCCTTATCCCAGTTTAGAGGCTGGGCTATAAAAAGTTTTATCAGTTCACTAATAATGTGAACTTCCATAACGTTGATGATTCATAGTATTTTATGTCTGATGTTAAAGAGCTTGTATTCTTCAACCAAGAGCCCTGCTAG
>VWZY01003729.1:795618-810238 GCA_013399075.1 Chloroceryle aenea | reverse complement strand
TAGTGACCCTTACTGTCCACAGCCATTTTCCCCATCTCCCCCTAGGCACGGTCAGCTACAGTAGGTTGCCCAGGAACATGACCAGTCAGGCTTTGAATATCTCCACAGATGCAGATTCCACAACCACTCTGAGCAACCTGTTCCTACTTGCCCAGTAAAAATGTGTTGTCTTGTGTTGACTGAATTTCATATACTTTAATTTGTGTCATTTGCCTCTTGCCCTGTCAAAAGATACTAATGAGAAGAGTCTGGCTCCATTACCATCTTGGTACTGTCTTGGGCTTAGTNAATAATCCCCTCACAATCCAGGAAATAGTAGTGAAAGACCTGGTAAACCAACTGGACACCCATAAGTCTATGGGGTCAGATGGGATCCACCTGAGGGTACTCAGGGAGCTGGCAGAGGAACTTGCCAAGCCTCTCTCCATCATTTATCAGCAATCCTGGTCAACTGGGGAGGTCCCAGATGACTGGAGACTTGCCAGCATGACACTCATCTACAAAAAAGGCAGGAAGGAGGATCCAGGGAACTACAGGCCTGTCAGCCTGACCCCAGTGCCGAGGAAGATTATGGAACAGTTCATCTTGGGGGTGATCACACAGCAAGTGCAGGACAACAAGGGGATCAGGCCCGGCTGACATGGGTTCGTGAAGGGCAAGTCCTGTTTAACCAACCTGACCTCATTCTATGATCAGGTCACTCGCCTAGTGGATGACGGAAGAGCGGTGGATGTTGTCTACCTGTACTTCAGTAAATGGAGTTAAGTCCAGTTGGCAATCGGTCCCAAGCAGTGTCTCTCAGGGCTCAGTGTGGGGCCACTTTTGTTTCCTATCTTTATCAATGACGTGGATGAGGGGATTGAATGCACCCTCAGTAAATTTGCAGATGACACAAAATTAAGTGAGAGTGTCGATCTGCGCAAGGGTAGGAAGGCTCTGCAGAGGGATTTGGACAGGCTGGAGCAATGGGTTGAGGTCAATGGGATGAGGTTTCACAGGGCCAAGTGCCGGGTCATGCACTTTGTTCACAACAACCCCAGACAACTCTACAGGCTTGGGGAGGAGAGGCTGGAAAGCTGACTGGTGGAAAAGGACCTGGGGGTTTTGGTTGACATCCAGCTGAACATGAGCCAGCAGTGTGCCCAGGTGGCCAAGAAAGCCAATGGCATCCTGGCCTGTATCAGAAACAGNCTGGTGTTGGTATCTTCTCCCAAATTACTAATGATAAAATGAGAGGAAATGGCCTCAGGTTGCATCAAGAGAGGTTTGGATTAGGTATTAGGAAGAAGTTCTCCACTGAGAGAGTGGTTGGGCACTGAAACAGGCTGCCCAGGGAGGTGGTGGAGTGACCATCCCTGAAGGTGTTTAAAAAAAAATAGACTTAACACTTGAGGCTATGGTCTAGTGGATAGAGAGATGTTAGGATGAGGGTTGGACCTGATGATCCTAGAGGTCCTTTGCAACCATAATGATTCTTTGATTACCTTCACTCCCTACCACCAGGTAAGTGTGCTGCTCCCAATTCTTCCTGTTCCAGACCCCCAGAAACACTCAAGCTTGCTTTGCAAAGAACATCTATACTGCAATAAGATGAAAATGTGCCTGGATGGAACCTAGCTGGGTTTGAGTGGTGTTGTACCTAGTAAGTCTTATCAGACCTGAACAAATTTGAACTGCCTTCATCCATTGTTCTGCTGAAACAATATAGAGATAGTCCATCCCTAGATAACTGAAACATATATTTATAAACATTAGAAAGAAGTGTAGCTATTTGCTAAGAGTTTTGTTTTAATAGCCATTTTTCTTTAGCATGTTGTACATCAAAATAAATGTAAGTCCAGGCGCTACTGTTGAATCATTTTGATCCATTGCATTAGGTAGTGTAACAATGTGACATGTTGAAATGACAAAATACCAGATCTCTGTTGAAGATGTGAAGTGCTTAGAATTACTTTTCATTCAGAAAGAACATATCATTTTAGAAGAGGACTTGTGGAACAGAAATAGCATGATGGAGGATAAGACAATCATCTTTCAAGGTTATAGTCTGTCAAAGTCAACAAATACAAACACAATGTCAAGAAGCAGGAGTTTCTGAATGTTTCTGAAATATAAATGCTCATTTATTTTTGTAGCATCTGTGTTATGTAATGCCAATCCTGGGAAAATTATCTTTCTAGTTTAAATGTATAATTTCAGACTTTTCAATCATATTATGGTATATCCTGTTTCAAAATGTTTAATTAAAGCAAATACCAATTAATTCATGGGCTACCTGAGAAGGAAACCTGTTTTCCACCCCACTGATCTATGACTTTGCAAACACAGAGCAAAAAAAAAACTTTTTAACACATATTATATGTCTTTTTCTCCATGTTTACCCAAAATTTCATATTTAATGACGTTTCAGGTTGGATTGTTAAAATATATGGCTTTCATTGCACTTTTCCTTTTGTTATATAGATATATATTAAAAAAGGGATGACATTTATCTGAAATGATATATGTTGACATTAGTCTAAAAAGTTCACAACACCTTCAGTAAAAAACAGGAGACATAAATTTAAATGCAATGTTTTTTTTCTTATTAATAGTGATCTAAATTTACTTTTCTTGTTTAAGGTACATCTACAAGCATTTGCATTTAACCTAATTGTTCACACCACACCCTCCAATACAAAGATCCTGCCTGTTTTAACAAAAATGACCATACCAGCATAACTTCCCCTCCAAGCAGAGGAAATTATATATATCTGTGGAGAGACTATTGGGAAGGAGGGAGGGAAAAACAAACTGAAGAATTAATCCACCTAATGAACCATCCTCTAGCTCTTCAAGTTGAGCTAATGCATTTTATACCATCTGTGTAAACTGCAGCATATTGATAAGTAGAGAAAAAAAGGTTAACACATTTGTCCACAAGCATTTTGCACTTTTAATGGGCTTTCTATCCACAAAAGAACAGTAATAGTTTCTGCTGATGTTTCTGGACTTCAAAATCCAATCTGAATTAGACCTCATCATGGACCCATAAGGGCTATGTGGTCAAGAGCAACCTAAAGCTAGTAGAGATTAGTTTGAGAGTTTAGGTGAAGTGCCAGATAGTTTTATACAGCAAGGTTTCAACTATTGAATTAGTTTCCACAAGAGTGAATTAGCCCACATCCTCAATGTGCCTCAATAAAAACACAAGATGTACTTATTTTTAGAAGACATTCCCATAAGAAAGCAAAAATAAACAGAACACAAGGAAAAAAAAAAAAAAGGCTAAGACATTAGAACACATAGGAAAAGGAGTCCTCTGCATATTTATGTTGCCAGGTAATGATTATATGCTTGACACCTGAATGGTATTTTGATGGACAAATCAGAAAATGATATAAAAATAAGCAGATCACATGCAATATGACCTGAAGAAAGATAAACACAGTACTCAGCCCAAATTGTTTTTTTACATGAGATTGCATCTGAGTGTTGTTTTCTAAAGAAATCTAGCATCTACTTTTCTTAGTCTGTTTCCTTTCTACCTTCGGCGATGTTACTTTTCATTAAAAAATAAAATGTCTGCCAGATTCTTCTAACAGCCTCTAAAAAAACAGTAATACCTCCATCTTAGTTTACCTGCCAAGAGAGTAGCAGAGGGAAAAAAAAAAAAAAAAAAAGTAGTACAGGCTGCTAATCAAACTTTTTGAATTCATCTTCCAGGTGACTATGCCAGAGTAACTTGAAGGTCACCATGAATGAAACAGTTGATGGATGTAATAATGCAGAAAATCTTTAGTTTCAAATATCAGAATAACTCAAAATGTCCACACTTTAATTATTTTTGTCAAAACTCATATTTTAGATGCAATCACTTCACATCAGTATTGTGAAATGTCAGGAAAAATTGAAAACTCAAATACTTTTTCTTAAATGATATAACACTATTAAATTTATGAGTGTTGTACTTGTAGGGTGGTTGCTGAAAATTTATACTAACAGTTCCTTAGTACAATTTAACTTTATTCTGGTATATTAAACATTTATATTCAACTAGGGAAAAGTATGATGAAAACTAGGTTGACTAAAAATTAAGAAAAATAGAATTAAAAGGTAGTAAAAAATCTCATTAGAACAAGAATGCATAGTTCAGTCTAAAAATACTTTTCACAAACATATTTTGTAATTTTTGTAATGTTACTATTGCTCAGTGTATCTTAATTAAAAAGAGTTGCATTGTATAGTTATCAGGGAGATGGGCTTAGCTTTGTCAGTTTGGAACAATAAAGGAGAACTGGAGGTAAAAGAGATGAGAAAGCAACAAACAAGATATCTTTTGTTTAAAGTACAGTTTAAATAATTGTATGGAGTGGGAATCATCAAGGCTAGCTTTGTAAGTCTGAGCTAGTCATCTAGACTCCATCAAAAGAGGGAGAGGCACTTTCAGGTGAAAGATTTACCTCATTGAATAAAAAGTGCCTAAGATAATGGGGTGAATCTAGTCAGGGAAGTAATTTCTCTCTCCAGAGCTTTGATTACCAACTTGGACCAGGTTTCTCACTTTTGACAAACAGAGGTGATGTAATAGCCAGCCTGAATCATATCTCGACATACTTATTTGGGCAGAAACATTCTGCAGCTCTGTAAAAGCTCAGAAAATAAAAGAAAATGAAACAATTAAGAAAAAGACACATCACAATGTTTACTTATTGACATTACTGAGAAAGATAAAAGAAGGAACACCCAAGCTATGACTCGGTGAGATGATTATAGACTTTTAGTGAGTTCTGCGCTCCAAATCAGTCAAAGAAGTATCATTAGAGCAGAACGAAACATTTCTGATACTCTTGACAGCTCACTGTCTAGTTGACAGTGTTGAAAGATGCACTAGAACTTGACAATCATAAAACATCATATAAGAAAAGACACTACCAAAAAAATTAGAACATAAAGATAGTAATTATCAGGAGAAATAAGAAACATGAAAAGCTCCAATTTGCATTACGACAGGTGATTATATAAAATAAATTGAATTAGTGAATGTAAAGATGGAAAATCTGCTTTAGTTCTTTGGACCTTCTGTGCAGACAGGCTGTGTCATCACTTCTGCATGCTCACTGTTTTTTCTGTGAAACATTCTCCATAAAATACATGCTACTCAATGACTAGCTCAGATTGAGGATCAAATATATTCATTTTACTCTAAGTTGAATAAAGCTTACTTTCACTGGGAGTAGCATTTGTTAGTATGATAATTGAAAAGGCATAGAGCAAAGAGCATATTAACTTGCAGAATAAAGAACCTGTAACAACTACGCGAAATTTTTTTTACTTTATACATAGAAAAAAAAAGGTACATGTGTATCTCATCTTCCATAAATAAATATTTTTTTTTCAAAATTCAAATAAACTTTAAATAAAATAAGCTTTATTTTTTAATATACAGGTCTCTCTTTTCCCAGAATAGCCCCACAGAGAGAAGAAATGATTTCCCCATGTTCCGTTGTTGTAAGACTTATAGAGTGGATTTAATTTGTTATATTTTATAGGAATCTAATGTTTAAATGTCTATACCTAAGCTGGTTGTCTGAGCCTCTACTATAGCCAAAAAAAAAAAGAAAATGAAGAGGCATTTTTAAGACATGATTTATGAGATGCATTTTAAATATTTACTTTTAATTGAGATGAATAATTCTCCCAAAGTATCTTGCTTGCTTTTTTTAATGTTTTTTTTTAAATCTCAGTTGTAGAGTCATCTAAAAAAGTAATCTAAAGCTAAAAATCTAACCAGTGGGATTCTGGAAAATGGAAAATAAAACTCTGAAGGTTCATGGGCTAAGATTTCTGCTCAGACATTAAGTTGGGCTTTATGCAGTCACTGTCTACAGTTCACCTAGACTCTACAGCAACTTTTATGCATATCATGCAGAAGGAAATAATATTCCTTGGGAAGGGTTCATTCTTCAGTTACAGTTTGCACAATATTTCCAAAGTCACCTAAAGCCAGTCATAAATCTAAACAGACAAACATGTAGGCAATGATAAGAGTTTTTCATAAAGACCCAGGGAAGAGATGAAAATGAGAATACAGCTCCTTATCGAATCCATGTTCTTTCAACTTCCAGGAGTATATTTATATTTCAGAAACAGCAGAAAATTAATCTCTTGTTGACATTATACTGGTGCTGAGCTAATGTCTGATGGAGCTTGTTTTAGTTTTAGTTTTGTGTTGTTTGTCATGTTACCAGATTTTTAGCTTCTAAATAAGTTTCTATACAAAAATTAGTCAGATACACTGAAGAAAAATACAGCACTTATAATTGATTTAGACTTTTTAAAGAGGATGATAAAGTTTCCCTTGAGATTTTTTTGAGGAACTGAGTACTCATTTGAAGAGAAGTAAAAAACAGTCACGGATCAAAAGCTAGCTAAGAAGTGGAAAACGAAGAGTAGGAATTAATTATTATTATTCAACAGGGTGAAGGTTAATGTATCAGGAGCTCTAGTATAGTATTGGTAATGAATTTTAATATGCATCTGAAAAGGTATTTCAGGTAGGTAACAAAATTGCATGGGAGTTTTGAATGCTTAATACCTGTCTGGCCTAAGTGCAATAATAGAAAGCGTTTATATCTGTTAGGATGTAACAATCCAGCACCATTAACCCTGGAATTCTACTGATATAAAGTTTCCCTTTACACATATAAGATACTTTGTGATTGAAATGAGACAATTCTCACCTCACACAAAGAACCAAAATAACTCTTCACTGGTTTGAACAGTTTTACATACAGCAGAATACCTGCATCCATGCATGGCGGATTATGGCTGCTTTATTTGATTCTTAAAGCAACAGGCTGTTTAGGCATGGATAAATCTCATGGCTTATGAGGTAGACTGAGAAAAGTTATGTGGTATAGACACACAGTCTTCATATAACATTCTTGGGAAGAGGGGTGTGCTGTACTTTTTTTCTTCTTCAGGGGCTATTCTTTCAAAACACAGTCATCATTCTTTTTTTTAAAAAAAATAATTAATAGTTGAAATATTCATTTTATATTTCATTATATATGTTTTGATTTTTTAATATATTATATAATGTAGAATGTTAAAAAGTTCTTGTTAGTTTTCCTGTTTCAGTTTTAATAAGCATGATGCAGAACTCTCTCACCTCTAAATGATATCATATAATAGCACCACTTGTTAATTGTCAAAAATGAAAATGTGATCCATCATTTGGATATGCATTACAGCAGATAATTCTACATAAAGCTCAACAGTTAATCTAGCTACTGGCTATATTAAAAAGTAATGCCCTTTCAGATAAATACTATTGTAAATTTTCTGCAGATTTCTGATGATCAGACAGAAGATACTGTTCTAGATAGACTATCACATTCTGCAAGGTTCCATTCTGGTAACTAAGTTATGGTATTTCCATTTGGGGAAAAAAACCAAAAAACAAAACCCAAACAAACCAAAAAAACCCCAAAGAACAGAAGATATATTTAATCATTTCACAGCTATTGATTAACACCTCAAAGCCATCTTTATGCATATCAGTGATAGATAAGAAGAGAAAGAATAAGAGTGAAAGAGGATAATGGCCAAACTGACTGACAGATGGAGTGAAGAAGCTGCTGCAGTCTCCTGAGAAAATTCAGTGAGTATGCATAGTTACGCACTCATGCATAGGCACACAAATGCCTACAAGTATCCTCAAGTGGTAACACTGCCAAGTATTGAAATAAACCCTGGTATGTATACAAGACTATTAATCTCTATGGAAAGAAAAAAAAAAAAAAAAAGATAATTTATTATATCCCAGGATTTATTTTATTTTATTTTATTTTTTAAATGTAGTATCTCTGACATGGTAAAATTACACTTAAAGTAACCACATGCATTTTTTTCTAAAACCACATAGAATGAACACTTAAAGTGAAATAATGAATAACTACTAATACTGCATACTTAATAAGCTGTGTATACGATAGAATCTAACTGCTATATTTTTACTTGATTAGTGATTTTCTTCACAGCCTTTTCCAAATATTGAAAAAATAAATGTTTTCCTGAAGAATCTTGTAATTTTTGCTCATGAATTTTCAAATGCATTGAGAAAGTCTCTCTTCTGTTTAATATATGCCCAGGCTGCTTTCCTTCAAAAGTGTTTTAACTGTATCACTTGAAGATTAACAATATACAAGCCTTTAACCTTTCAGTTAAATGTGTTATTCTTTCTGGTTAGTTTCACTCTGAAGTGAAGTTTTAAATAAGGAGTCCAAAAATTAAATGCAGTCTGAAATTAGTATGAATCAATAATTTCCTCATATATATGTGAATGTATGTATATATATATATACAAGTGTAAAGAAATACTTTCTTAATATCACCCTTAGAAGAATTCAGCCTGGGATGTGAAAAGCAGTATGCATTAATTTCTCTTACATTGTTTGCACTTCAGCAGAGCAAAAGAAATCTGTTCACTTAACATCTGCCATTTTAACACAGACACTTTTCCAGTGTAGACTTTCCCTTTAAAGGTTATCTTAACACACTTATTAACATCCAATAGACAGTTGCAGAAGTGCAATTTTATAATTGGAAATAATTTTCTCACACTCCTGAGTTGCTGTAACATTCTGTTAATTGATACTATTTGTTTAAAGCATCTGTAATGAAGAGTACTGTATTTCCATCCAAGAGACCGGATTCATTAGTGTGTTGTTAAACACTGTGGTTTTGAAGAATGGATAAGAAACTGCAAGAACAAAGTACTTTCCCAGTTCTTTGCTTCATTAAACAGTCTGAAGGACTTCTTCAAAGGGCACAGCCTTGAATGCATGGGTTATCTCAACTAAACCTCTGCACTGAAGAACCTACTTCATCAGGAGAGACCCCTCCGTGCCTGTATGTGAATGATAAAAAAGAACAAAAGATTCAGCTCATTCAAACAGTAGGCATTCACTGAATCAAGGTTCTGTGTGGAAGCAGAGTTTTAGGATACTTAAAGAACAACAGAACAGTGTGGAAATAATTTACTCTAGTGTTACAAAGTTGGTGAGTGAAAGCTCTCTCAAGTGCAGGAGGATTGCTTTGAAAGCAGATGAATCAAGTTAATTAGCCATGTATATATCACAGATGATGAAACAGGCCCTCATGATTTAGAAATATCAGGTTAATACTGTAAACATGCAGAATGCATTTTACATACGCATCTATTATAATACTTTTTGCTGAATGAAATGAAATAATGAAATGAAATGATGAAGAAATGAAATGAAAAAAATGAAATGGGGATGTGATTGAATGACACTATAATAACCTCTAAGAGCAAATCCCTACACAGAAGTCTTTTACTTTAATAAAGTATTGTTACTAGGGTTTTTCAAAGCGATGCCAAGAATTCTGCAAGTAGCAAAAGCAAGATAAGCAAAAATACACAGCGAGTCTTTGCAAATAATAAGCTTGACAAGTTCATCAGCAAGGTAATGCAGCTAATCAAGCCCTTTGATCTTGTTAGCACTAGAGGAGACCAAACAACAAACATGAGTAAGTTTCAACAACAGATGTAGTCATCATGGATATGAATTTACTCAAGTCTGCGTCTCCTCATCCTCTGAAGTATGTGATTCCCAGAAAAGAAAAACAGTGCAGTAGAGATTTTTTTGTAACTAATGGAAAAATATGTTTATAAGTTTTCAGTTAAGTATAAGCAATACTTCAGGATTCTTCCCCCAGTCTTAATATATGTTTTGGTCACAGGATTTTGCAATGAATCTGACTTGTAAAATCACATTTTATTACTAATATTCCTTGTCCAATTTCTTAAGGTAACAAGGTTTATGTCCATGATTAAGTGTCTGTGTGTGAAAATTTCTTGGACCCTGGCCCAAGAGCTTTTAAAATCAGCTCTTTTCAGTCAGATTTAACAATGGACTAGAGGTGTCAGCCAAAACAGTAGCAATGAAGGTACCTCAGTTGAGGGAAAAACAGCAACATGAACACACATATTAAACACCTGAGAGTCTAGATCATATCAGGAGATGGAAGAGAGCCCTTATAAATGCTTCAGCAAAGGGAAACTCTAGTAAAACTAGAGCTAGCATCAGTACACACCACAAATTTAATCAATGAGATGGTAAACTGTAGAAAATCAGGCTTCATTTGTTCTAGTGCTTATCCTCTTCTAGCATAGGTTTATGAAGAAAACAAATTTTCTTCAAATGGTTCCTCTTGATTTCCTTCCCACTCCCTTTTCATCAATACTCCCACTCTACTTTTCATCAATAGAGCTCACCAAAGTTAAGAAAGTGTCTTCATTACCATATAAAAATGGAGATACCTTGAACAATGATTGTAATTCAGGTAAAATTGCAATATTCATGAAAAATCTTTTTTATGGGGAAAATATTGAAGGCTTTTCAGAAGACACAGAAAACCCCACATCTTTAATACTATTTTTTGACATCACTTGAAAACTAATTGTGAATCACACTTACACCTGACAGAACTCTAGTTCATGCCTGGCAACCAGTTCCTTCAACACAGAGCTTAAAAAGAGAAGACCTTATTTCATCATAGGGAAGGTAGTCTTTTCCCAGGAAGAAAACCATGCAGTGCCAAGCTACTACTCCTGTAAACCTACAAGAAAACATAAAATCATGACTTTGGTTTGTAAATAAAGACTTTCAGTTTTTAAATTCCTATCAAAGAATTAGAAATCTCCACAGAGAAATAAAATAATTTTATAGTGCATGTAACAATCAAGGCTTTTCAGATATCATAACCTTTAAATACAGCTAAAGAGTAAATAAATACCTGTTTCTACACAGAACTCTCCAGATGATGACCAACATGAGTAGACTAGACTAGAATTTTGACTAGGGTATTCAGCTGCTCTCAATAATTATTTCCCTAAATGCAGATCTGAACTGGCTGTTGATTTCAGAGGAGTTACACATGTGCACTAGAGTGCACATTCACACTAAAAATCTCACATAATACACATATTACGTTATGCATATAGGATATTCATGTTCTATGTATAAGAATATGGAATATTTATAATATGCACATAAGTTTTGTTACAAAACATTACTCTTTCCTGAAAGTGACCAGGACCCACAAAGCCACCGACAATCAACCCCTCCATTTGTCATACTAATACAAAATTTTCTTTTGTTATTTTTTTGACAATAATCACTGGATAGCAAAAAGAAACAGAAGGAATTTATGTTGGCACATAAAACTTTAAGTACATACACAGAAAGATACAAATAATTTAGCATGCAAATTTGGTTAACACTAAGATATTTATTTGGTCAAGAATAGATTGCAGTAAAAAGACTGTGCACAAAAAGGTTGTCTGAAAAGATTTTGCCTATGGAGTGAAGTTTGGTGTTACACAAAATTTCCCTCCTGATATATGATGTTTAGACTTACCATTGAACATTTCATCCAGCCCACAAACATGATTTATACTGTGCTGTTCATCACCATTTGTTAGAATAATGCTTGCCATATCTCTAAGGTCTTTCACCTTCTGAATGATCTTTCACAGGTAAATGAGATGACTAATATAACTTACTGTGTCTAGAAAGTAATACTGTAATAAATTACAGACCTTATGGCATGTTCTGTAAAGAAAAGATAAGGTTATAGATGGAAAAGTATTGGAATACTTACCAGTGGATGAAGAAATGCAGTGAAATAGAAACACCCTGTTTCTCACCCCATTTTGAAACTGACTCAGTCTGGAAATAACCCCATAATTGACTTGAAGGCTGGAAGACACTGTCTTTAGCTAAGTTGATGGTACCGAAAACTTAAATACATATATGTGTCTATGCTTGTATATGTGTGTATATATATATATATATATACACATCTATATGTATGGAATCAGCCATAATCAGCATGTACATTTGTGTTTCTGTGAGGATCTGTATAAAAGCTCATTCCTAAGAAGAACAATGGGTTTTGTTAATCATGTTAAATTCATGTTTGTTAGAAAATGTGACATCCATCTATATGAAGGGCTGGAAGGAGGATCCAGGGAACTACAGGCCTATCAGCCTGACCTCAGTGCTGGGGAAGGTTATGGAGAAGATTATCTGAGTGTCATCACAATGCATGTGCAGGACAACCAGGTAGGTGGTCAAGATCAGTCAGCAGGGGTTTATAAAATGCAGGTCCTGCTTATGTAACAGGTGACCTGCTTTTTGGATGAAGGAGAGGCTGTGGATGTTGTTTACCTAGACTTTAGTAAATCCTTTGACACTATTTCCCACAGTAACCACGAATACAAGTATGGAACTTGTATGTTGCAAGTACTTGCAACAATGACTTACCTCAAAGTGACATTAGGTAGGAAGTAGCTTCTGAAGTCTTGCAATCCCAGTGGCAATTCAGAATGGTAGTGAAAAATAACTGAGCTATGTTAAAATGATACTTTCATAACATTCATGAGTATTATGAAGAGAGTGAATTAGTTGCGTTTTTAAAGTTTTATGATAGCTTAGTCAAGAAAGCAAGTTATAGAGCCTCAGAAATCCTCCTTCCATAAAAAAAAAATCAGCAAGGGTGCATTTGTCTTAGTTGAAGCTGTAGTGAAGACCACTGGACAATCATGGGCAGTATAAAATAATGAATACTGTGCATTTCACATCATTCCTTAATTTTCTGCCACCTGGAAACAATAACTGTCTCTTTAGCATCATCTATGAAGGGCAGTGTTTTTTAGCAATGCTTGCATCAGAAGAAAAGTGAAAGCCAATGAGAAAGAAGTATAACTGATGGTCTTTACAAAGAGTAAAGAAAGGAAAATAGTGAAAGTGGAATGGGACTGCCTTAAGAAATTCAAAGGAAGAAAAAAGAGAGTTGAAAAATAACAGTGAAACAGGTAGTTAAAAACTGGAAGATGGGACTATTCCTCATGATATTTAATAGCTGTATCTAAAATCCCAAATTCACACAGGCATGCTTGTAAAGCCCTTTGTGCAATGTTTTTTGTCATCTGAGGTGAAATATTTTGTGAACAATTTTTTTCTCTAACAAGCTCCGTGTGGCCTAACTGTGACAAGGAAGAAATTAAAAGTGATTTGGTGGGAAGGGAGCTTTAGTACATGCTGAATCAGGACCTCCAGAGGTACCACAGTGCATGTCACTCAAGCACACAACCCTCCTTCTCCCATTACCTGAGTGGAAAAGACCACTTTTAAAACTGCCTTCACACTGGTGAACCTCTCCACATCCAGAAAATACTTTTAATAATTATGCAACCTGCTCATGTGCTTTGGCAGGGGATGATCTCTTGAGGTCCCTTCCATCCCCTAACATTCTATGAGAAAAGTTTAGGGCTTGACACACCTATAAAACAGAAATGTCAATAGAACTGAATTCTAAATCAGTTGTGAAAATGTCTTTTTGTATTTTTTTCTGATTAGGCTAAAAAATCAATGGGAATTTGCTTTGTGACTACATAGAAATATAGTCACATTTAAACTTCTGATCTGCATTAGTCGCTCACAGACTAGAATGAGCTCAACCTGCAAGAAGCCCTCAAAACCACAAAATGTTGAGATGGTGACAATTTTCATGTAAACAAGTTTATATACTTGATAAATATACTGATAAAATATACATTTTACTGGGTCAAGTCCAATCCAAGGAATTTCATTTTCTGGGGTGGTTCTCATTTCTTTGATTTTCATCCAATTTATCTGAACAGCTGAGATGTATTGGCTTCCACTGATTGTAGAACCTGAATGCCAACAATTTAGCTAGCTAATGTTAGTTGCAATGAATCTAAACTTTAAACTCTGACTCAGTCAAAGAACTACACATCAAACCCCAGATTGCAGATCCCGCAAAATCTGGCTCAACCCCTGACTAATTGTGGAGGTACCTCACTTTTTTTTACGTTGAAATACTCATGGTGGGGAACTGCTATATGTGTGTCTGCATTTGTAACTCCTGCTGACAGCATTTTGGAAACAAGATACCATTCTGCCTGAGTGACCTGTAGGGCTTTTCTGGGAATTGGCGATGTTCAGTATGTGAGATTGAGTTCCACACAGAGTCTGTTTGCAGTTGGCAGAAATTTTTAAAACATCACCAGAAAAGGTTGATTTATCCTCAGTTTAAGTACTGAGGGGTTACAATAGTCCTGCGAGAGTAGGGATAGAGATGGTCTCAAGCCTGACACTTTCATGCTTCAGGAATCTGCCGTAACAGTCAGGCTGCAGGCTAATCCAGCCAGAGAGAGGAGGAAACATCCATACACCAAGAAAACAATGTATCTATGTTGCAAGGAAAGCAAGGGTTTTTTTTTTTTCTTACCTCCTTCCTAATCCTTTCCTGATTTCCCATTAGCCATACAAAGAATTCATTCATTAATAGCAGCTTGAATAATTTGTACAGAGTGACAAGATGATGATCTGACAAACATCCCTAAAACATACTTAACCTTATTTGTAAGAATAACTCCAAAATAGCATGTGAAACAATTAGTATATGATTTGTTGTTCAATAGACAACTGCGAACTGCAGAGTAAATATCAGTATCCAGGATCTCTTGATCCCAAACAAACGAGGCTCTCCGGTCTCTTATTATATAGGAATGATGAGGTGT
>VWZY01003729.1:759361-795595 GCA_013399075.1 Chloroceryle aenea | reverse complement strand
TTTTTTTTTTTTTTTTCACTTGCCAAAATGGTGATAGTTTGAGTCAGTTAATCCTCATTCAAACAATGTTCCCTGTGGTAAAACCTCTGTTATAGGCTTCCTCTTTCTGTACAGCAATCAACACTCTTATCACTGTTTTACCCTGTGATAAAACAGGGAAACTAAAGAACCCCAAAAAGTACACTGCACAAAGATATACAGAAAAGGAAGCAAATCAAACTGCCTGCTTTTAGTGTCCTACAAAAATAAAACTAAAATCAAACCCATCAAATGTATATGCAAGAGTTGCTAGCAAAGGAACAAAATAAAGTCCAGTCTCATCGAACAAGCTAAAGACTGCCAATCCCTCTCCCTTCAAGTCCTAGCAACACAAACTTGTAAAAACATTCCTCTTCCAAATCGTTAGCAGTGGAGATAATTGTAGGGACATGAGTCTGAATTCCTTGTGGCGTTGAATGGCAGTCTTAGAACTGCTGTTCTGTTTACCTTCTTGGCTACAGGGTTAATGATATAGACAGCTGAACAATTGGAAGGGAATTGAACTGTATATTGCAAGGCTTTTCTCAAATGCCAGGAGGATAGATGACCCTGCTGTGCTTTCATTTTCTACCCCCCCAAAATTATTTTTCTGGAAATCCCCCTACAAATCTTATGCTTGCAATAGATTAAAACTGTACAGTTTCCTTTCATTGTGCTGTTGTCTTTTAAGGTGTCATTCCCCATCCAATTTATGGTACAGTACTAACTTACTGTTGTGAAAGCTTGTATTCTAACCTCTCTCAAAATATTGACACAATTTATAACACAGAAAAGACATTTGAAATTTAGAAAAAGACAAAAAAATACTTTAAACTTATTAACACTGTCATATGAGGTAATTTTTTTCTTCTTCTCTCTTAACACTGAACAGAGTCACATATATAGGAAGTCTGGGCTGAAAAGCAGAAAAATCTGAAAACACACTTAAGGGTTCACAGAAACCCTCCTCCTGGACAGTCTTCCTAATTCCCTGTTACATTTCATGGATCAAAGGACATGATATGCCAGAAAAGAGAGCAAAAAATGCACTCTACACAGCTATTCCAAGGCAGAATTTTTGTGCATATGGGTCCCTTCAGGGGAAAAAATATGCACAGTATGATTTTTCCTTTATTTCACATTTACCTACTATTATATCTGAAGCTTCAGTCTCTCAGACTGTTTAAAAAGTCCTCCATCTTCTTCCAAAAGATATGGAAGACCTCAGAAATAAATTTAATAGCTTTTATCCACTTCTTGTAACAGTCAGGGATTAAACATCTCTTTGTGACCCTGAATCTATAAAAAGTCTATCAGGTAGACTATACAAGTTGCTTGGCAACCTAACCCAAACAAAGATCAAGGCTAAATAACAGCAGATAATAAATGTCTGGGAGACCAGGCATGTGTATTCCTATATTGTTAAAAAAAATAAAAGGAATGAAGGAATGACTTCTAGCTTTCTTCCTGGAAACTGGTAGGAGATCTCATATAATTACAACATGAACTCATTTAAATTTAAAAAGTGATATTATTTAATTCATATTTATGTTGGAGGGAGTGCAACACAGCAGACATTGTTTTTCACCCTTTTGTTATGCTTTACAATTACTCTTTCAGACAGGTAAGCTGTCACTATATAAATATAACATTAAACTTTCAGATTTTGTCACCAAAACTAGAAACCTTCTGTACAAAATGTGAAGAATTTTAATTTTTCTAATTTTTGTCACTCCACTTTTAGCTACAAAACAAGATGCATTCAGGGAAAAATACTGGGCCTAACAATTCAAACATTGGAGTAAAGAAATCTTGTTGAACGTTATTGCATTTTAGAATAAATGTGTATTTGTCAAAAAAGCACTTCCTCTTCCAGTACAAAATTAAATGTTCGATTCATAGGCTATGACATTTTTGGGAGGGAGTGAATTTTCCCTAGCCAGTCAAACAGAGTGAGGCAGAAACCATTTGGATTACGAGACTGAGAGTATAATTATTAAATAATATACCAGTCATTAACTGTTGGTTTTAACTATTATTAGGTGTCACTTCTAAATATTTTAGATTTATTTTGAAGAAGATGAGAATGACTGTGTCCTGAGTCTGGGAAGGCTAGTATCATGTCTCCACTGATGTCCAGTAGCTGATACTTAGTTGATACTTGGCAAAAATCCATAAAAAAGCAGCAGTTTTCCTTTGTGTATTTTTGTACTTTCCAGATAAAACCAGAGATTAAATCAGATGTTCAGTTTTGACAACCGTTGTGACTCCTTCCCCAGTGTACTCATTCTTGTTTGGTAAACTCTTGCACTACTACTTCCACCACCCTCTCCTGTAATGAGCTCTACTGCTTAATTGCCCATTTTAAACTCTGCATGATGGTATCAGTCGGTGCTTTTCTAGTTTTGTGTGGTGAGGAGCAGTAAACAGTCATTCCTTAGCCTTTTTTCCTTACCACACATAATTTAACTGCTTTCAACCCCATCACTTCTGTATTGTTTTTATTTAAGCAGAGGATGCATATTCTTACTAATTTATGTCAATAAGTTGTCTCCATTACCTGTATTTTTTTCCAGTTTCTCTGTCAGTTTCTGAGTGAACAAGAAGAATTTCATTCAGTATTCATTGATGGGGAATTATCATAGATTTATACAAGAGCATGATGACAGTAAAACTTCAGTTTTGTTTCCAATTCTTTCCTTTTTAATTCTTTATGTTCTCTCATTTTCTTCACTTCTTCTGACTACAGGGTTATTTTTGGGAATCATTCTGTGACACTGCCAGGTTTTTCTGAATAGTAATAGAGAATTTAGAGCTTGCAATTGCACAGATGTTTTTATGGTTATACTCTTCCACATGAGGTGTTTCTGCCCACTGATGATGAGTTTCAGTTGTTTTGTTGTTTTTGTTATTATTATTTTTTCCTACTGATTTTCCTATATAGTGTAAAACCATCTTGGACTTTTCACTTCAAATTTTATAGCCAGGTTTTGAAATCCTTTTTGTCATCTGCGAATTTTACACCAAATTATTTATTCTTCTAGAATATTTATGATTATTTATGATGCTAGGACAGGTTTGGAGCAAAGCTGTTTTCATATGCCATTATTCTGGAAACTGAATGTGCATTCCCGTGCTTTGTTTCCTTTTTACAGATCACTTCACAGTCTGTAAGAGCACTTCTTATCCCAGAAAAATAATAGGATTTTTGTTTTTAAAGAGCCTTTGATGAAGATTGTTCCAGATAGTAAATGGCAGGGTACTAGATCATTTCTGATGCTTTTCTGTTGAGATTTTTTTTGTTTCTTTTGTAAACGTATTAATTGTACATAATCTTTTATTATTGTGATTAATCTCACTTTCTCTGGTGTTAGAAGTTATTTAAGCAACAGATATTTAACTCAATAGAACACCAAACCTGTGATTTCTGTCAGTTTTCAATTAACAGCCAAGATTTTCAAAAACAGCTACTGATTTTGGAGCCTTGACTGCACTGATGCAAACATAGGACACTTTAAAAGGGTAGCTCTTCAATAAATAGTTGTAATGCATCTCATCCTAAAGTACAATCATTAAAGACCCCTGTTTTTTTTCCCCCACAAAATAAAGAGAGAGCTTAGATGATGACCTTGGTTGTAGAAGCCTACAGATATAAGGGGATATAGATATACCCCACCTTTCTTATCTAGAGAGAGTTTGCATAAGGAGATAATATATTTGGGGCATATCTAATGTCAAAGCTATCAGCTTACTTTTCGTTGCTTAAAATGGATAAACAGATAGGAAAATTTGCAAGCATATGAAATTTGTGGGGTCAACTAAAGTCTTCTGGAAGTTTACAACCCTCTTGGTAATGTGTAAGCAAGAAAACAAAGAGAGAAGAAAACTTCAGGCTCATTTGACAACAATCTGCTTGTAGACCTGTCAGGAATCCATGTATGACATTACCACTTTTTGGTAGACATCTTTTTATACTAAAAGGAGGGGGCTGCTTTTATTGTTCTTTGGGGGGGTGTGTTCTGTTCTTCAACTAAAAAATATGTTTTTTAAAGTTTCTCAAGGCTAGAATGGGCATGGAAGAGCAGATTCATCACCTCACATGGACTGCTTAATGCAGGCAATATTCTAAATAGCACTCCAGGGAAAGATTTCAGAAGTGCATTTAATTGCATTTTCCACTTCTTGCAACAGCAAGGGATTAAATTGAGACAAAATGTAATCGAACCAGCTCTTTTCTATCTGCTTAAAGAAATACAGGAAACTAACTGAAAACTGTGTTTATTAACTTGCTAGGGAAAAAAAAAAAAGCTATCCAAAATTAATTAATTTATAAGCCTATTACTTCTCATGACTAATGGATACTTCTTCAGCTGGAATTTAAATGAGTGTTATGAAAGGTTTATAAATGAGGACTAGAACCTACTGTATTTATTTACAAGAGTTTAGTTCTCATAACTTGATGATGCTAAAGAAGGACATTGCAGAATACATGTGAAATGAAAAACAATACTCCGTTAGATATTGTATATTACTCAAGGATGTAATAAGTGATGTTACTCAGTATTTCTGTCTGTGAGAAATACTTGTATTCTACACTGCTCTAATACTTGCCTATTATCTTTGTACTTGGCAGAATGAAAATTCTGCACGTTATTTCTCGAAGTTATCTTCTACAAATTATATTATTGTAAAATCTGTATTTGTGCTGTTAGTTACTTTTTCTGGAAGATTTTTTTTTTTCCTGGGATAAACAGCAGAGGAATAAAATATGCCTTTTCAGTCAAACAGTGACAGTGATTGAATCCCTGTCTTCAATGTGGGTATTTAGATACCTGCATGTTTCAAGATAACAGAACTTAATTAGTAAGCAATGACACTCTCCACTATGAAGGGATTGATATGGAAATAAAAAAAAAAGAAAAAACAAAGGACAACTATTTAAAGTTCCAAGAAACTTTTATCACAGATATTAAATTTATACTTTTCAAGGAATAGTGTTTTCAACATATGTATTCCCATAAAAAAACATCTCTAGAGGTGTAACGCTTGACTAACTGCCTAGACCAATTAAGAGCATAATATTAAGGCAATAGCACAGAAGTTATTGGAAATATTTCTAGGATTAAAGTGTTGTGTTATCTTGAGAACAGAGGTCATAGGAAAATATAAGGATGGTCATGCTGAATCAGATCAAAATGTCAGAAAGGCCAGAATTTAGTCTCTGCTTGTTGCCAACAGCAGAACAAATATGACAGTTATGTGGTGATGGTCCCTTGTATGCCTTGTCCATTTCTGGCAATTTGTTGCTAAAGGAATTTTCAAGGCATGTGGAGAATTGGGCCTCACAGGTCTTGATAAACATTTCTTCCAGAAACTAATGTGACCTCTTTGCTTTTTGAGCTCTGTGCAACATGTGCCAAAGTCTCTTCCTGCTGCTTGCTCCCAGAAAAGTAGACACAGCATTAGAGGAAATTAGAAAGTAAATGACAACTTTCCTTGTATGACACCAGTAAAAATATTAGGTGCATGGTAAATGAGCAAAGGAAAAAACAACCTTTTTTACACATCTGTGGTGCCAGTCATTTGACATATCTGTTCCTCCTTGCCACCCTGTACCACCCAAGAAAATTCCATGCCCTAGCATTTGGTTTAAGCAGCCTTTTTAACAACACTGGTTAACATGCACCCTTCTCGCTTCATACCTCTGTTGCATGACCAAGTACTTTTCTATTAGGTGTTACACTTTAGTAAGCACTTAACTTGCTCTGTTTTTAAACTGCCAGGCTTCCTACAGATGATGAGGCCTCAACCCTTCTTCCTAAATGACTCTAGGCTCAAACCTTGACAGGATGGGCTAGCTAATTTGATAGTTTAAGTGGGAGGGTAAGTGGGAGGCTAAGTTTGATGGGTAGGCAGCTGGTCTTAATTACTTCTCACCCTCTGACACAAGCTGCTTCCACATCACTGGGGATGAAGACCTGTTCCTGACTTGGACATCAAACCAAACTTGAGATACAGTGAGTATTGGCTGTTGACTATAAGCTGATCTGCCTTCTCTGTCTTAAACCTAGGTGTTTGGATGGGCATGGCCTTATCTTTATTATAATAGCCCATCCAGTTGCTTTGCCTGCTATTTTAAAAACACATGAAATTTTGAGTTGCATTTGACCTGAGACCTTACTACTTTTTTTTCATTATTGTAGAGTCTATAAAGCCCTGAGGTTCAAATCCTGAAATCCATTGGTACTCTCAATAACAAATATATTTAAGAATCTTTCACTCTGATTTTTAGTCTTGAGAGAGATTTATTAAACACTAACTTGCAAAGTCCAATACATTTGTAAGGTGGCTTTTTTGTTATTATTATTATTTTATATTACAAGAGTTTTATTCTATGATCATGTCTTTTTTTCTATTCTGATTTCTCTGATGACTCTATCTTCTTCACATATGTACAGCCTTATTTCTCTCACCCCACCATCTTGTCAGTTTTAGTCTATCTTGACAAATGCAGCTGGGAGCTACTTAGTGTCTGAAGCGAGAGAATGAAAAAATAAAGGCAGCTTTTAAACTTCTGTATTCAGCCTGCTCTACACTCTCTCCCACAGCTCTTCAGTAGGTTAGATTCATTTGGTATTGAAAAATAAAATCAGCTGAAGAAAGCAGCACCCAATTGGATTTTTTTTTTTTTTAACCACTAAATTAAATTACTCAGCTGATCAGATGAAGGAGGGACAGCTCTGGAAATTCAGGGGAGTGATTAAAAAGAAAAAAATAAATAAAGCCCATGTCTGTTTAAAATGTAAGAGCGCTAAAGCAAGCTTTTCTCCTATCTCTATCCCCAATTACTCTGTTATTCTGGTTGTATTGTTTACTACAATATACCTCATTATATTGTTTAATACAAATGCACTAAGCAGAAGAAAAGAGAGTTTCTTGAGAGGTCTTGCAGCAGTAATGGTAATCTAGAGAGGCTGATCGACTGGAGCTGCTATGGGCAAATTAGAAACTAAGAGGAACAGGAGACTCCTGAGTGAAAAAGAGAAGCTTTGAAACAAGGAGAGACAGCAGCTTTATTAAAACTATTTAGCATATTCATCCTTGCTCTTGTTCAAAGTCATGATAGGTATCTACATGAAGAGGAGTTTTAAACTGTGGTGTAGCCTGCTAATTAAATGCCCATACCCATATGCACTCTTGGATTGACTAATTACAACCAATCTCAAAAATGTTTTGAATCCTCTTTATTTGACTTTCTTGGTGATCAGTAAGACTTTTTTTTTTTTTTTGCTTATTAATCTTAATTACGAAAGACTAGAGACACTGGAAAAACTTAGTTGTTGCATTGTCCTAAGTTGGAGCACCTGGCTTCTACAATATCCAGCAGAATTTTGGTGTCCAGGTTCAGCATTCAAATTACTTGTTTATTATTAGAGCCGCATCCCACTGAGCTGACTAAAGGAGCTGATGAGCTCAAAATGTACCATTTGTAGGAAAAGAGAGGGATTTTTCAGTGTGTTTTCAATTGGATAACCCCTGCAATTATGGGATCTTAAGTCTAGAAGAAAGCTAATGCAGGACCAAGGCATGCTGGACCACCTCTAGTAGATCTGTGTCCTTATATTCATCACAATGGGATTCACAAATGTGGCTTCTTTAGCGGGACCCTGTATTAGCTTCCCAGATGTGAACTCTGGAGTAGTTTAAATCCCTGCATTCTCTGAGTTTAGGCTCTTTTTTTAACAGAGTGAAATATCTCTTTGCAACAGATTTGCAGTAGCCTTACAGAGGAGTAACTGGGGTATAAAGTAAAATGAGGAAATACTGGGAAGGCTTTGAATAAAGAAAGTAAAAGATGTATTTTTATACTTTATTATTCTACCTTTCAAATGTGCATTGATAAATGAAAAAAAAAAATTATCTGTATTTTCCCATTTAAAAATGAAGGATGAATTGCTTGAAACAAAATAATGTGGTAAAGAAAGGCAAAAATGAAAAATAACTTATAATGACTCCAAATTCAGCTTTTAAGTTTCAAGATCTTTGATAACACGGCACCTATTTGCCCTGTCTTTATATGGAATCCTTTTTCTGTTGGATTATGTTAGAGAAATCATATGACCTAAATACACAACTGATTTAAGCAGATGCCTATCAAATTATTTGTGGTGTGCTTGTAGGTGGCTTTCTGTGCTTTGAGTCCTTGAAGTAATAATTACCTATTAATTTCCATTTTTCCTGGTGTTAGTTGTAGAGGTTTTTTTCATAAAACAAAATCATAATATTATGTGCTTGCGCTCTCTCTTTCTTCTTTGTTCTTCCTCTCTGTCCACCCAACCTCATGCATAATATAGTCTGAAAACCTCACAAGATTTTAGCATACATATCAGTAATTACAGTCTTTCATTCCTATACAACCGAAGAGAGATATGGATTATTTTAAAATTCTTTGTGTGTGGAAATAAAGTATTTCAATGCCCATTTTTCAATGTAGACTCTAACTGGACATAACAAAAACATGAGATTTGTGTACTGGAATGAATTACATCTAGCCATATCTACTTGCCTTGCCTTTCAAATTAAGGTTTGTGATAAATGCATACATACAACAGAGAGTCAGATAAAATGTTACAGCAAAGGCATATAGAATCATAGAATGGTTTGGGTTGGAAGGTGATCTTAAAGATCATCTAGTTCCAACCCCCCTGCCATGGCAGGGACACCTCCCACTAGATAAGATTGCTGGAGGTCTTTAAACACATCCAGTGATGGAGCATCGATAGCTTCTTTGAGAAACCCATTCAAGTGTCTCAACACCCTCACAGTGAAGAACTCCTTCTTAAATGCTAATCTCAATTTACCCTATTCTAGATTTAAGACATTACCCTTCATCCTATCACTACAAGCCTTTGTAAAAAGTCCCTTCCCTTCTTTCATGTAGGCCCATGTCAGGTACTGGAAAGCCACTACAATGTCTCCCTGGAGCCTTCTCTTCTCCAGGATGAACAGCCCCAGCTCTCTCAATCTGTCCTCATAAGGGAGGTGCTCCAGATCCCTGATCATCTTTGTGGCCCTCTTCTGGACCTGATCCATCAGGTCCATGTCCTTCTTGCATTGGGGGCTTCAGAGCTGATGCAGTACTATAGGTGGGGTCTCACAAAAGCTGACTAGAGAGGGAGAATGATCTCCCTTGACCTGCTGTCCATGCTAGCCCAGGATATAGCTGACTTTCTGGGCTTTTGGTTGAAAGAGAGACATTTATTGTCTGTATGAGGACTACAGACTGGGACACACTACAACTAACTTTAAATCTCCTAAAGTTAGATGTCCAGGTTTGAGCTACTCCCTGAAGATTTGTCTATAGTCAGCAAAGAATATTAGCCATTCTTAGGCTGCAGTTTGTCTGACCTCTTACATGTTCCTCCCTTGTGAATATTAGGATGACGTGAGCCACTCAAGTTTCTCGTCTCTCCATAGGGAACATCAGATGACTGTGTCAGGCCATGATACCTACCTTTAAGATGCCAGACTAAGATCCTCCATAATGTTCCATCTTAAATACACTGTTGTCATTTCTGGCCCACAATTTTTTTTTTCTCAAGATTTTCATGCATAAAGATCTACCTGTATATGCCTCTGAGACATAGGGAGGATGTGGGAACTGATTCTGAATATGAAGCCCAATGAACATTGATCTAATAATTGCTTGAGTAATTGCTAAGGTGGATAGTAGATATTATCTGCTTGGGTGTTGCAGATGAATTAAGTGAAATTTGTCATATATTTATGCAGAATCTCTATTAGTTCTTCTGGATGATATTTTCTATCTGAATAGTGGCAAAACATCAACAAAATTGTCTCTGAGTTCAGATACAGTGAATGCACTCAGAGGATTTTGTTGCAAATGAGCTTCTGAGGCATTAATGCAAAGAAGAGAAGAGAACAGTTACGGTGTCTTCAGTTTGTTTATCTCTCCTGGCCTGAATTTATGACAGCTGCCTGGAAACCTTCCACTGGGAAATGCACGTTCAACAACATTTCAAATGTTCCACCAAAACATGTCAAATTCTTCTAATTTCCCAATTGGATCCAGGAAAGTTTCTCAGGAAAAATCTGTTTGATTAGCAGTGGGCTTTCTTCTTCCTTGGCACTACCCACAGCAAGCTCATGCAGTGCTGGTAACCTGGCAAGGGCAAGGAGTGCTGCCTCCAGTGGAAGCTTCCAGGTTTCCTGCTGTGTGTCCAGGGCACTGAGAGCCCTGAGGACCTTGGCGTGCCTTGCAGGTCCTAAAGTTTCTATACTACAGGCTACATGGCAGAAATCCTGCCAGCAGGCCAGCTTAGATTTGAGGAAAGTTGGAAAGGTGCACTGAAAAAAAAAAAAAAAAAGAAGCAAACTATTTTTGCAAAAAGAACGGTATTCAAGAGTTGCCTTTCAAGGAGAAATAATTGTGTGCTGCTCAGAGGGCCTTCAGAAATGGATAAGAGGGGACAACTATTTAGCAGTATGATTCAGGATGGTAAAAGGATTTCTGAACAGAGATCTTGTATTGGTTACAGTGAGGCAAAAGCTGAGTCCTGGCACCTGTATTTTGCACTTTTGTGAGATACCTCTTTGCCAGGTTATGATCATGGTATGATTAGGGAAAAGTTGCGTGCCTAGTGGTTTAATCAGTTCAAAACGATGAGCAATTCATTGCAGGTTTGGCTCATTTTGGATGAAACATTGTAGCAATTGGATGAGCTTCTCAGCTGACTTTACAAATGGAGATAAAACTGGTAGAGGTGCTTGCTAGGATCTGCTGCAGGCAATAACGGCTTACTCATTCCTTCTAGAGCTGGAAGAATATGTACATTTACAATCAGCTGAAGGTCTTTTATACCAGTACAACTGCATCACCACTGTAGAGGGTGGCATTGCAGTCATTTAGTTAAACTAGCATAGTTAAAGGCGAACAAAGTTTGTGGGCACTTAAAACAATACTCTGCTACAACTAAGTTTAGGCAAGTTCTGGGGAGAATCGGCAGAGGTTTGAATAAAGTAACACACCTGCAGAGTCAGTACAGGAATCAGTAATGAACATAGCTTAAAAATTTCAGGGAGATGCACCAGACAGATTGTGAAATACTGGCTAAATAAAATGCTAAGCAAAAGATGACAGGTCTTTTCTGGAAAGGTCAGGAAGCTAAGAATAAACTAGGGCTTTTGTGAAGAGGAAAACAGAGCTAGGAAAATTGGTGTGAGGAAGAGAGGATGAAGAGCTAAGAAAGTACATGCTATTCCCCAGTGTCTTCAGAGACAGGATTTTGTGCTGTACACATATTATAGCTCTACTTGAAATAGTTCCCTGGAGTCTGGGTTGATAATGAAGATACAGGTTTCAAGTTAAAATGGATATGAAAGGTTATTGCTTTGTAAATGAAAGCAAACGTATTAATTATATTGGAAACAATCAAAAAAAAAAAAAGAGAGAAGAGAAAATTAACTAAACATTCTCTATTTTTTTGTTTTGTTTTGTTTCTGGGTACAGAATTATCCAATTACAAACATTTTTCAAATTATTGGACTGAGCTGTTAGTGAAATAGGATGCATAATTTTCATACTATAAAGGAGTGTTGTCACTGTGGTCTTCATCCCTTTAATATCTCCTGTGTAATGATAAACAAAGATCCAAAGATGACACCAGCACTGCTGAAACATACAATATGGGTGTCTAATATAATTATAATTAACAGTTTCCATTCATTTGCAGAATATCCCCTGATGGCACTGCTCAAGAGAGGGGGAGCATTAGTGGTAATTATGCTTTGACTTTGTAATGTTGAATTGAAGTGATGGTTTCTGAGAAAACCAGAAATAAAAGAATGGTTGCTTCGAATAGTGTAACATCACTGCCATCTAGCGGCTCCTACGGAGAATTACACGTTATTAGCAGAGAAAAATAACTGGGCTTCGTGAATTTACAGTCCTTGCATTTTATACGGTGACTGCACAAAGATAGCCTCTCTATACATATTTTTAAAATCAGGAATTACCTGATTTTTTTTTTTTTTCAAGTGGTAATGGCAAACCTTTGTACTTTGTCTGGATTCGTTTGTAAGAAATGAAAATTAATTTTTCTTTGAATGACAGAGGGGAAGTTAAAGCTGTATGGGAAATTTAGCTGACTTTGGAAATCTGCCTTTGCCTAGAGACAAGATACAATACAGTTTGTATGCTGGAGGGCAGTGAAAAACCAAAGGAAACAACAGACTACATGATCACAGGAATTTCTATATCAAATCACACGATTGGACCACCAGTTTGCTGCCTTGTACCTAACAAATGCTCCAGAATGATGGTGAAAAATATTTAAAATAGGAAAAGGGAAACAACTGACTCACAGATAGTGTCAGTCCATAAAGATCTGGTTTATCTTTATGCTCCTCCATGTAGATTGAGCTGGTCTCTTTATTACTGCTATTTCGCATACCGTTAACACTGGTGCTTCTGAAAGTGACTTTCACCAGAAAACAACACTGAGTACTAAAGTTTCTTATTTCCATGCTCTAAACCTGATGTCCTTCAAGTGTGGGTGGATTTCTTCTCTATTCCTGATGCCAGGGGCTTCCAACAATTCTTATTCTTGTGTCTCTATTTACTTTAATCATCTGTTTTAAAATCTTTTTACTTTCTGCCATTTCTCTTTTCCTAAAAATTAAAAATAAATGTCTGGCATAATCACAATAAATAATTCAATCATTGTATGTAAAAAACAATGTATCCTTTAAAACTCTTGTTTTCCAGTTAGTTGAAATGGAACTTGTCATAAGATGGTTTCAAATGATCCAAAGGGATGGGAGCTAAACCAGAGAGATAGATCTATAGGAGATCTAGATGCAATAGAACTGAGAGAAAACCCAAAATAAATAAAAGTGAGTTAAGTTTTTCTTTTGGTCCAAAGATCTTCTCCTAAGAGTCAATGGGGTTTAGGATCTTAAAACACTTCTGGAAAAAAAAAACCAAACAAAACCAAATCTGTTGCTCTTTGGCAATATCTCCGCAGGCTGTTCAAAATGGAATACATGTATAGACCAGAGCTTTCCATCTTTACCTTTTAGATTGCTGTGATGATGTTGAGAGCCAAGCCACTATTACAGGGCTCTCAGCTCTTTAAAAGCCAAATGACGAGAGGAAAAAGTGTGGAACTGCTTTGCCTGCCTGTCATAGCTCTGCAATGCCTCACTCAAACTCCAGTAGAAGTCAGAGAAAACCAAGTACTTTAGGCTGAATTATTATTAAATAAGATATTTTACTTGTGTAGAAAAGGCAATTTAAAAATCCATATAGATTTTTTTGCAGGAATGTTCACTATGGTCACTGTCCAGAAGGCTGAAAATACCACATGGATAATAAGCTATCTGCAGGCTCTTTGTGAGACAAAGTACATCTTTCAGCAGAGAGATTTCTTTCAAGGTTAGCTGCTCAGGACTTAATGATATGAAATATGTAATTTAGAAGCATGAACATGGTTTCATCTAGTTTGACTCATGACAAACAACATAATATAACAGTCACCATGGAGATACTTGTTTCTCCTTCATGCTTACAGATATTCTCCGACTGCAGTAGCTGCTTCGGAATAGTTGAGGGAGCAGGCTAAGTTTCTGATTGCCACCTTGTGGCTACTGAAGAAAATCAATTAGTATTTGGAAGCTCCAGGTTTATTAAGAAATAGCAGTACTGAAGGAGCTGTAATTAAAAAAAAAAAAAAAAAGTATTTCTGGAGATTCTGATCGTAGGGTCTGGAAAATCCAGCTGAAATTATGCTTAGAAATGTATGCAAAATTTTCATTCCTTCTTTGCCTCACATTTCATTATTTAATAGACGATGTAAAAAAGAATAATTAGTTAAAAGGGAAACCAATACACTGAACAGAGGAGCTGAGATCCAGGCAGTAAGTGAGTCATGAAAGGCTCCTGAACTACCTTCCATCAACATACATGGGCAATTTTTTCTTTAGAACTGGAATTTGTTTGGAGTTAAACTTATTTATAAACAGTAGAACTGTTTATAATCCAAACAAACAACAAAATGCCTGCAAAGTTCATTTCCTGCGTTAGGTGTTTGTCCTACATTTACAGCTAGGCTCTAGGGGAACTTCTGTTATGGAGATAATGATCAGAGCAAGCAAAGGGCATATGTTGTCAAGATTAAAAATAATGGATTACAAATCTTCCTTCTCATTTCTTATGAACTTAGAATCCTTGATTGTTCAGGCTTACTGTAATGAAAAAGTGGAAGAAATTGCATTATTACATCACCAGCCCAACAGTTTCGAGTAACAGGCTGATGGTACTTCAATAGAAAATTAAATTCATGACTCTGGGATCACTATGCCATTTGAAAATATATAGAACTGGTTCATTTCCTTTTTCCTTCCTGTGATTTAAAACAAATAAGAAAAGTGTTTGAATAAAGAAAAGTTATGAATACAAAGTAAAATGTTGGAATTTGGAAATCCTGTGCCTCATAGTGGATGGAATGTCCAAGTCAGGCTTCCTCTTCTCTGAGCGAAGTGTCCTGATCAGGCACATCCTTGGAGGATCACTTTTTGGAAAGAGGAGGTAATGAGTCATGAAGTCCCTGGATATGATAGACAGTGTGAAATGTTTTGCAGCAAGATGTTGATAGTTGGAGAAGTAAAACGATATGAAGAAAGCAAATTTATTTGCACTCTTGACTATGTCATTCTTGTTTCCAGGCTGTCTTATTTTCTGTCCCCATTAATTTGGAACTAGAAATGTGCCACACATGGCAGCAAAAGAACAAAAAGAGCTGGGGGACTAGCCTAAAAGTGAGGGCACTCGCATGAAGGATGCGTATCTCAGAAAGAAATTGAACCACCATCATCCACATTCTGTACACTTTTATACCACTTTATTGAAAGAAGTATGAGAGTGTGCAGTAATGCAAGGAGTGCAAGAGGAAGGAAGATGGGAAAGAAAGGATGTGACTTCCTCCCTCAGTATCATAAAGATTGCTATATCTCTGTTCCCTCATTTCAGTTCAGTCCTTGGGTGTATGGAAAAAAAGTAGGTATACCTCACATAAGGAGAGGAATTATATTTTATATTCTTGCATGTGTTCTTCCTGCAGTGTTGAATATGGTGTCCAAATCCTGGGGAGAAAACTATTTTAAGAATATTGAATTCTTATGGATATGGAGAATAGGGGAGGTTTTTCCTCTGACTAGCTTAAACAGTTTTCTGAGTATGTTTAAATTCAATGAAGAACTTTATTTCCTCACATATTTTATAGAGCCTACTAACCTAACTTAGAGCTGTAGATTTGTAGAGCTGATAGGAGATGTCAGCTGGGCACTGCAAGCTTTGATTTGCATTAAATTTATTTGTTTATTTAATCCATTATGCATTTTATTTAGGATAGAAATTTATTTATCCACTTTTAAAATATTGACACTTCAATGACATCTCCTAAGGAGTGAAATGAGATCTGAATTAAACAGAGCATCAACACCTAAATGGGAATTTTGACTACCAGAAGATCAGAGAAGAGGAGGTTGTTCAGCTCTAGGTCTTTGATTCAATTGCACACAATACAGCATCTGGCAGAGAAATTCAGTTCCAAGTTTTGAAATGCAAAGATTTATTAAGAAAGAAACTGCTCAGACTCTATGGAACACTTGTTTCATGTTCATCTCTGCTTTAAACAAAGTATTGTGTAAGTTCAAAGGCGGAATAGATTGGTGTTACTGCTGAACTTAGTGCTCTGGCTGAAGATGAAGAAAGAATTCATAATTGCTTTCCTATGGGTAAATTCTGCCCCAGAATCTCTGCTTCTGGAATATATTATATCAACATCCATGACACCTCATATAATAATGATAAACAGAACAAAACCACCCCAAACCCCATGAAACTAATGGAACCTGGAAAGCCTCCATAGAGCAGCTGTGGAACTACTTCTTAACTGCAGCAGGATTCCTCCTGCTCAGTATATCAGGCTTTTGAGTAACTAGAAATTGCCTACACCTACAAGTAGAAAATCAAAACCTTAATGAAGCCAAGAACGACATGCTGGGATTATGAGGGCAAAAAGTTCCAGAATTGCAGAGAAGTCAGAGTAACTTTGATTCTATTATGTTCCATCAAAATACATGTGCAACTGGATTTAGGACCTAGAGGATTTGAGCTGTATGGATGCCTCAATACTGAACCAATCACAGTGCCAACTTCTTTCCATTTCCCTAAAAAATGAGATGAACTTCCAGGTTTTTTTTAAGTCATATGATTCTGAACTGAATGTGACATAGCTTCCATGTATTGTTTGATATTCCAAAACAGCTGGAATTGGATGTAGTTCTACATACACATTCTGGTTTTTTGCAAGGCTTTTTTTTGACATCTCTGTGTGATTTTTTTTATATATCTATCACAATCAAAAGATATCTTGAAGAAATTATATATTATTTTGATAAAATAGGAATATACATTGCTCCACTAACTGATATATTTGATTTGAAGCTGACACTGATTTTTTCCCCAGTGGACCTCAGCCATCAGTATGTGCCTGCGGCACAAAAAGACAATCCTTTCCTGGGCTACATAAAAGGAAACATGGTCAAGGAAAGTGATTCTCCCCACTCCTACTCTCATGAGATGCCACATGGTATACTGCATCCAGCTCTGGGTTCCCCAGTACAGAGCAGACATGGAGTGGGTTCAGAGGAGGGCCACAAAGCTGGTCAGAGGGATTGAGCACCTCTGCTATGAAGAAAGGCTACGAGTGTTGGGGTTGTTCAGTCTTGAGACGGCTCTGAGAAGACATTACTGCAGCCTTTCAATATATAAAGGAGGTTTATATGTAGGTTTGAGAGAGATTTTTTTACCAAGGCCTGTAGTGAAAGGACAAGCAGCAATGGTTTTAAGCTGAAACAGGGTAGATTCAGATTGGACATAAGGAAGAAATTTTTTCAGTGAAGGTGGTGAGATATTTGAACAGGTTACCCAGAGAAATTGTGGGTGCTCCATCACTAGAAGTACTCAAGGTCATGTTGAACATGGCTTTGAGCAACATGACCTAGTGGATGGTGTCCTTGCTGTGACAGAGGTGTTGCTCAGGATGATCTCTACAGATTCCTTCTAGCCCCAAACAAGAGTGCATGGAACAGGACTGAATGGGCTAAATTGGTAGAACTGATGAACCCATGCTTGAAAAAAATCTTTGCTTGCTTCAGTAAATGTATTTACTTTTGAAGAATACAGTCTGTCACTTTCGGTCTAGAGTGTAAACTAGTGTAGTCTTGTGAAGCTTTATGAAGAAAAGTGAAATAACTCAATCTCAAAGTAAAAAAATGGATGGAAAATACGTTATAAAGAAAAAAAAAAGCAATACAGGATTCTTGAAATAAGATTACATGCATATCAGAAGATTAATGACTTTTACTCTGGTTTACACATACCCTGTTTCCTTGATCTTATCCTGGCGTGAATAATGGGCAGTCAGAGGATATATTTCAGTCCGTGTTCCGAATGGTTTTCTTGAAGTAGGAACCATACTTAACTGGCATTTGTTTTATATCTGGTGAAGTTACATAGAAACCTTGGTCTTGTTGCAGCCGGGGGGAATTTGACCACAGGTTTAAAATGAAGTGGAGGTCTCGTCTCCTACAAAACCAGTGGCCTAATGACAAGCTGGCATTGCAGGTTCACTGGTTTTAACCTACTGAGTCAGTGAAATTATTCTCATTCATAAAGTCTGAAGCTATTCATGGTGGGGAAAATCTGTTCTCAAACCATTCTCACATGCAAAAGGAGTTTATAAGAAATCTGAATGTTGAAATAGAACAGTCACAGTGAAATTCATTCATCTCTTGCGTGCACCTACCTGTTGTGAGCTGGTCAAAAAGGTGAATGGCTGTAAAAGTGTGGGTAGAGATCTCACACAGGTTACAGAGCTGTGAGGAAATTGTGAGCCTTTTAGTTTATTTCCCCATCATATTTATGGCTCCGATTTTTACAAATGAGTTTTATTTTCACCTGTTTGCTGCAGTACCTTTTGCTAGCTTCCCTGTACATGAAGCTCATCTTGTCAGGAGGGTCAGCACTGATTTCCACAGGCATGTTTCTATCATTTATTGTCACCCAGAATAATTCCTAAAACATTTGCAGTCTGGCTTGTAAATGTCTGTGTACTTACCTGTTTGTACTGCTGTCTTGTTATCAAACCCTTTTGAGAATAATCAATTTTCATGTGGGAAAACAAATGCTTAACATCACTTAACTAGTTCATGTCTTTGTTGAAAACTGTATAGGTAAGATATGAACTCAAATTTTTGTAGATGTCACACCACTAAAATTTGATGTACGCATGATCTAAAAATTAAATGGTTGTCTTTTGTGGGTATTATTTTTCATTTCTTCAAATTTTATTCCCTTCATAAGAAATCTGAGACAAACAACTGTAAAGTATTAATGCTATGTCATATATTGTACAGTCTGGAAAACCAGTTGAATATGATTAAATTACCTTAATCTTTATATTTTGGTCAGAGGCATTTTATGAAATAGGTTGCTTCAGTCCAGGTCAGAACACGAGCTCTTTTATTTTATTTTTTCTTGCTGATGTTGTTTTGTTTGCTCGTTTGTCTTTCTTTTGAGGAAAATGGAAAGTTGTTCAAATTTCATTATTATCTAAAATCATTACCCCCCCAACACCTTGGGTTTAATTTAATTCACAAATTTCTAGTACCCAAAAAGTCAGACTCACTCTTTGCATCTTTAAATTTATTCTTAGTAGAGCAATATTTTTAGTATTTTTTCACAATCTTCAACAGTTGCTCCTGTCATTTTGAAAACAAGTTTTTCTGTAAGTCATTGTAATAAATTATTTCATCAAAGTTCTCTGTAAAAAATTAAAGATAGTATTAGTTGCTTAACTAAAGTTGCTATAATAATACAATATTTAATATATTATTACAATTTACATTTTTTATCTTTTTTTTTTCCTTTTTTTTTCTTTTTTTAATTTTTTTTTTCTGACAGGACCACATAGCCCTCTTTTCAATGCTAAGAATCATAGGACATTCCATATAGTTAAAAAACACTGATGCCAGTTTAGCCCATTTCAAAGAAAATCCAGTCCTTAACTCTGAAGAAAGAAAAAAAAAACACAAAAAAAAGGAAAAAACAAACAAACAAAGAAAAGAAACAAGATTAAACACAGTTAATTAATTAAATTTGCTTTTAACATTAGCTTTCTGTTCATACAATTTGGGAATAACAGAAGAGTAGAATAATTTTAATTGCAAATTTGTTAACATAAGTACGTAATTTGTAGCTGCATAGTTCAATATGAATCTTTAAAAGGCCAAAAATCTGGTTTTGAAGAAAAACAGAGGAAAACAAACAAATGAAACCAAGCAGCTTCTGAAGAACTACATAAATAAACTCTCATTGAGGGTTAATAATAAAAAATACAGTAATCAGAATTTAATTTTTATCTGTAGGAATGAAAATATTGTCAATTTTTTTCACTCTTTTTGTATTTATAATCCTGTGTAAGTTTTTGCATATTCAAACCCTGAATGAAGCTTGTTAGGTTTCAGAAAAAGAAAGGTCTATCAAATCAAAGCTCAAAGCTTTGGCTCAACATGACTTTTGCATAGAGCTGCAGCTAATTATTTGATCAACCACTTGGACAAACCTTTGGAACATTTCAATCTTTTACCTGTTCACATGTTTATTTATCTTATCCATGTGAGTTTACACATGCTCAAAGGGGCTTGGGTTTTTCAGTAGAAGGACTTGCAGTGATACTGGTAGGTTTTAATCCATGAGATTAATTCTACTTCCATCTAAATGAAAAACATGAGTTCCATGGAATTCTATGGATTTGTGAACTATTGATGGATAGGAAACTGATGGGAGAACATCTCCCTGTGAACGAAAAAAAAAAAATTGTAATTTTTTTTGTTGTCTCCTGCATTTGTAGCAAATATAAAGCAGAAGAAATTCGTATTTTTCAAATGCATTTACTTTTTCAGAGGGCTACTAAGGCAAAAATATGTTGTAGGTCAGAGAGATGACTGTCAGGGAAACAGAAAGATGGAGAGAAGGAAAGGGGGGAAAAAAAAAAAGAAGGAATTTGTTTATTTTTTCTTTTGTCCTTGGGCTTCTCCAAACCCCTCAAAAACTAATGACTCTTTTTCCTACTGTTCACAGGCCTGGTATCTTCCAACAGATGTGGCTGCTCCATGTTATTTTCAGAGTTTTCCTAGAAAGCTGATTAGTAGCTGATGATAGTTAAGTACCACTACCACGTAGGAACTTAGTCCTGTAAAGTGCTAGCTGTTCCTCACCATCAAATGAAATAACCAAAACTGAGCACACTTGGTTGAAATCCTGTATTCCCTGTGCAAATTATAAAAATTCTGTCAAAATTACTTAATGCTACCAGGTTATTGACTGCTTAACATATAATCTGTCAATATTCTTCAGAGGAGAAGAGCATCTCTCTCACACGTATGTCCAGTAACCAGATCTTGCATATTTTTACTAGGCCAATTAATAGTTCATAAACTTGTGTCCACTGGAGCAACACTAGAAATAAAAGGAGATAGAAATAATTGTTTTTCTTTCTCATTCAGTAAATAGTAGGCTGCTGATTAGAGAGAGGGCTGTTGTGCATTCACAGGAAACTCAATGATTGCATTCTAGCTGGTATAGGATTTTTAGTCCATCCTCCATCCATATTTCATGTGAAAAATCTGGTGTAGGAGTCTAAGACTAAAAAAACTTCAGAAATATGAATCCCTGGTGGAGATAAGTACTTCCCAGATGCTCAGAAAATGACTTTAAGAGGGCAGGGCTAAAATAAGACTATCCTGTTTAGTGCCAACCACTGGCTTAGGTAGCATGTTCCTCAGTAGATTCTCTTTTTATATCACCAACTCCTATTTTCTATTTCACTTCACACAGCTTAATTCAGAGGTTTATATTAATCACTTATATATAAAAATTCAGTGCTGCAATGCTCACTATTGTCCCGACTAAAAATACATTGAAATAAGTCTTGCAGGAGTTTATGAAGAAATTATTTCCCTTTGTTGCCTGCTTTATCCCTCTGAATGAAAAAGTGCTCCTTCCTTTAATTGTCCCCACTGCTAAAGACTCAATGGAATTGTATGTGTGCCTGTGTTACAGATGTCCCAGTTGGCCATCTAGTCTTCATCCAGACTCTCCCCATTTTGCACAGGAGTGGGACACCACATCTGCTTATCCTATTCTGGGACAATAAATCCTGGCAAAAACATATGGGGAGGCAGGTGGGAGGGGTAATGTTTGAACTGCTGCAGAGATATTTGACAATGATTCATTGACAAACCTCTTGTCCCTTCTACTGAGATTGTCCTCAGTGTGAGAAGAGCAAAAATAGTTGAAGATCTACACAGCTGGAAAAATCTTTACCCTTACTCAGAGGGCTTGTGACAAAACATGCCTATCATTTTAATCCTAGTTCCATTGTTTAGTGAGTTCAGTGCACGCATCGCATTTAAAACACACACCAGTGGTTCCTCTGACTTTTGTGATGGGGCCTGATATTAAAGGCATGAGCCGGGAAAGCACAGTCCCCTTCTGAAGAGGAAACTGAGTCACTTTGAGTATGTCCAAGAGATGAACATAGAGAACGAGAGTCTAGAGACTGGATTGAAATGCTGAAGTGTAGTCAGCACTTTGAATGAGATTAGGATCCACGACTGAGACCTCCTGTGCTGCTGACACCTGCTGGAACTGCTGGGATGGGATTTGTGCTGGGAACTTCCTGCAAAAGTCAGGGATTTGTATAAGTTCAGAATAATAGTAAGAAACTTATAGGAAGCAGGATGGTGGAATGAATAACCTAATAGGTCCCTTCCCCAATTTTTTTTTTCTTTTCTTATTACAAAATATATTTCTGCTGCTGAAATTCTAGAAATTCACACACCACAGTAAGGAATTTAAATACAGTAAATTTGTCCTATTTTATAGGTGTTATCCTTTGGCATTTTTACTCTAGAGTACGCTGTATTTGTAATAATTGTGGAGAACATATATTTGTGTCTCTCTCTTTTAAAATAGAACTATTTCTATGTAGAACTATACCTATGTATACATTAGGAAAAAAAGAAATCTGTTATATTTTGAAGAAGTATAGCTTGTTTCTCAGATGGATTTTCCAAGATGACCGAAATCTAATTTTCTTCTTTGTTTTGTTTTGTTTCATCATTCACTGTAGTTCTTTCTCTGTTCTTCCCCCTTCAGGGACAGATCAAGCTTGTTAACATTTGAAAAAAATGCTGGAAAATACTGGAAAATATCATAGAGGTGTTCAGTAAATGTGGTTGCTCAGAGTTGTTGCAGAAGAGGTAATTAAATCTTTCAACTGAGATGGTATGCACTGCAGTCCTATTTGCCATCCGAAAATCTCATTTTAACAGGTAAGATTCATATTTAGAACTGAACATTTTATTTTCCCAAGCTTTTTGATAATACTGTTTCCTGACAGCTGCTGACAGGTGATAGAGCCTCTTTTTACTTCAGAAAGGCTATTTAATTTACTTTTCTCAGTGGAGAGGTTTCTGTTAGTTCATCCTCGGTGTTCCTAGCTAAATTCTGAAACCACTCCTTCACCAAATTAATATAATAGTAGACAACAATAATAAACCAGAACCATTCACTATTGTCAGTCTCTTTTTAAGACCCAGTTGGGTAGGGCTGAACCGAGTGATCCTCTGCTGATGCACTATGCCCACGGACAATTCCTGAGACTATGGGACAACAAATTGAGACCTGTGTGCTACAGTGAGCTTTTGTGGGTGCGTGCCTGCACCTGTATCGATGCCCACTGAAATCAGCATGACTCTGAGCCCAGCTCGAAGCTTGCCTGTGCAGGGCTTATCATGGGGCTGTAGCACTGATGAGATATACAGTGAAAGCTGCAGTAAGGACCAGGCACCTTCATAGACCCCTTGCTTAGGTGACTGTTTACATATATCTTGAAATTTCCTAAGACAAATTTGTTTCACTTTCCTTAAAGCTACCTTTACTCCACAAATGAGTTTTGTTTGTGCTTTGGATAGTCACTTAAGACAGGTTTCACTGTGTAATTTTGTGTGCATGTACATAAGCTGTCTTCAGCTCTCACGATAAGCAGGTATCTTCTGTGCAAAGAGGCAATGCTTACAAAAAGGACATTCACTATCATAACAAATACAGAGAGAGCAGAAGACAGTGTCCTCATCCCTCATTTTTTAATCGAAGAGTATAAGTAGATAAGCTGAGAGCCACATCACATACCAGATGAAACTTGCCATCTTTGCTGTTTGAAATACAGCTCTCATTCTTTCTCCTTTAAACACTTAGAATAATATTATTTTTCACCCTCAAGAAGGAATTTCTTGAAAGTTTATGTTTGGTTTGTATCTATTGTTCCACAGGTTCTTTGGCAGCTGATGGCTTGGTTTCATAATTTGTAGAACTAAAATTTCATTCTAACCTTTTGTTGTTTTTTGTCGTTAAATTATGGCATGCAGAAGAATAGCCTTTATCTGTTACATTAATAAAAAAAAAAAAAAAGAAAAAAGATACTGTCTCTTTAATGAAAGAAAAGCATCAATATAATGTATTACCAAATGCAATGCAATAAGGAATAATATATAGCTCTGGTTATGTTATATGACATTTGACTTAGCAGCATTAACATATTGAACAAAATCTGGATTCTCCCTATTGCAGAAACTAAGATGATAAAAGACATGGGAAATTTCTCCATCCATATGATCATAACATAAATATGACTCTATTTTTTTGTTTTGTTTTTCTGCTTATCAGTCATTTGCAGAAATATTTTAGTGTTACTTCTTTGTTAAGCCAGCTCTTTATCATGTATGTATTAGGCATACAGTACAAGGAGAAATGGAACAAGATGGCAATTATAGCAGTGGCAAGATGCAAATTTATTCTGGAAAAAAAGTAATATGTGCACAATATCAGGCATGCTTAGATTTGTGCCAGGAAAACTATTACGAATGAGGAATGGATGGAATGGAATTTTGCATCATACATGATTACGTGTTGCTTAACTTCATAGAAGAGTCTTTCTTTGTCTACTCCTGATGTCCCAGGTGCCACCAAGAGAAGCTGCATACCACACCGCTGGACTGAAAATGGCAACAGATGCCTCAGCAGTAGTCACCCCCGCAACATGACCCTTTGTTTCAAAAATAAAAGAAATAGACCTCAAAAAATGACAGAGAAAATTCACAGACCATTGAACTGCAGGCACTAACTCCAGGTGGAGTGAGGGGGAGGGATTTATTACATCTTTTACTTGTGCAATAATTGAAAGTCTGCAATTATTTTCTGCTTCATTTTGCCCAAGCTTAATTTGGCTACTTTATGCATGTGATGATGTCACTGTTTTTCCTCATACCTCTTTCCTATTGTATGACATGTGACAGAGCGTAGCCAAGCAGTGAAAGAGTCATATTTTTCACTGACACCACTTCAAAACATTTTTATAGAAAAAATTAGGGATGAAGGATGAAGAAGAGCAGTAGAGAAGAAAGGAAATGCCTTAAAGATAGCTCTTTACATTAATTCACCATGAGGCAAAACAGAAATAAAAACTCTTCTTCATGTGCCAATTCAATTGGGATGATCCAGACTTGCTACTGTATTGGTACAGCATAAAAATAGATGACAATGACTAATGGTGTGGAAAAAAAACAACATGAGGAACATCACAGAAATATATGCTGGATGGCCTTTGCACAGCAGAGGTAGATAAAGGTTATAACAAACTGTTTACTGACCATGTACACTTACTAGAATTAAGAGGTCAGTTGAACAAGAGCTCACCTAGTAAGAGCTTTCTCAGTAGTGTGACTCATCAGTTGTTGTACAGTACCAGAGCACTGCCCAGTTATTGCTCCATCACTTTTTAATAACACCTCTGTCCTTTCAAAAGTCTACATTCTACCTTTAGTTAAGGCTTTTTCATTTGCATTTCTACATTTTCCCCCATTTTTTCCATCGATTTAATATAATTAATACATGTGCCTCTAACAGAAAATAAAATAACTAAAAAGCACCATGTTTTATTGAAAGAAATATAGAATGTGCAAGGAAGGGAAGGGAGGAATTATAGAAACAAACAGTGCTGAAGAATTTTGCATTAGCTGGTGCTTGTCATACTTGCACAGATAATTTTAGCCTCCTCTGTCCAGGTTGTAGTAAAACACTGCCAAAACAAATACTCTTGCAAAATATTTGAGCTTTCGCAGCTTAACACGTGCATCTTGAAATGCTTAAGCAGAATGGTTATCTTCTTTTTGTTTGTCTCCAGAATGTAACAGACCATAAAGTGTATACAAAAAATGCATTATGCACCAGTGATTAAAAGTTTTTTACAACATTAATATTTATCAAGGGGTATTTCATAGCTAGAAAGTACGTAACTATGTTTTATTTCCTAAGAGAACATTTCCTATAGCTTTTCCTTCGTCTCCCAGCTACACAGAAAACATCTCTAAAGTGCACTTCCCAAGTGTAGTTAGAGAATAGGAAGGAATGTAAAGTTTTTAAAAACAGCCCTTATTAACTTTTCCTTCCATTGATTCTACTGTAAACTCTAAAAAGCCTTTTTAAAAAGTAAATTGCCATACACTCAGCAGGTGAAACATTCCCACAAAAGTAAGAGTAAACAAAACCCACCCGAAACAATGGAAAATCAACAATCATATTACAATCTTTTCTCTTGACTACTCATGTCCTAATGTATCTTTACTGGTTTTATTGCACATTTATGAAACCGGCTGTCCTATATATTTTAAAAAAAATAGTTTTTTTTTAAATCTGTGCTAACACATTCTTGTGCACTCTTAATAACTTTAAACTTTCAACAACACGTAGATAATAGAAAACCAATGGAATCAAAACCAAAGAGAAACTTTGTATTGTAGATGCTCAAAGGTTTCTAGTGTAATTTTGCTGAGACAAAAAGACTTAGAATTTGGAAGCTCTTTGCCCCCATTCTGTATGGAAAGCTGCTGGTTATGTGACAGCAGGAGAACTCAAAACGTAATTCACAATGAATGCCAATCCTTCACCTCCAATATGAAGGCTTCCCAACTACTTAACTTGCTGAGCATAACTGGTTTTACACAGCGTATCTAAAAAAGGCTGCTCCTGTTCAACTGACCAGTGAGAAAGGACTGGACTTCTTCAAAATGGGTATTGGAGCAACAGTTTGTTATACATTTCTTTACATTTTTTAACTGTCCGATCCCACCTTCTAAGGAGAGCACTTGTTTGTTCAGCTAAAAGGAACCCCCTTCATGCTCCTTTTGGGTTTGCTCAGTCAACTGATTTGTGTAACAGTGGCAAAGGCACACAGGAACTGCGTACCCATTCATTGTGATTACACAGACAGAAGCAAATGTATGTTGTCTGCGACAGGAGATGGGGAGGGGAAAGGAGATGAATGGTTCCTATAGGTAAGAGGACAGTTACATTTGTTTGAGTTTTTTTTTGTGGTTGCTTTCTGTTTGTTTGTTTTATAATTGTGTTTTATTGTTGTTTGGTTGGTTTTTTTTGGTAGGGGTTTTTTTAGTTTTTTTTTTTTTTTTTTTATTTTCTTCTTTTTTTTTTTTTTTTTTTATTTTCTTCTTTTTTTTTTTTTTTTTTTATTTTCTTCTTTTTTTTTTTTTTTTTTTGCTATGTCATGGGATCATAGCAGTCATTCCTCTATTAGAAACTGACAGGACATAAAAGACAGAACTATCAGATGAACACACACAATGACTAGAAATATATGGACAGAGAAAAGACTTAATTTAGCTTTGAGAAACTGTCCCAAAAATAAAATCCTGTATCAACAAGTGCAAAAAAAAAAAAAAAAAGAAACCAAAAAAGAAACTTCAAACATTAAAACACAGTGTATAAAATGGTGTGAGAAATTTAAGTCACCATACAGCCTTTTAGTCAATAAAAAGCTGTGATCATGTGTCCTTGTTTGAGTAGTGGCCCATTCTTTTCATTTTACCCGAAAGGTCATTCAAGAAGAGATCTGAGGGTAAAACACTCAGTCCTTGCTATTTTGGACTGCAGTCATTTGGGCCTGTTGTGTTTCTGTCATATAAGCTGAATCCTCTCTTTTATTCCTCATTGGTTGAATTATCTTCTAAAGTTGTTATGCCTCCAAAGCCCAGTCCTGTTGAGTTCTGTGCTGCTGAGACTGTAAGGACTGTATGTAAGAGAATTAATACAAGAACACACAGTTTAAGTCTGCTGTTACACAGTCTTGATGCTGATGAAACTGTGAGCGATGTCCTGTGACACATTGTTGAGCCACTTGTTTTTATAGTCCCTTTGGATTGATGATCTGATAATAGTCCCCATCTGACATCACAGCATTCTGGTTCTGCATTGGTTGGATAGTTTTCATAGAGCCCTGTAGGGTAAACACAAGAAAAACTAATCAGGCACAAAAAGGTTGGCAGAAATTGGTAGCTCAAAGTAATAGTTGATAATCTAAGCTACTGAATCCTCATCTTTGGGTGAGCCTGAGGCCCTCAAAACACTTGCCATTTTGTATAATTAGAGCTGTTGAGGGAAAGGAAGCAGCATTAAAAGATCATTCAATAGAAGTATGACACTGAGCATGGTTGTGTAAAGAAAAGTCATTAAAAAGTAACTACTAATATTTGAAAGATAAAACTATTTGATTTTTATCTTTTTTGGGAAGCAAAACTAATGACGTTAACAGCTAATCAAACTGGACATTTTCACAAAATTTGAAAGGATCTGAAAATCTTCCTCAGTCTTGAGAGCACATGTTGGTAGTATCACTGTCCATTGAAAGATAACAAACAATCAATATTATTGATTGTGAATCTAATTGACAATATTCAAAATATTTATTGTCAAACTTATATAGATCCAACAACTTCACACAAACAGTTTCAACCAGAACTGTTCAGATTCTACTTGTTTACCCTGCTTCAGCTCAGTTCTTCCAGCTGGAATGTTCTCTTCAGCATATCCCAGATGTGAGAACAATCTTTGCTTGCATTTTGGAACTTGTGGACAGTTGTTTACTGCCAGTAAAATAAAGCAGTCATATTGCTAACATCACATTTTCTAAGGCCCACCTTTTGCTGTCCGTGTGCATAAGTGTGTTTTTTAAATATGGTAATATTCAGGAAATGCCCCCCAAAGCAGGAACTTGTCTTATCTGTTATGTGACTACAGTAGCAGTAATTGAAGAGTCACAGAGAATGGTTAATGTTTTGATCTGAGGCTTGTTTACTACTCAAACTGTATTTCCTGTTTTCCTTGTTATAGAAAAACCCTTTGAAATCAAAGCTTATATATACAAGTTGTCAATCCAAAGGTATTTAAATAGTTCATAAGCATTTACTGAATTATAAATAAATTGAAGGCAGCTCCACATTCAAAACTGCATCGAACTTGTTCCTTAATGCAAAATTGTATTTCCTCTTCATTTCAATTCAGTAACTAAATTTAGGTTTTGAACCTGCAGTCACATATTCAATAATTAATTTATTACAGAACCACTGTTCATATGACAGTTGAAGAACATTTAGACGTATTTAATCAGAGCTTTTGCACTGAAATAATAAAACTTCATGGCTGTGCTTCACCACATACTTGTTTGTAACCAAAAGTATCCATTTTGATATCTTGGATCTAATCAGACCATCTACTCAGTCGGAGGCTGACAAACCCATGACTTACCAGAAACCCTGAAAAGCTGGTTACATCAGCAGTGGAAAAACAAGGAGAAAAAAATGTTTGTTCATTTATCAAAACATTTTACAAGGACACAGATTTTGGGATAAGAAATAAAAAGGATATCTTTACCCACCAAAGCACCAAGGTTTTCCTCTTCCTCTTCTGTCTTTGTAGTTCAGTTTGTAAATATCTTTGCTCTGTATTAATTGGATGTTTGCTAATTTTATTTCTCAGACTGACTTACCAGCTGTTACTGACTTAAAACCTACTTCACTTTTCACTTAAAATGCTCAGCTCTGGATCTCTATATCCCAAATTTCCCCAGCACTCAGCTATATTTTACAAGCAGAAAACAGTCCATATGAAGGCTCTTGGACCTTGATCTTAATCAGAGATCTAGAATTTGGCAGGATACTTTCTGGTATCAAACCACTCTCTAGACAGATATGCTATCATTCACTAAAGTAATGTAAAAATTATCTCTTTTTTTTTGGTAACTGGATAGTTTTTTTCAGATGCAGATAACATTTACTGGACAGCAGTTATATCTGTAGGGAGATGTGTGTTACCAATGCTGATGCAAGAATTAAAGCTACTCGTTTGGCTGAGATTATGTGAATGGCGACATGACTGCAGATAAATCCCAGGTATCTACTCAGCTGAATCATACTGAAAGAAAAAGGAGTGACAGCATGAGCATTGCATTCACTTTGTGTGGAAACAGCTTTGGGGGAAAAGCAACATACTGCAAATAAGTCCTTATAGAAAAATTAAAATCACAAAGGCTGCCTATGCATGCATAATCTGCTGAGCAGCTAGATCACCAGCTAACTCAGAGAATGCTGTGGTTTCTTCCTGAGCACTTACATTCCTTTTGCACAGGAATCAGCCTTCAAAAGAGGTCTTTGCATTTCCACATCTCACGCCAACAACGTCAGGACGTGTCATGCTTGTAGCTGGATCTCTATTTGCAGCAATTGGTCTGTCTTGGACCACATCGTGGTTTCTTTGCTACAGAAAGAGCTATGGAGCCACAGTATTCTGCATCAAAGGAAACTGGTTTGGTTAATATATTCGTTGTTGTTGCTGGATAATTATTTTGGAAAGCCACAGAAATAACGCAGATCTTAAAGATTGTTATGTTTTTTCCTCATTTTCTTTCTGTAGAACTCTAAAATGTGGTCCTTTTTAACATAGATTTCTGCTTATTCTGAGACATACCAAGCTGCTTCTGCTTCAAAAAAGACCATGAACTAAAAGAAGAAACCAGATAAGTGGATGTAGTATACCAGAAGTTTTGAATGCTCCATTTTATTGTGAAGCCTGAAGTAAAAAATGTCTGCCAAGAATTATCCCTCCATTAGTGACATCATTGAATCAGTGAAGACCTACACTCTGCATGACATTTCTCTTTCTAAGGACTTATTTCTGAAACTTCAATATTAACCTTTTCCAACTATGGAAGTCAAGAGAACACGTTAGATACTACATCACTAGATTTCACTGCTTGCATACATCTGCTCAGGAAGCCAGTGCTCTTTGATCTTATCCAGATGGTTCTCTCAATTTCTAAATTGCTGTGTCTGTGACACATTATGATGCTTCTGTTTTGAGATGTATTTTATAGCCTTCGTATTATAGAAAGTAATAAAATGAAATTATGAAGAAGGCTTAAAGATAAATATTCTTTAGTCAAACACATTTTTCTTAAACTGATGAATAGGACTGTTCTGCTCTTTTGGAAAGGCTAATTTCCACTTCAGACCCCATTCCAACTGTTAGAGGAGCTCTAGGTCATTGTGTTTTGATTTTGTGATATTACTATATGTTGGTAACTATTTCAGGTCATTGCCTCTGGTACATTTTCTTGTGATTCTGTGTCTACATTCAGGAAAAGTTCACCATGCATGTATTTTATTTCCATGCACCACGCACACAGCACCCCTACCCAGCCCCAAAATATATACAGGACCATTTTCTTCCTGCTAGTGTAAATCAGTGTTATCACTGTAAAACTCTCTGAACTGCTGCAACTGAGAAAAATAAGTAAACAGATGACTACCAAGGCTATACAATGAACCTTTTTAGCTCTGTTATGTTGAGATACAGGATAAGGATGACATAACTTGCTTCTAGCAGGCACTTGGCTTCCTCCACCCCTCCACCAGTTTTTCCTTCTATAATGTATAATTATCAAAAGGATTTACAACTGTGATATCATAGGAAAGTAGGGGGTCATATATATGTAAGTACTATTTTATTACAGAAAATTCAGCAATATCAGTAGGTTAGTTGTCTGGGTTGCTTTTATAGGAAAAGAACATTTTCAGCTACTAAACCTGTTAATGATATGGGACCTCATTCATGGTAAATGCCCAATACTAGAAGAACACTAGACTCAAAAAGATGAGCTATTTAGTCGACAGATTCTGCTGCAAAACCATGCCAATTTTTCTTTGTAAGCAGATCCACAGCTAGTAACGATTTAAAGCATGCTTGTCAAACATAAATGGGATTTGTCCTGCTGTCTATGCTAGCTTAATACTTTGATATTTTTAGGATCTACTAAGAGATACAAGCAGGAGGCAAATGACACGTTATTACGAGTTATTTTTAAAGCAAGGATCTGAATCAAGTATATCTATTTTTGAGTTTTCCAACAACACTGTAAAGTGCATTGAATGCAGAGATTTTCTTTTCTTGAAAAGAAATTGCTTTTCAAATTGCACTGATATTGAGGCATCTGTTTTGAAACAGACACTCTATAGCTAAATCTGCTTGTGAAACCCAGACACACATCTACCCCTTGAGAGGAAGCTTCTGTTTAAAAAATTGTCCCAATTGTTGACCTTTGTTAGTCACCCAACTCCTTCTACAGATTGATGAGAATTCTCTATAATAATTCTCACTATGTCCTTAGAAACATAGTGTGTGCTATGAAGTATGACTGAGAGTTTCATTTCTGGTGAATACTCTTTTTTGCTGTAAAGAAGAAATAGTTCCTGAGGAAATGCTACTTTGCATAGATCACGGAAACATTTTTTACGGATATTTGCCAAAAACTGTTGTATGGGAGAATATTCACACAATGCATTCCAAGCAACTGAGATGTAAATCAGAACACATTAAATTAAGAGCCTAAATCAATATGAACCAAGTGGAAATATATGAGTGATTCAAAGCAGCTGAATCACCTGCCCTGTCTCCTCTCACCTTACTTCCTCCTTCTACATTGAAAATATCAGAAATATGTTCAGCACAGGGGAGTAGAAAAATCTGATTCTCCTCCTGGTGGCAGAAGATTCGTTCTGATAACACGGGTGTTATGAAGTACCAGAGGGTGCCACGCTGGTTTTGGAAGAAGCTATCACAACACACCTCTGCCTGACTGCTGCTCACTACAGTACCTTCCTTTCCTTCGCAGAGGAATTTAAGTGCTCCATTAAATTCCAAGACATCTATTGTACAGGTAAAGAGTTTGAGCACGTCTCTGGGATTTCCTGTCCGATACTTACTGCTGGGTGATGGCCCTGTTATGTCACAAGGCACAAAGAGATCATAAGTCTTGGTGAATATAAAAGAAGCCCTTAGTAACACAGCCCTAATTCTGCACTCTAAAGTGCTCCATGCTTTGTACAAGGATAGTTTTGTGAGAGTTCTCCCAGCAGCCTAAGTTATGCCTGTATTAACAAGTATTTTTGGGGAAAAGGAGAATATCTGTATAATGAAACAGCTAGTGCAGAGTATTTTGTGTCAATCCTAAATGCATCTGAAATATTCTTACATCACTCTAGTCTAATTCTGTAGGCCAGTGTTTGGGATGTGTTAGGTATTGTTCTTTTCCTGGGTTTGGCTAGGATAGGGCTAATTTTTACCAGAAGCTGGGACAGAGCCACAGCCAGGATAGACAAACAAACCAGCCAGTGGGATATTCAATATCATACTGATATCATGCCCGCTATATAAGGATGGATGGGATGGGAGAGCTGCATGCTTGGTCCAGAACAAGCTCAATTTGTAAGTTTTGTATCACTTTGTTTAATCTACTGCTTCATTACTGTTATTGTTACTACTGTTGTTTAACTCCCCTTCTGCATGGTTGCATTAAATTCTCCTTATCTCAACCCACATGATTTTGTGTTTTTCTCCCTCTTCTCCCTCCCCTTTGGGGTTGGAGGGAGAGTGCATGGGCAGCCATGTGGTTCTCAGCTCCCAGCTGGATTTGTACCATGACAGTCCTATAGCACATCTCCTAGTCTAGTGTAATCCAGAGGAACCCAGTTCATATCCTCCAAGACCTCTCCCCAGTGCAAGTCAAACAGCAAGGAGTATGAGCAGGAGATCTGATTCAAAAGTACACTCCTGAACTAGACTGCTATTGCAGACACAACTGCAGTGTTGGTGTTGATGGCATATCCTGGCCATATCTCCTGGCATATCTCCTCAGGGAAGTGCCATGTGTACAAAGGAAAGGTAAATTCTCCTCTCTTTTTGGGCATCTCTGCTGCTCATTTGGTGGAAGCTCAGTTCTCGCTTTCTCTGGGCTATGCAAATTGCAGGCCTGAATGGATAGGTTTGGCTGTGAAAAATACATTTATCACTTCTGCATCCTCTCTCTGTCCCCACTGAGAGAGGGCAGCAAGCTAAACAGAAACAGTTCCTGGGCTGGACCTGTCACCAGGCCAGCTGCTGGACCACATTATATTGGAAGGCATGGAAAAGCAGGAGTTGTGAATTATTACCAGTGCTCTGTACAGAGTCCTAAATCTTTCAACTCTCTTTTCACACTCAAAAAGCAAGCGTGAAAGAAATCTTAAACATCTTCCATTCACTCTGGTGATAAAAAGGGAAAACATGACTACATCTATGAAAGAAAACAATACCACTGGTGTTCACACTGTTTTCATAGGAGACAGGATTAAAAACCTTGACCTGGAACTTAGCATAGGGATCATTCATTGTAATGTGCCATGAGTATGAGTATGGATGCCTAAACACTATTATGATCTCCCATAAATAAGATTCTGTTTTGCATGGGCAATTCTAGACATCTGAGATGCAGAAAGAAACATTAGATGAAATCTCTGGGTACTTTAATCATACGGATATAAGCTCCAAAGGTCTAAACTGAAAGCAACCATTCAATTTTAATGAATATGAAAACCAGTGTGTTCCAGAACAGTGCCTGATGGAAAGACGGACTTCTTTCCTTCTGTTAGCTAGAAGAAAAGGGTGAGAGTGGAACACAAACTTCTTCCTAGCTAACTGCATATTTCCATTATCAGAACCATATTGTGATCCCTCCTGAAATCCAGAAGGAAGTAGTTAGTGACCTGATGTGCCATTTAGATCCTAACAAATCTATGGGTCTCGATGGGATTCAGCCTACAGTGCTTAGGGATTTGGCACAAGAGATGGCTAAGCCGCTCTCCATCATTTATCACGGATCCTGGCTAACCAGGGAGGTCCCAGATGACTGGAGGTTGGCCAATATGATGCCCATCCACAAGAAGGGATGGAAGGAGGATGGAGAAAACTATAGACATGTCAGCCTGACCTCAGTGGCTCACAAGGCTATGGAACAGGTCATCCTGAGTGCCACCAATCAGCATGTACAAGACAATCAGGGGCACAGGCCCAGCCAACACGGGTTCAGGAAAGGAAGTTCCTGCCTAATGAATTTGATTTCATTCTATGACTGGGTGACCCATCTGGTAGATAAGGGAAAGGCTGTTGATGTTGTCCACCCAGACTTCAGCAAAGTCTTGGACAAAGTCTCCCACAGCATCCTCCTGGAAAAGCTGTCAGCCCATGACATGGACAGGTGCACCCTTCGCTGGGTTAAAAACTGGCTGGATGATGGGGCACAGAGTGGTTGTGAATGGTGCTGCATCCAGTTGGTGTCCAGTGACCACTGATCCCCCCCAGGGATCAGTACTGGGCCCAGTTCTATTCAACATCTTTATTGATGACCTGATGAGGGGATCGAGTGTACCATTAGAAAATTTGCAGATCTGCTGGAGGGTCAGGAGAAGCTGCAGAGGGACCTGGACAGGCTGAGTCAATGGGCTGAGGCCACTAATATGAGGTTTAACAATCTCAAGCACAGGGTCCTACACTTTGACCACAGTAACCCCATGCAGCACTACAGACTGGGGGATGAGTGGCTGGAGAGCATCCTGGCAGAGTACTGGATGATTACCAGATGAACATGAGCCAGCAATGTGCCCAGGTGGCAAGGAAGGCCAACAGCACCTTGGCTTGTATCAGGAATAGTGTGGCCAGCAGGACTAGGGATGTAATTCTCCCCCTGTACTCATCAAGTACTCAAGTACTGTGTACAGTTCTGGGCTCCTCACTTCAAGAGCAGTATTGAGATGCTGAAGTGGGCCCAGAGGAGAACAACGAGTCTGGGGAAGGGACTGGAAAGTCATATGAAGAGAGGCTGAGAGAGCTGGGGTTGTTCAGCCTGGAGAAGAGGAGACTCAGGGGGGACCTCATCACACTCTACAGCTACCTGAAGGAAGTTGTAGTCAGGTGGGGTTGGTCTCTTCTCCCAAGCAACTAGGGACAGGATGAGAGGGCATGGTCTGAAGCTGTGCCAGGGGAGGTTTAAGTTGGATATTAGGAAGCACTTCCTCATGGAAAGGGTGATCAGACACTGGAATGGAATGCTCAGGGAGGTGGTGGAGTCACCATCCCTGGAGGTGTTTAAGAAAAGATTGGATGTGGCGCTTAGTGACATGGTCTAGAGAGACCTTATTGTGGCCTTTCAGTACTTAGAGAGGCCTGTCAGAAAGATGGGGACAGACTTTAGCAGGGCCTGCTGTGATAAGACAAGGGTGATACTTTTAAATAAAAAGAGGGAGATTTAGACTAGAGAGGACAGTTTTTACACTGAGGGTTGTGAGACCCTGGCCCAGGTTGCCCAGAAAGGTGGTAGATGTCCCATCCCTGCAAGTATTCCATGTGTGGTTGGTAGGAACTATGAGCAATCTACTCTAGTTGTAGATGTCCCTGCTCCCTGCAGGTAGTTGGACTGGAGGACCTTGAAAGGTGCCTTCCAATCCAAACCATTCTGTGATTCTGACTGTTTTGATTAATCTCCCAAGTACTTTCTTTTGCACTGAAGTTGTCCCCCATCCCCACATGCAGTTCTACAAAAGACAAATTCTGGTAATGCACAACCAGTGTAGCATCCCCCTCTTCTCACTGTCTACATTCATTAGAGGTAATCAGGTAAGACATTCCCAGGCTAGAAAAATTCTGAGTCATTATAACAGTCTTTTAGACATTTATAATAAGTCATTATTGAACCATATTATAAACTACACATTTGTTTATATATGTATTTTTTTTTTAATTTAACAGTGTCAAGGATAACAATGACTGCAAAATTTACTTGGGAAAAAATA